>VYXH01004675.1:0-84950 GCA_013397275.1 Burhinus bistriatus | reverse complement strand
TTATTGTCAAATAGCCACTGTTACATTCAGTAACCTTCTGTTGGGCTTTAGTATATATATCAAAGGTTTTACCTTTTCTATATTAATTAAACTGTCAATAATTTTCTCGAAAGCATATAAAAATGCTGACATAATTCTCTTTAGATTTATTATGATACAAATTTTTGCATAGTTACATAGATAGTAAGAATATATATATTTTATAAAATAACTATCTAGACAGTTTCTAACTAGAAACTTTTTTCCTTCATGTGGGTGAATGCCAACCCTACCAACTGTCTAGATGAAGAAAAGCCTGTGGTGTTTTGTTCAAAATACCATGATTTTACTGTTTTGAAATGTAGGATTCTGGTGTGGAATTGAATTGGATAAGCCTCATGGGAAGAATGATGGTTCCGTGGGAGGCATTCAGTACTTCAGTTGTCTTCCCAGATATGGTATATTTGCACCACCATCTCGTGTACAGAGGTAAGTTCTAATGTTTGTGTTGCCAAACGCTTCCTTAATACATTTCCGGGGAAACAAAGTTTTGCAGCAGATACGGAAGAAATAAATGTTGTTTCTGTTTTACCTCAAACCAGGACACTTCTGCTAATGGAAGTTTATAACCTCCATTAAAAACCTGGTGGGTTTTAGATCAGCTTTTTGAAAGCAGAGTATAAATTGGAAATGCAGCTCCCCCTGTTTCTCTTGCAGCCACTTCAAGTATTTTCATTCCAGGGCCTTCGTTTCTGATATAGTCTGTGTTCATTTAACCTCACTTTCATGACCCAGTCCTGATGCGCTGAGCTGAATTCGGTTACAAAAGGAAGTTGCCCTTGGACATAACTGGGAATACTGTTCTCATTCCAGCTAACTGCACAGAGGAACCAAAGCATCCACCACTTTGTAGCCTCTTTGTTGGGTTTCAGGAAGACCATCCAAGGAGTACTGTGCTCTTTGCTCCTGTGTTTGTATCTAGTTACTCTGCCAGACATGTTCTTGCTTTTCTTTCCCTGAATGTCCTAGCTTAGCCAAACTGTTAAAGAACTTGCCTCACAATTTTACATGCTGAGTAAAAGGCAAGTAACTCGGTTTGCTCCGGGCATATCTTACATACCAGCCTGATTACAACTGCAATGTTAGTGTCTCTTGGGGGTGGACGGGGAAGGGAAAGAATCAGAACTTAACATTTGACAGGGAGGACTCCAACAGCAGGTGTGTTCAGAGTTGAGATGAAATGACTTCTTTGTTGTGTTATTGCTTTTCAGACTAACAGGTTCTCTGGATTCTCTCACAGAGACTTCGTCGAGTAAAATTAATCACACTTTTCCAGGTAGGAGCATAAGACACTGTGATATGGCTTAGGTTAGCCTACTGCAGGCTACCAGTCCACAACCAGAACCTACTGCGCAAAGCCAACTTCTCTGAAAGCACAACAGATTTTCAAGGAACCCAAATGCCAGCCAATAGTCTGGCCGGTCCCGTCCTAAAAATGTAGTCTGCAGAAGGAACTGTTGGAGGTACCATGTTGTTGTTAATGCTGTACTGGCACAAATAATGATGTCAGAGTTAAGATTGTTGACACTCTTCCCTTAGTACTGTATTGCATTGAAATCAGAGTTAAACCTAAATTGAACCTGCTCTGTAAGCTAAATTGAGATTCATGAAGGGATTAGTATAGGGAGGGGTCCATGTGAAATTACTGAAACTTTTGTGAGATACTTGAAGTAGTTATTTTTCTTTTTCCTTACCTAACCTTTTTGCAAAAAGGCTGCTTCCAATTACCCTTGTTTGGTTTGTTTCATTTAATTTCTGTCCTCTCTGAAAATGTGAACATATTATGGACAATTACTTTCCTGAGAAGTTTCATCACTTAATTTTTCAAATTGGAGGGGAGAATGTAGCAAATGTAGTGGAAGCAGTATAAAAGAAAACACAAAGAATATGAGTTCATGGGTTTTTTTTTAAAGAAGTCCTACACTGCTTGTTAACCTTTCCACTTAGGTTTTAGACGCAGTCTAAGCACCACTTCTGCATCTTCACAGAAGGAGATAAACAGAAGAAACTCCTTTGTTAGGTGAGTGTCTCGAGTTTAAAATGTTTGGGTGAGCTGGCTGTTAACTTTACTGTTTCTTGTTCAAAAGAATATCTTTATGCGTATCTAGACCTTTACATGTTAATTTTTTTCCTTCCAAAGTGGGCCAGTAGTAGACTACTTTTCCCTGAGTATCCAGGCGTACAGTCCTGGACTTCAGGCTGGCATTAAAATTGTTTTCCGGTCATTCATCACTGCATAGTCTCCAAATCCTTATATTTTCACACAGCTGGGTGAAGTTCAGAGGGTCTTGTTGAAGGACTTCACTTTGTCCTGGTGATCCTGAGTGATGCTTGCACGTTAAAAGCTGTTTTGGCTAAACACTTTCAAGCCCCAAATAAAGTATTTTGTGCTGCTTAATTTACCAGTACTGTCACCTATGGCAAATATTGTAGATCAGGTGAAAGGAAATTGATTTTCCAAGTACTACAGATTGCCATGTGTACTAGCCTGTATGGTATTACACGTTTTGCTAGTGACATGAGATCAAACAGTTTTTTTCCCATGCGCTTCACTGAATTGCAGATTTGCCCTGGATGTTTTACAGAAAAAGAGACTTCCCCTCCCCCTTTTTTTTTTTTTCTAACTAGATCCAAGAGCTCTATTTTACGGCGCAGCTGGAGTAATACCACTACAGCTAACACTGAGGGACCAGTGAAGCTGCATGAAGGCTCTCAGGTTCTTCTGACCAGCTCCAATGAAATGGGGACAATCAGGTACATTGGTCCTACAGACTTTGCACCGGGGATCTGGCTTGGACTTGAACTCAGAAGTGCCAAGGGAAAGAACGATGGCTCCGTTGGGGAAAAGCGCTATTTCACCTGTAAGCTGAACCATGGGGTCTTAGTTCGACCTAGCAGAGTAACCTATCGTGGGATTAACGGGGCAAAACTTGTGGATGATATTTGCTGAGCCAAAATGTGCTCATACAATAGGAAATAAGTATTTTAAAGCACACAAGAACCCCATCTAGAATGCAAACTTATTTTTAAATTATTAAATCTGCATTTGCGTTTTACATATATACAAGTATATATATATGTATGTGTGAATATATAATATATTTTAATATATATATATAAAAAAAAATAGAGAGAGGTAAAAAAAGTTCAGTTGCATTAAGAAGCAAAACCACTATTTTGTTTCTCTTACTGAAACAGCCGTTGCCTGGGAAGGTTATTGCAAAAGCATCTTGGGTTTGAGATGCTGTATTTGAATAACGTTCCAGTTAGAGAATGCGCGTATCTCCAACTGTCCCTAAAGTTGCTTTGTGATTCATGCAGTATTTAAACGATTTTCCTCCATGCAGTAATGAACTGATAATGCTTTGCGCATTGCCTGTTTTTGACAGAGGAGGTGGTTAATGAGTGACATTAGTCTGGTTACCAGGCACTTTGTCAATTCCAATACCAGCTGCTAGCAATAAGAAAGAAAAAAAAAAAAAAAAGACCCCTTTTCCAAGCAGTTGTGAACTATTTTTACATTTTATCATTCAGCTCCCTCCTTTCCCCCTCCTATTCTCCCCTCCAGAACGCAAAAGGGCTGATAAATACAAGGATTTGCGGTTATCCTAGTGAAACAGCAGCAATTACATAAAAAGCCTTTAAAAAAGCACAAATATGCTGCATGTCAGTCTGTAAAGCAGAAAGCACTTTTTGTTGTATGCATTTGTACAAGAAGCACTCTTCAAAATAATGCACTTTGCACTCTCCTGGAGAGCTTTCCCTTATTTTTAAAGACTTTTGGTTTTGTTTGGAGTGCTGCAGGCTACGATATCGCAGTTTTTAAATGCAAATAAACCCAGAGTGGAACTATACATTAATAGCCTCATCATATATTAAGTCTGTATAAATACAGCATGGTAATTCCTGCCAGTGGTATGGATTATATGCAGGGTTTTCAAGCAAGCTATTAACATTATTTGATTTGTTTGTGACACATGTTTCTTTTTTGTTTCCTTTGGAACAGTTTCCAGTATAAATTTCTTGTAAGAGTCTTACGATAAATTAAGGACAGTTTTAGGTACAGCATTGTTAACACACCTTGATGTGACATTATTTGCATATCAGCCTTTTAAAACAGCTAATATTTTGTTCATGTTTTAAACATTTAATGTATTTTAATTGTTCAGCATATGTAAACATTATCTTAATAGGATGGTTTTGTGTTCCAGAACAGTCATTTTATTCTTAAATGATCTGCTTGCTCTTACCTACTTGAAGAAGCGTCACTTTAAATTACATCATAATAACCTATTTTTAGACAGAATTCTGCTGCTGTCACCTTCTTTTAAATATTGCTGTAGCTATTTTTCCTGAGCTGTATTTAAAATAATGCATATTGTATTCTAACTTATGGGAATTTTTAATTGAATATAAAAGCTGTAAATTTTGAATGTAAAAAAAACTTAATGCTTTATATTTGAAGATGCAGCTATTCAGTGATGTACTGAACTTTACTTTGTCCAATATCTGTTTCTTGCTGGTATTAGTAAAATTAAACCCTGGTGACTGGTACGGCACAAAGATTTTCATTAGGTCGCTACAGCCTCTCACGTCTGTTCTTATGTGCAAATTAGGCAAACAGGATACAGCATGGAACACCAACTATAGAATATAAACCAGAAGTTTTTATATCTTCTAGCTATTTGGTATTGAACTGCCAGTTGTCAAACAAAGCATTTATACAGCCCATTTCACTGGGTTGTCCCGGCCTTGTGCTCCTGGGTGAGCAGTTTCGTTTCTGTGATGAAACACTCATTATCAGAAATGCTGTTTTTTTCTGCCTGACAAGATGGAATGGATGTAAGTGCTTTATCTGATGGGTGGCTGGAGTTCTTCAGGAGAGTAAGTGTGTGGGTAAGGCAGCAAGCTCAGGCAGTTTGTTATAGTCACATCATTTCTGTGTGGCCTATCTCACACAGATAAAGGAATATATGGGAATAACCTTTTCCAAGAGTTTGCTAATTTTTTTCTCCAAGGGTGTCAGGCTGCACCTTCCACAGCTCTGTAGCTACACCCAGTTCAGCTGGAAGTGGGGTCTCCGTGGTCTGGGCTAGCAAGGACTGCAGGGCTTCACTGAATCCTGCCTGATGGGTAAAGAGGGCATAGATACTCTGAGCACTGGTGTAGTGTGCTTTCCCTTCAATTTTAGCTTCAGCCAGCTGCACATTTCTTGTGAAAGCTCTGGCTGTAATCTGCTAGAGCACCGTAGGTTAGAGGAGCAAGTCAGGACTGTTATCAGTATGGACCTGTTTTGGTAGCAGTGAGAATCTTCTGTGAGGAAGCAAAAAGCACTGTAAATTTATGTGGCCTGAAACAGAAATAAATCAGTCCCTCCATTCCAGAAAGGATTACTGATGGCTGTCTTCAAGTTGGTGATATGAAGGGATTTGTGCTTCCCTAAATCCAAGGTAAGTTGCCATAATCCTTTCCTCCAACTCTTGCAGGAGGACACTTTGTGTCATAAAAAAAAATAAAATCTGAAAATAACTGGCAGTGAAGTTTGAAATGAGGTGCTGTGCTGAGGTCTGTACAATCACAGCCCCAGACTGGTTAGAAAAAAGACAAATGATCCTCAAAGTCCCTGTAAATGGTATAAATAAAATATTATCTGTTTTATAAATAAACAAACAGATGGTCCCCAGAAATTCTGTGCTGCCTCTGCAGACTTTGAGGCTTGTCCTTGTTCCACAGCATGTCTCTGGGGTCCAGTTTCAGAAAATGTACTTCTTCAGTGCCCTCAGCAATGAAATCTTTCAATCTTTGTTGGATACTGGCTGGAAAGGAGAGGTCACAGGTGTGACAGGAGGAGGAGAACTTTCTTGAAGTGTCCCAGGATGGGGAATTCATTTCGAGTGAGTTCAGTCCAGTTGGATGCAGTGATCATATTGCAGATGTTGACAGTAATGGTTTTCTGGGCAGGGAGCCTGTGTTTTTGAAGGGTTGCTATCCAGCAGGATCTGAGGCACAAGGATCCAAAATTGGCACTGCAGGTTTGCAAAACGTAACCTAGTTTCTCTGACAAGTTAGCTCTGTTACCTGTGAGGTGGCAAGTTGAGCATTTACGTCATGGCTTTTACAGAATTCGAATTTTGCAGAAGCCTTGTCAAACACCAGGTGAAAACTGAAACCATGTCCATGAAAGCCACATAGCACAGTACCCACCCGCACCCTTCTTCCTGCCCCACTGCAGACAGACAACTCTGGAAAAAATGGAAATTAGAGCAAAGATTGCCAGCCAGCACCAGATCCAAACTGTGGCTGTCTGGTGACAAGCTATCCTGCTAGAAGAGCACAGGAGAGGTCCCTCCTCAGGTAATATAGGGAGGAACCAAAGTGTGGGGGAAATGGAGGCAGGAGAGGCACCTGCCAGATACCTGCTCATGAAAAAAGTCACGTTAACTAAATCACAGCACTATCCTGCAGGAGAATAGCATGTGGATAAGCAAGTAAAGGACAATAAGGTTTATAGATAAGTCAGTCCTAATTTCAAGGACCGTTTTCCTGAGAGAGCAGCTACCTACAGCGTAGGAGCAGTATGGGGAGGGGAAAAATTGAGCCTTTCAGGGCAGGAGCTACCTCTTCCTATGTTTGTCACAGGACTCAGTATTGGCACTCCACTGCATTAAAATACAGCTTATAATTAGACCTACTCAAAGTCCATGTCCACACTCAAAGAAAAATCCTGTCTTAGGATATAAATATTTAGGAATGAAAACACCCAAATGCTCTCTTCAACCATATCCTCTTCTTATACCACATTCTCTTCTTATACTGGCTGGTTTCCTGTTGGTAAAAGCCAACCTTGCTGGTTTGTAATAGAAGGAACAGCACTTTGCTCAATAAGAAGCTTGCACTGCAAACAAGTCTTTAATGCACTGTGGCCACCCAGGAAGGTGGTTGTCTCAGCTGACCTTGGTGTACCTTAATATTTCTGTAACTACCAAGGAAAAACTGATGCCCAGAGACCTCCCTTGGTTATTACAGAAGTGATTTGACATTGATACAATCATTACACAGCTCAACACGGAGAAAGCCAGCTACAGTCATTTTATTTATCTTCATGCCTTGTGGTTCACTACACTTGTTTACAATACAAATACACTATTCAATACAAAATACTCAATGACCATATATTAGTATTTTTCTTCATAGTATCCCTGAAGTGCACAGGCCCTTCCATTATAAACAACGTTGCATAAACTGCTGTACATGAGACAGACACTCCTATAATGAAGCTTTGTTACTAAAAGAAGCCAGATGCAGACAATTTGGACATTTTCCTGTGATGAGTTTAACTTTGGGACAGACAAAGGGTGATGTCTTTGCTGCTGTGAAAGGCTGTTTTATGCTATTCCTATGTCAAGGTTCTTGTCACCCAGAAGATAGGCTCAGTAACGGGAGCAGACATGCAAAGTCAAATCCTTCATAGCCTATTTCAGACCTCTTACCTCTCGCAGTGTATACACCACTGTGCCCAGCGCTGCTGCGGCTGCTCTCGGCCCGATCCCGTGTGCTTACACGCAGGGAGGGAAGCCAGTGGACCCGCGATACTACACCACTGTGAAAAGCTGCTCAGCCAAATTAATGCAGCCCTTGCACTTTCAGCCTGTGGTACCTGCACCTCCTCTCGCTACAGCAAAGCCCCTCTTCCCGCCACCGCTTCTCAAGGAAGGAGAACCACCCAAACTTCTTGCCTCGCTTCATTTCCAGGCATATGATGGAGAAACAAGGGTCAGTAGCGAAAAGGAAGATGAAGGGGCAACTGGAAACGTAGATAAACAGGCATCCCAGCCTAGTTTACTTTCAGCAGCTTACAGAATCAGAAACCTACCTAACATCTACAGGAAAGAGAGAACATCCACATGGAGATAAGCCATTTTCAGGGTATGAGAGTGGTAGCACAGGATTTTCCCAGTCGTACTTTACAGCCTGTAGATCATACTGCATCCTGCTTTTCCACTGTAGAGTGAGGAAGACACATAAAACCAGAATGAAAATATTGCCAGTGAAAAAGATTAACAGTCTTAAAAACAAGTTCCTTCAAAAAATTTACATTGTCTGAATAAACTCTATTTAAAAAAACCAAGTCATAGACAAAAGTGGCTAAGAGCGTTAAAATAACTTGAATTTTTTTCTCATACAACACTAAGCCTAGCGTGGAGGGGTTTAACAAGGGAATTTGGGATTTACACATGCCAGGATGCTTTGATCTGGTAAGCTCATGGTGACTTAAGCCCCTTGTGTTCCCTGCAGCTCTGAGAACTGAACAGGTGAATCTTTCTAGACACAGAAATTAAAAGTTCCTAGTTCATGACTGGACAAAATGCTCTTGCTAATGGTGTACAGCTACAGGAAATGTGCTACAATTAAACTGCTAGGAATTGGATTACTTCCAGATGAGAGAAATGCTAAAATAAATGCTATGAAGTACCTTCTTGTACAGAATTTAAGCCACAGTCTCCTTGCGGCTGTGTTGAGTGCATTACTCAGCTCTTTACACATGCAGAGTCTATAACCTCTGAACTGCACTGTTGGCTTTACCCCAGCACAAAGCTGAGCTTCTGTTGTTTCCCTCTGCCCTGCTTGGCCCGTCCCGAGGAAAGCCCTTCAGAAGCTTCTTTCCTACCTCACTGAACAAACTGCTGCCAGTCATTCCTGCAGCCAGGGCAAACCTGCACGGCAACCGCAGCTCTCACATGCTCACTGGTTAAATCTTCCAGTGTTCTGTCAGCCCTTCAGTGAATTTGAGATGGTGTAGTAATTGATAGTGCCGGAGTGTGAATTGTTACTTTAGTGATAGAGGAAACTGCTGTCATTAAGGAAAGCTTTCTTCACATCATCCCAGTGATACAAATAAAATCTTGCATTGCCAAAGCCTTGCCAAGATTTCAGTCACAACAGGACAGACTCTTAAAGTTAAGCAACGCACTTGCAGAATGACCAGGAAAGTGCCTTCGATGCAGCCTGCACACAAGTAGCAGAGCATCCTTTGGTCCAGGCAATTAATTTATGGAAATCATTTGTCATCTGATGGTATTATTTGTTTTCTAGGAAAGAGGACAGGCCAATGCTCCAACCCTTGTTTCTGAGTGGCAAGATCTGATTAGCATCAATATTTACAAAACAATTTTTGCAAACTGGGGTACTGTGCTTGGACAGCACATGGGGGTACCAAACTAAACACTTGCTCTGGAAGAGCTCAGAGGTGTTATGTTTTTTACACTAAAAATAAGCCCAAACTAGATTCCTGAATTCATCTGAATTCCAAGAGTTAAGAGGGGGGATTTAAAAACCACCACCAAAACAAAGCCCAACACACACACACAAAAAAAATCCCAGCACACCAAAGCATTTTACACTGGAGACACAAAGGAAGCTTACTTAAAACGAACTGCTAATGCTGCACGGTATTTCAATGCACCATACCCAGCAGACTGGAGAATTTCAGTAGTAATTCACCACTTCCCCTAACGGGAATTACCTCCTCACGTATTTCATAGGTAAGAAGCAGTAATGTGTTTAGCTCCTTCATCTTTTACAACTCCCATTCTGTGAGAGTACTTCAGTTGAAATTCTAATAAAATAACTGCACACTACAAGCTGCAGAGCAGTAATCGCGCTGTCACCATGGCTGGGGAAAGCCTGCCTTTCCCCCTTCACTCCCACAAACTTAGAATCATCTCTTGCTGCTTGTGCTTTTAAAGATTCTTTAGAAATGCTACCTTTAACTTCATAACCTGGAGCTTATCTGCATTTGTGCAGCATCAGAGCTGCTGCCCCAGATCCAAGAATGAATAATTTCAGCTAGTCAAAGACCATTAACTTTGCAACTTTTTGTTCTTGTGTATTCTTTAAGAACACTCATCAGTATACAGGTCAGATTCTGTCCTCAGTAACACGTCAGAGGCAGGCAGCGAAAACTCAGAGTGTGCTCCTATGCAAAGAGCTTAAAGAAAACAATGAGGAGCTTCAGCCCTTATGAAAATGAGAAAGCCAGAATATTTAAATGAAAATTGCTATTATATGTGAATAATATACTAGTGTAAGAAATTGTTCTGATAGTGCTTACCTCCTGAATTAATCAGCTTTCCTGAGACTCTAGAAAACTACCCCATTGAGGTTACTGAGCTAGAAAGAGACCAGTGTGACACTAACACAGTCCTAAGCTTGCCAGAGTCCCTCCCTAGTGGCTATTTCATGACGACAGCTGCGAGCCCTATAACCTTGCAGATCACAAATATTCTCGTAGTTCAAGCTAAAGAAGCTTGCGTGCAGCAGCAGAACACCCGAAGTGTAACCCTCATTATCCCCATCAAGCCCACGCAGCAGTGGTGTGATGGATCCCTAGCAGACAAACATGAAATTTGGAGCAGCCCCTGACTCAAGCTTCCCAGCACAAGAGCACAGCCCCGTTAACCAACCACCACACACAATTTTGGCATTCATCTAAGAAAGGTTTTTAGTTCTGCATATCAGAGATGTCAGAAAGGCAGGTCAGGAGACCACACTACCTCCCCCCTCTTACGCTTTTTTTTACAAGGGTGGTGGCCCAAATCAAGCCCTCCAGTTTCAATCTGCACATCTTGAAGGTTAGCAGTATGTATATCTGGATTCTGGTTTATTCCCTTATGAAGGCAGGAAGCTTACCTCAATGTTTGGATCCAGGGCCAGATTCAGAGTCACTTCACTGAAACAAAGAGTCTCAGACTGAAGAACACCTTCACATTCCTTTGCTGATGCTCCAGTACACCCATTTCTATGGAAATAGGCACCCCTTTTTTGGATAGCATTCATGCTAAAACAGCTCCTTGCAACCCTAAGTTGAAGTTACTAATGCACATCTTTACACATGAGTTATTTCCTACATCTATGTTTTGACAATACACTTAACTGGAATATTTTTCATGCACAAGGTGTACAAAATGAGTCAATGCAGTGTTTGTCTTTAAACCACTATCATACACGTATTTTGTTAAAGGAACAAGGGCTCTAAACCCTTCAAATACAGACAGTATCTGGCATCCGGATTGTGACACGATGTAGTCTTCTGCCTTTATGTTGTTTTTTGTACAGGGTATGTCAAAGGCCACTGTAAACCTCTGAGGTATGCAGGTGGCTGTCCATATTCAGGACATGGTGAAAGTTCCTCTCATGACCATGGTCCTTTAAAACTTAACCTTGGTTCCACTTGACACGCACAAGTTCCTCATGAAGGGCATTCCTACTTTTGTAGGACAGGAGGAATTTTAAAGGGCTTTACTCAGTTTTAGTGCTTAAGCACAGGAAAAAGAAGACAAAAATCCCAGCCAAACAACCCCCCCCAGCCCAGAATGCCTCATAGCATCTACACCCATCCTCTATGCTTCCTCTCCTCTCTCTTTCAAGTGATGCAGTACGACCAGTGTCTTTCTATTGCCCTGCCAACACCCCCAAAACCGCTGTGCATTCAAGGACTTTCGAAGACTGGACTGTAGCTGGAACACAGCTTGGGAATGTGCCATCGCGTCACCATTCAGCGCTGTTGTATGCTTTTTTGGTTTGGATAGAGGATGTTCTCCCCAAACCCACTACAACCTCTGCCAGCTGCAGGAGATCTCCAGGTGTTCCACAGCAACCACAAGTTTGGCATGGAAAACCCCAGACATGAAACACTCAAGGCAGTGAGCCACGGCTTTACATTTAAGCAGAGAACACACAACTGAGAAAAGCTCACAGGAAGGGCATGACAACAACCATGCGTATGAATCGATGCAACAGCAGCTGGGCCTTGCAGCTAACATCTGTTTCCTGTAACCTCCCTCCCCCTTGTTTCTTTTACTGTATTGGGGCTCCGGTGATTTGAAGCCTCTCGGGTTAGTTGAAATTACAGCTTCGAGGGTGGCACTTTTGGAGCAAGTTGGCACAAAATGGAAGGTAACACTGTCAGATCCCTTGCTCATGGTGTATTGGGTAACAGGACATCTCTTCAAGGCTCAGGGGCCACAGGGGGAAAAGTCACGAGGGTAAAGGGCTCTCACGGCCCCTGCTGGGTTATGTGGCTCTTGTTTCTAAGGACGGGGTCCTCGTAACTGCTAGCGCAAGGGGACGTGGAGGCTTCCAAGGGTAAGCCCTGCTGTTGGTATCCATAGTTGACATTCCCACAGGGGAAGTGGCGGAGCCTAAAGAGAGGCACTTCTTTAACACTTGCTGTTAGGGAAGATGGCTCTAATAGCAGGGAGGAGCCTGGCAGCCTGCCAGTCACAATGTTGGGCCCCACAGTACAGTTTCCTTCCTGTCCCAAATTCTCCCTCTCGGGCATCTCCTTCTCCAGCAGAGAACTGTTTTTGCTGGTCTGCTTCTCTGCAAACCAGGAACCGTAGGTTGGATTCCAGAGGTTGGTGGGCTTGTTTCTGGAGCCTCGGCTTTTGTGCAGCTCAGAAGGGGGATTGGACTGGGCATAGGCCATGTTGATATGTCCCCCCGCTGAGGCTGACTGCACCTTCCCTGGCACTGGTGGTTCCAAGGCTCCCACTTTCCCTAGAGGTTTTCCAGCAGTGATGGCTGATGGCAGGGGTGGTGGAGATGGCAGAGTTTGCTTGTCATCCTTTCTGTCTTGGTGTGTGGAGACCAAGAGAGGAGGAATTCCTTCTGGATCATCGGGGCGCATCGCTACCTTCTCCTCCTCCTCAGCTGATGGGCCATATTCTACTGGCAAAGCAGTGTTGATGACATCTGGATCCTGCCAGAGAGAGCAATGAGAATTTCCCGAAGTCTGCTACCATCATGCATACTGGGACTTGATTAAAAACCCGACACATCTGACAGCTTCATGCCATGATCACACAGCATTGTTCCCCACTGCCCAGAGCCCACATTCCAGGAGCAGAGGATGCTGACAAAATGCAGTTAGCCGTGAGATGCAATGGGATATCCTTAAAATCAAACTCTTTAAAAGAAAGCAACCCTAAAACTCACCACAGAACAGCAGAGGCACAAAAACAATGAAAAACATTTTTTTATGTCCAGCCAAATTTCCTGTGGGAATGTTGTTTTGGAATCTATATCATCTCGAAGTTCATAACATTCTCAGATAATATTGAGAAAGTTTCAGCCATGAAAGTATTGCGTCCACACAACAAGGGAGGAATGGGAATGCAAAGAGAAGGCAATACTGGCAGATCCCTTGAAGCCCAAATCCATAGGGACTGCAGTTCTGAGCTACTTGAGCAGTTTTGAAAATTAAACTGAGAGAAAATGTGGTGATCTGGGCAACCTTTAATTATTGCTAGATGCCATGGCAAGCTATAGATAGCAGAAAACAATGCCTCCCAATCCTAGGATCCACACACACATGAAAAATAGACCAAGCTTCCCAAACAGCAAGGCAAAGCAAATTAACTGAGGCAAATAACTGTGTGCGGCCACACAAGAAGCGTTTTCCAAACTACTCCACTCCTCATAAGCTAAAAATGGTGGTAAAAAATAAATAAATCAGATTTCGGCCTAGAAAGCCAGCCACATCTTTTCCCCATTGCCTAGCCTTAGAATCCCCACTCCTTTAAGCATGGCTGTCTCCACCTGCCTTCTCCAGCACAGTCAGATTCAGAAAATTGCTGACAGCTGCACAAGCCACATGCAAAGGGTGCTCGGAGCCAGGACCATTTCTGCTTAGTGCTGACCATGTCTTAAGGGTGAACACTGGGATGGAGTGGCTGACATTAAGCCCGTGAAGTGCGTATGGGTGTTGGCCTGTCTTAGCTTTTTTCTTTGTTGGAATCTGTGCCTTTATAAGCAGAAGCAGAGCTACAGGTCTGCTATTTGTAAAGCTGCATAAACTTGTGTAAGCCTGTGCCTTTCAGCAGTGAAAGACAAGAAGGATCAACCACCCGATGAGGTAAATATCCCAGCCACTGATCCCAGGCTGACATCAGTCTCCCTGGACTGCTGACTGCAGTAATGCAGTGCTGCCTTCTCATCTCGTGTTCTGGCTTGCCTACACCGCTCCTCAAGAACTGTCTCCGCCCATCTCATTCCAGACCAATGAATACTGATACCTGAGTGCAGTACTCAATCCTCTCCAGGATTATGGCAAAATTTGGCCGGTCTTCAGGCTGGTGCTGCCAACACTGGGTCATAATGCGATACCTGAAAGAGCAGAACGGGAGATGCTCATAAATGGCAGATCCTGTTGGTACATAACAGCTAGTCACTGCAGCTTAGAAACCATAAGCATGCATCACCAATCTGACTTCTAATATAAAAGAGCGCTCTGCCTTCCTCAGAGTTGGACAACTGCTGTACTGGTAACCACTGAAATGTGGCCACCAGCGGGGTCAAATCCACAGCACATCAGAGAAATAACTTACCCACCCGAAATCCCTTGGACAATTCACTAAAGGTAGGCAGGATTACAGATAATGGAGCCCAGTTTTCCCTACCTGTGAACAGTCTTACGCACTTGCAGTTTTACAGCTAACCTAAGACACAGAAATATTACACCATCTTTGACTAAACATGCAGTGGCCACTACTTCTCAAAGGGGCCCTGAATTATTCTCCAAAACAGACAGAAAAATTAGGTAGTAGAGAAGCCACTGGCACTCAAGTCCAGTAAGGCAGATCGGCCACGATAAGATCAATCTTAAAAGTCATTAACTTTTGACTAGAGAACAGCATTTGAAACAGAAACTTATTTGCATGAATATATCAAAGTTAAAATCTCATACACAGGGCCAGGGCAGTTTTTAGGTGGATCCATCCTTCCTCCATTGGTGACAAACTCCAGAACCTCCTGGTTACTTTTGCTAGGGTAGGGCATGTATCCCAAAGAGAATATTTCCCACAGCAATACACCAAAGGACCTGAATACAGAAGCGAAGGAAAACAAAGTGAAGGATACAGGAATGACCATGACCGAGGGGCAATGCCCTTAGGTGCAGTAGTGTCAGTATTGCTCTTTGCAACCTGTACTTGGGCAGCTTGTGGAAATCACTGCTGCAGGATTCAGACATAAAGAAGCTGCACAGTTGGACTTTCAACCATTTAATGAATACTAGTAGCTGACTGTTAAGTGAGTGAAGTCTGCGACATAGGCAGGTAAGTATGGCTACTTTGCCCTTGTACTCAGCACTGTTCAACTAGATGTAACAAATGTGAAAGTCAGGTTATGCTCTTCTGAGACATCAGCTACTGCTGGAGACATGACTGAGTGGAGCAGTGGCCTGGTCACTTAGGACAAATTTTTCCTCTTGAATAAGCTACCCTGAATGAAATAACATGCCAGTGAATCCCCACTGATGCTCTAAGCCCCGTAGCCCCTCACCTGTAGCTCAGAATACAATGAAAACATTCCCTAGCTAACACCACAGCCCTGGATCTATGCGGTGTGGCCTGCAAAGCCCTGGGGACAATGACTGGGACAGGACCCCCTCCAAAGCATTCATCTGGTCAGCTGCTTAGAAATCATGATCTTGTTGAATAAAATTGCAGAGCGATATGCAGCAATGGGAAACTCTTCCGCCTGGTGCTGAGACAGGCAGCAGCTCAGCTGTATGAGAGAGCGTACCTCTACCCTTCTGCCGGGGCTTGCTCAGGAGCCACGTCCTGACCACCAGCCCTTTCCCCTCCACACACGTCCTGAGCTCTTGCCTCCTCTCACCCAATTTTCCTCCCCTTCCTTTGGCCACCAGCAACTCAAGAGCTTACAGTGCTAGTGCAGGCCAGGAGAAAGATGAAAGCCAGAATACATAACGCCCTTCGCCCTCACCGGCAGGATGGATCCTGCCTGCAGTCTCCAGTCCTGCTTTCCTCAGTGTGGAACTAATGCTTTCCTCCCTGTAGCAGCAAAGCAGCACCTGCACCTGCCTCAACCTCCCTTCCCTGCCTCCTCACCTGCTTTTGCACAGGTCTAATCTTTCTGTTCCCTTGCCTCCTCCAAGATCACTGGCTCTGAAAGACCCAGCTTGTCTTTTTAACAAAGGAAGAATGAACAAGAATATGTGTTTTTTACAAAACATTCACACTTTACAAAAGGGGTTATAACACAGACAGGACAGAGAAGGAAAGGAAGCGCACCATGTGTCTGTTTTTGATGTAAATATCCCTTCCATGAAAGCCTCAGGAGGCATCCATTTGACGGGCAACATTGCACACCCACCCTTCCGATAGTAGCTGGCTCTGCAAAGAACAAACAAAACAAAGAGTCAGCCAAGAATTCAGAAAATGCCATTAATTTGGGATTTTTATAATTACAAATATTAAAATTATAAGCCATATGAGAGACTACTTTAGGTGAAACAGCATGGCAGAGAAAACGCTGAAGAGACCTGTTCCTTCTCATGAAAACAGTGGAAATGGGCAGACTATGGAAGAACTGCTCTAACCTCCCTTGCTTTAGGCCTGATCTGGTGAACCCAAGTTATCCCTACCTGTGTGCATATTCCTAGTGAATTACTCACACAGTAAACTGCTGCTGGCAGACCCATCCTCCTGCACTCTTCAGCCATGGCAAGGTCTCCAACTCATCTCACATGTGGTCACCTTGAGCATCCCCACCAAAAATAAACAAAGCCTGTTCCATAGGTACCCAGTCTAAAGCACTTCAAGTAAAATCCAGAATGCTTTATAAGAATGAGGAGCTTGATGAGGAGGATGTTTAGCCGTTAGAGCTGGGGCAGTAGTACAAAAACCACCACCCGTGCTCCTGAGACAGGAATTACCTCGGTCCTTTAATGTCGTCATCATTTAAAATAAAACCTACAAGCCCCAAATCCTGTGCTGGCAGCTGCAGGAGGCTGCTCATGCAAGCTGGTATCACTGTTCATAACAGCCTGAGCATCCAAAGGGTATTCCTGGACACAGAAACATATGGAAACCTCAAAGGCACCTTTGAAAACTTAGCACCAAAGCATTCATCTTGGCAGTCAGTTCTGTTCTGCTGATTGTGTAAGTGTGACAGATGCTACTTTGTCCCAGCAGAGTTCCAACTGACAGCGGGGCAGAGTGGGGGCTCTTTGTGAAGGGAGAAAGAGGAGGGAAACAAAAAAAAAGCAGCTCTGATAAACTTGGGTGTTTGAAGGTAGCACTCTGCATCACCTCAGGCTGTGATACTGTCAGATTTCAAGCTAAGCAGAGCCAGGCCTGGCTTAGTAATTGCACAGGAGAATCCCCAAGCAGGAGAAAAAGAAGACAAGGCACTGGGTGACTGGGTACAAGGCATTATTTCCTAGGAGTCAGAGGCAAATCAACTCCTCAGCACAGCAGGACATGGTGCTGCACTTCTGGAGGTGCTATCTGGAATATGAGATATCAAACAGCAGCCCTGACTGCTCGTGGTCATTAAAGATTTCCTGGCACTTCTTGCAAGAGCAGAGTAGTTAACCCTGTGTCCTGGCTGAATTCCAGTTTGGGTGATTACATTTTTCCGACCTTCCTCTGCACCTTGCTCCTTTATCTGCAGTAAATTGAGGAGATTTACTGATGACACCAAACCAAAAGGGCAGGGGTAGTATCAAGGAGAGAGATTAAACTCAGAATGATTTGGGACCACAAAACAAAAGGGCACATCAGTGCCATTCAGTGTAGAAAAAGTAAAGACAAGAAACTGAGGACAGAGTACAAGAGGGAGGAAAAATGCCTTCCATGACCATCAGACTTCATTACCCAGAAGAAAGCTGTCAGGAGTGGGAAAATTCTCCAGAGCACAGTTAAACTACAGGGGAAGGCAAACACCAAAAAAGCATTAGCTGGGATTCATCAGGGTGGGTATCTCCACTCTTGCCTTGCTAGGGTTATGCAGAGCAGCACACAAGCCTGCCCTCCTGCACAAACACTGCTCCTCCCTCATTTTAGTGAGCTTCCATTTGTGGATACCCTGGGCTTAGCTCTGCTACCTGTATATATCCCGGGCCATTCCAAAGTCTCCGATTTTAGCCACTCTCCCAGGCCCTCGACAGGTAAGGAGGCAGTTCCTGGCAGCAATATCCCTACAAGGAAAGGGAAGAAAAGCAACAGAAAGAGAACCACTTAATCATTTGACAATTTTGCAAGCCAAAAAGAAAATAATGAACAGTACCTACTTTCCTGAGCTGCACAGAGCCCACAACAGCCAGAACAGTCAGTGTTTATGGATAACTAGTGATGTCCCAAATTCCAATCTACCCCAAAAGCAGCAGCAGCAGCTTTGCTCTTTAACATTTCCTCTTTAAACTCCACGTAACATCTTCCAGCTGAAAGGATGGGCCTCCTGTGAGCCTCCCTTCACCCCAGGTGCTATTTTTAAGTCTCTAAGGAGTTGCAAGCAATGGGGCTGATTTCAGCAGGGTGTTAGTCCCAACATCAAGCTGTCTGTGGAATGATCCACTGACCTGTTCCTAGTGTGCTTGTTCAAATACTGTCAAACGGGTGTCATACTGTCAGAGACAGGAAGAACAACAACATGCAGGTGTTGCTCTGAAGACTGAAAGTGTAGGCTTAAATGTGTGTGTGCAGGTAAAGCTCCAGCTCCACCAGCTTCTCCTGCGCTAAAGTAAACCTTGAGATCTGAATAACATGGTGGCATACCTTGTGGGTAACTCTTTCAGAAGAGTGAACTACAATCTCTCTCTAGTCATCTCTACTCAATGGGCAGAATTTGAGACACTTACCAATATGCTGTTCTGCAGGAGCAGGTAACAACAGTCACGAGCTGTTGCAATTTTGGCTGTACTTGTACAGCCATTCTTTGAGAGGGAGAAGAAAAGCATTCCAGAACGAGCAGAAAGGAACTAAGCAAAATTCATGATGGGCAGAGCTTTGAAGACTTGTATCATGAAACTGTGTTTCCATTTCTAGAGTAGCCAAACAGGCTGCACAAGTGCAGGCACCGAGACAGAGCTCAGGATCTTTGGTAAAACTACAGACCTCTGCAACCTGACTTATAGCAGCTTTTCTATTAATTGCTTCTATTATTCTGATTTTATCTACCTTGTTTAAAGGTATCCAGCCACTAGAGTGCAGCAGGACATAAACATATCAAGCAGGGCATTACAAGTCAGTGCTGGCCTGTATGCAAGTCATACCCATGCTGACACAGATGTGTTCACCTACCTGTGAATGAAATGGTTCTCCTCCAGGTACTGACACCCACAAGCAATGTCACGAGCCACGTGGAGCAAGTCCAGCATAGAAAGGGAGGAGGGCTGATTCTGCCAAAAGACAAGGGATAGACACGGGTTAAAAGCAAGAACATGGCATGATTCGTCACTGATACAGCGCTGGGAAATCTCCAACAGGTGACATAGCTCAGATGTTGACAAACAAAGGGCTTAGGGATTACAAAAATGTGCAAGAGAGTGTTCGTATCCATGAACTATGCAAAAATGTGCAGGCATGATGTCATACAAATCCCAGGGACAGCATCAGAACAGCTGGATCTGACTTTCCAGCTCCATTGGGATACCCTTGTAAGAATTTCCTCCGGTTCTCATGGGAGATGCTTCTGAACTTTCAGCCTGATTTTTGAGGTGATCTGTCGCCTGAACTGGTCCTCACTCAGTTTCTTTGTATTATTGCTAGCTCCTTTCTAAAGTCACCTTGAACAATGAGAATGACATTTTGTATAATGGCATGAGTCACATTTGCTCTTTCCCTCCTCCACATCTGTGTAGGTTTTATTTTGCCCCTCAGAGCACTGACACAGGTTTGCGTAGCCAACGGCTAGAGGAGACTAAGGCTGCCAACTCCTTGTTCCTGACCCTCTGATGAAGTCTACAGCCCTTGCCAGCAGGAGCCAGATGCTTTAGTGAAAAGGGCAGGCTTAGCCAGCCTCTGAAGCCAAACCATCAGCTTCTGCACTGAGATGTGAATCAGTGATCCCTGCGGCCAGTCCTGTGGGGGAGGAGGAAATCCTTGCTGCCAGCACGGTGATGACAAACAACTGGGTGGCAGTGACTGCTTATTCCACAGCAGCCATTTGATAGCTAAGTGTTTATCTTTGGTCTTAGTTACTTCACCAAACAAGCCTATCCCACCCCCACCTCTCCCTTATGACACCTGCCATTCTGCCCAGTTAAGGCATACCTCCCACTGATGCACAAACCAGCACGGGTTCTCCAGTGACAGGGACTGCTGGCTCTGCCAGCCCATCTGTTGTGATGAAGCATATCTCCAGATTGATGTGATGCTGTGCTGGCCATCCCACCTGATCTAAACCACCGCTAACTGGGACTGGAAATAAGTCCAGGCTCTGCAGTAGGCAGCAGTTAAACAGTGGGCATTGGCTGGTAAAACCTGAAAAAGTCTTAATGTCTTCTGAAGAGATTAGGAAAAACCTGGCCTCAATACTTGACTAAGGACATAATTGAAAAATACTGCATCTCTGTGTGAAGAAAGGCTTTTTTTCTTTTTCAGTGTGGTGCCATAAAACAAAATAGTTTGTGACTATGTATCACCTGCCTATATTTTATTATTTACACAGTATACTTCATTGCATATATATAATCAATTGATTCTTTAAAACACTGGACTGAGTCTCCCCCTAAACCTTTCTTTTTGTACAGTAACCATTTCCTGAAAATATAAAACCTCTCTCCCCTCCCCCACTTCTGTAGAGGCGGGGGAATAATCGTTTTTACCTCTGTGAGCTAAAGTGACTCACCAGCTACACAAGATGGCTACAGTAAGAAAGGATGCACATGCCTTCTTTTTCCCTTTCAGGGTGTAACCACAGGGAAATGAATATCTCGATCTACCCATTCCCTCCTTTTCTGGGCAAGGGTTAGAAACCTGAAGTGAAAACTGAGTAAAAAGCCCAATTCTTTACTGTGCAATCGATTCCAGACCTGAGCTATACTGCAAGTCAGTCAGGAGGCTGAAGCTACACGCTGATTTGAACAGCATAGCTTTTTTCTCTTTTTCCCTTTTTTTCCCCTTCCTTCTCTGCCTTGGATGAATTCCTTCCACCTTTTATTTGGCTAAATACAGTCCTAAACCAGATGTGACTACCCAGCCAAGGACAATTTAGCCATGTAATTGTTTGAAAAATGGAGGTTTGGGATTCATTTTGCAAGGGGAGCAGCCTTGAGACACCAAAGGATTCACTTTACAGCTTTTGTTCCCCATATGAATGGACAATGCCAGCTGCAATGCACCACTGCTCAGAGCAGCAGGCATGCTGTAAGCACGAGTGTGACACCTCCCTGGGTGAGGCTGAATCTTGCTAAAGGTGAATGAAATTCTGTGTATTGTTCAGAGTAATCACTGCTCTGTGCAACAGGCTGCACAACACAAAGGAGGGGAATCATTTATCCATATATGATTTATCTTCCAGAGATGTTCTTTGATTGCTGTGCTGTGCGTGAGAAAGATCAGCACTGAACTTCCAGAATGGACAATTCTGCAACACTCATAATGAGCGAAGGCTCCAATTCCAGGTGTCTCTGAATGTACCAGACTGCCTCTCTCCACACAAGGGGGAAGGGGTAATCCTGCAATAGATGTGAAACTTTATTAGAAATGGGACAGAGAAACCCTTTCAGGGCTGTAAACCCTTGAACCATGGAGAGGTCTGAATCTGAAGCTTACAGAGTAGACCTAGCTGGCATAAACTGACAATATTCCACAAAAGTCACTGGTATTGTATAGTGATGTTGGATGAACATTTGGCTTACACATGTGATCATTCTTGCTTGGAGCCCAGAAGAATCATTACGTGTTGGCTGAACATCGCTTTCATTATTTACATGAAGAACACAGATACTCAACATGCAATAACCTGTGCTGGCAATATTCTGATCTCCCATTAAGTTGGATCCCATGTCCTGATACCTCCTGTGGTAGCTCTAGCTTCCCACTTCATGTCCCTTACAATGTCTTAAGTTCCCCCTTCCCTTGCTTCACGTTCTCCTCCACCATTCCCTTTGCTCCCTTCCATACTTTTCAGTGGCTGAGCACACAGCAGTATGCTGCATGTGTCTTGCTCCTAGTCACACAGGTTCTCGCTGGCCAGTGGCAAACCAAACAAGACAACTGTTGTGCTCAGTGTTCACGCTGGTGTATTGCTTTCTCCTTCCTGGAGCCTTGGGAGATGTTAACACCTTTGAAACCTCTATTAAATTTGATTGAAACCAGCAAATGAATTTGAAGTTACTGGCAGGTAAGAAGGGAGACCAACTGGGGGATGAAGGTAGAGAATGAACACATACATCTCTCTTCTGCAATCAAGCTAAAAGCAGAAGTAGGTAGGAAAGACAAGGTAGTAAGGAAATCAGCTGGAAAATCACAGAATCACAGAATGGTAGGGGTGGAAGGGACTTTTGGAGATCATCTAAATAAATTAAATAATAAAAATACAAAACTGGAAAGAAACAAGGGGAAATGACAACAGTAATTCATACAG
The DNA here is from genome assembly GCA_013397275.1 of Burhinus bistriatus. Taxonomy (NCBI): domain Eukaryota; kingdom Metazoa; phylum Chordata; class Aves; order Charadriiformes; family Burhinidae; genus Burhinus; species Burhinus bistriatus. The sequence continues at coordinate 62,516 of VYXH01004675.1, read as the reverse complement.
TGCTTACTGCAGAGTAAGCAGCGCACCTCTGTTACTCAGTCAGCTAAGTCTTGTGTGTTCAGTTAATTCCTGTTGGAAGCAAAGCTCATAGAAGCCTGTTTACTCTGCACTGTTCCTTGTCTTTCCTTTAATGGGCCTGGAAACCTAAATGTCCAGTCTGTCTGTCTTCCTTGAATGAGCAATAGGAGGAACAAAGCGGCTCAGGGTTCATTAACAGCGATGCAAACATACGGCCAGCAGTACTGAGCCACAGGTCTTATGTACAGAGACTCTGTCGCACCTCAAGTATATGCAGACGGTAAATCCACTCCCACAGCTAGATCCCATACTTCACAGAGCACAACACCCCGCACACATCTCATCTCTCAGCAGTAAGTCAATCTCCTAGCTTCATAGTTTCTGAGTCAGTAGTCAAGCATGTGCACCAGAGGCTGACTTCTCAGCACTCACAGGTGCCATTAGCCCCTCAGAAGCTGCCCTGGCTGCCAGACAATGAATTACCCTGTCATTCTCACCAAGCATCCATCACATGGGATGGCAGCAGAAGCAGGGCAAGGCAAGGGGAAGGAAGGTGTTAGATGTGGAGCAGAAACATGTGGATCTATGCCTGCACACAGTCAGGCTGCCCACATTCACCTGTTAAAGAGTGACTGGAAACTGTTTTTCTGAGTAAGTTCCAGCTCCCAGCTGCCCATCTGCATTTGAACTTCATCTTTCCCAAAGTGTGACAGGCATAGGACACAGCAGAGAGCAGCAGCATCAGTCCCAGGTCTGCTTCAGTCCTGGGGGCAAGTTAAATGCAGGAACAGGGGAGGATCTTCAAGGTGCTGGGAACAGGCCCTGTGTGTAGCCGTAGTTATGGTCAGTCTCAGATACCTTCATACAGGTCAGGAAAGAAAATGAAGGAGGAGGAAAGGAAGGAGAGACTGAAGGCAGAAAGAGAAATAGCAAGGAAGTAACATATGCTGTGCCTGGACAGAACCATCCACCTCTTCTGACATTAACTTTCACAGGGGTTGCACAGAGCTACCACTAACAGAAATGGAAGCCCTTGCATGCAAGGAGGAACTCATGACTGCAGTAGGGGCAGACAGAAAGAAACCCCTCAGATCAGAAGGCTCCTATGACTGCATCCTATAAAGATGAAGGGCTTTTCATCCACAAAGGCAACTAGTTCATTTTACTGCAAGTAGGTAAACATTCCTGCTGTTCAGGACTAACATTCTTGGTGCTTCCTCACAAGACCCTGATCATTACTGAGCTGGCTTCTCTCGCTAATTTAATGAGCCAAAACGATGCTTCCATCACAAAGTGATGGATGCCCTTGCCCTACACCATCCCATTTCACCTGCCACTTCACAAATCTAGCACAGCCTGTCCTGGCAGTTCTGAACAAAGCACCTACAAGGCAGCATACCTTACCTGTGCCATTTTGTTCTCCATCAGAGGAGAGTGGAGCCCACATTGCAAAACATGTACTTCCCCCTTCACTTGCCACCAAGTTCAGCCCATTTGTATGAGCTGACAAGAGCATCTCTAGGTGCTACAGAAAATCAAGCTCTGTTTATAAAGACTGCTTGCTCAGATTTCAAATATCTTGACTTTCTGGATGTTCAGCCTTCTTATCCAGGCAGGAGCCACTTTACCGCAATCTATCCAAGACTGCAGTGCTCCTGGGCAACACAGACCATTTTGTATGTCTGAAAACCAGACTGCAAGCTAAAAATACAAAGTTGACCTGTTTCCAGATGCCTTGAGGAAGAATCTTATCTGTTAGAGCCAACTTGTGTCTCTCCTGTACTGATAAAATCCAGCATTTTGCCCTGTGTGAAAGAAATGTAGAGTATGAAGCTGGGCCCTGGTGCTAAACTTAACAACATTTGGGTGCCTTTCTGATCCAGAGGCTCAGAGCAAACTTTCTTTTTCTGAAGTACTCATTCCTGTCTAGAAGTCGTAATTTATTTCTCACACATTTCTAACTGATTGTCATCTCCTATTGATGCTTACTGCAGTGGGAAAATCTTTTAAAACTCTGGACTAAAGATATTTGCTATTAAGTCAACAGCTCCAGGCCAGATTCTCTTCTTGCCTATGTTAAACTTGTACTGGCAGATATTCACAGAAATGCACCTGATCAGCAGTTTAAATAATGGATTTATCATTAATACCTTAATGCTTGCCCCCAGCCTGCCACCCAGCTGGTGTGAGGAAGGTAAGAGTAGAGGGTTTTTTTTGTGTTTTTTGTTTTTGTTTTTGTTTTTTTTAAAATATTTTGATTTTGTTCTTTCTTTAGATAGTATCTGCAATGTTATCTTGCAACGTCCAGGGATGAGGCAGAGCAGCATTGTTCCCTTTAAATCTACGTCCTGCCTCCAGAGTGGTCTTCTAGCAACAGAAATCTTCTGACCCTCTAAAATGCTGGGAAATAGTAGCTGCATGGATCAGCTGTTTTATAGTTATGTATTTGCCTTGTGGCAGCAGCTTACTAAATAAAATTCAATTTTCTATTTTCTTACCGGTCTAGGCCGCGTCTCTCTCAGGAACGATTTCAGGTCACCTCCAGCCATGAGCTCTAACAGGATGAAACGGGGCAGTGCCTGCAAGCTCACCCCGATACAGCGCACAATATTCTGGTGGTTGAACTTGCTGTGGAGACACAGAGACTCAATTATGGAGCAGCTTTGATCCAAAAAGCACAATTACAGAAAAGAATCCAAATGTTTTGCTGTGGGGAATGGGGTTTTTTTTCAGAGTAAGTAACAAATCTCAAAGGCAGGGTAGCTGGAAAAAGCTAAAGCGCTACCCCTGCACTTTGTTTCTGTCTGCACAGTGCAGAAACAGAGGTGGGAAAGGAGTGACTTTTGGCTGCTTTTCCACCTTGTATATTCTGCATCCTTTTTGGGCTAGAGCAAGACTTAGGGGTCACAGGAAGCAGAGAATGTCTGATAACAGACATTAGTTTAGTCTGGAGAAAAGGAGGCTCAGGGGAGACCTTATTGCTCTCTACAACTACCTGAAAGGAGGTTGTGGAGAGGTGGGGGTTGGTCTCTTCTCCCAAGTCACAAGCGATAGGACAAGACGAAACAGCCTCGAGTTGTGCCAGGGGAGGTGCAGGATGGATATTAGGAAAAATTTCTTCACAGAAAGGGTTGTCAAACACTGGAACAGGCTACGTAGGGAAGCGGTTGAAACACCATTGCTGGAGGTATTCAAAAGACGGGTAGACGTGGTGCTTAGGCACATGGTTTAGTGGTGATTTTTGCAGTGTTAAGTTAATGATTGGACTCGATGATCTTAAAGGTCCCTTCTAACCTAGACAATTCTATGATTCTACAATTCTATGAACAGAAGAGTCTGCTCCTAATTTCACTATCCAAGTGGCAGAAGCTGAGTCAAGGCACAGTTGTTTCAATAATATACTGAACACAGGGATCTGCTTATGTAGGGGATATTCCTCAAGATCTATTCTCTAATGTTTCTCCAGACCTCAATGTGATGGGAAACTATTTCTGTGGCTTCTAGGACTCAAGTCACTGGGATGTGACATGACAGCAGCATTAGATCAATGCCATGTGTTAGTTCTGAGCAGTCAAATCAAAACTAAGTTTTCTTCTTACCTCATGTTCTGATCTCTAAGAGAAATCAAAGGATTCTGTTACCAATTCTGAAAACTGGGCCTCAGGGTTTTCAATCTGGATAATGGAAACCACTGTGGACTCCCTTGAAAATTCAGCCCTTAATCATCTGGTGCCTCAGTTCCTTAATTTGTAAGAACAGAAAAGGATGGTAATGTCTATCCTCTTTCTAAAATACTGGCAGCTGTGTGCTAAAACTACTATACAGATATGTTGCATGGACACCATCTCTCAAAGCACCCTTTTTCCTTACAGTGCTGGGCTTTGCAAGCCTATACAAGTGCTTGTTCATCTTACTCATACACACCTAATAATGAGAGCTTCCATGAGGAAGTCCAGCTCATCTTGCTCCGAACACACTTCTGGCAATGTCTGGAAAAGAAAGAACAGCTTGACAAGAAGAATATATTTAAACTTACAGATGTAGAACACCTGACACAATCTAAGGCACCAACGTTGTCTGCAGCAATCCTTGTTTCCCTAAAGGAAACCTCACTCTAAGATAATAGCTAGACCATTACTAAACTAGACTGTGAAGCCTGTTGAAAGGCACAGATCAGAACACATGGCCCATTAATGCCACTGTCATCCTCCTCCCAGCAAGGAAATAGCCCAGAGTGCATGATGAACAGTGCTCAATACATGGGACTTCACTGTATAGACGATGAGGAATGAGAACCAGAGCTCCTGAGCTCTCAGACAGTTCACTACTGCTACCTCCCAGCAAAGCTATGAACTATAACCAGCAGTAGCACTGTGCTGCTAGTCAACCTCCAGGAGAAAACAAGTTAGGCTGCTGAAGGCCTGGAGAACCCTCCTAGGGTCTCTTAGGATTTATTTTCACAGCTGGTGCATATGCATCCTATAATGGAGTGGTGAGATCCCTGGAAAATCAGCCATCTCCTACCTGCAGGCTCTTTGACGTCTGTGCCAGCTGCTCTTGGCCCTGTGAAGACTTTTGGTCTCTGACTCAAAGGCTTGGACAGGTTTTAACACCAGGTGTAGAACGTGGAGGACGGACAGAGGATGGATTTATTTCTCATACTTGCTGTCTACGGCAGCTGTACGGGAAATCTGCCTGTTTACTACTTACAGACCTCTTTTAATAGTCTCACAAGCCCATTTGCTAGAAGTTGTACCGTGGCTATGACGGATTAAAGTGTTGCAATAGAGCAGCAACGTTTCTAGCCACATCATTCAGTACTATGGTAACAATTCACCTTCATTTGTATAACGCATTGGGACTCTTGGGTTAAAGGTGCATGAAACCATCATGATAACTCATACACTGTCACTTACTTTCACAGCCACCTGCAAGGGAGTGGGGTCGCTGGGGATCCCTGCCACCTGACCTTCATATACCTCACCAAAGGCTCCGTGGCCCAAACCCCTGGACAGACCAGAGAAGACAAGGTTTTACTACAGAGAACACACATTATAACACTGTGGTCACAGCTCACAGACGGGGCTCACAATTTTCATGGTAGTGAAACAGGGAGAACTGGATATTGACACTGACAATACCACTCCTCACACTATGCAAGGGACCAGACCTTGATGGGATCTTTCCTGGACCTACAATGTATTTAATTGGTAGGGAAAGCAATCCTCAAAAGTGAACAGTCCCCAGTGAAATCAAGCTGCTGGCATTGCAGTGTGTAACGGATAGTACTCATGGTTTTGATGTCAGTGCTTTAGTGGTGAGTGCACCAAAATGAGTCAATAAAGATAGGTCTTAAGTCTTGGTGTTCCCACACCCTAAATGCACTAACAGTTCCCATGATGTTTATGCATCACCATTACAGAAAACATTGAACAAGAAACTAGGAAGCACAATGGTTCTCAAAGGACCTGAATTCTAAACCAGCTATCTTTTCCTGATTTATTTTGTGATTCTGGGTAAGCACCTTAGCCAGTAAACGGTGAGGACAGTGCTTTGTAAAGCACGTGGCTCTACGAATTAGTGCTGAGAATTGTTTCTGGCACTGATCATGTTATGAAATTTACAGTTTTATTTTGAATAAGAGTACAAGAACAAGAGAAAGAAATTAAAGTAATCACACAACAGATCCTGTCCTATGTCCTTGTGATACAGATTTTTCACACCTGTCTATTCAGTGCTCACTCGCTTAACATTAAGTCAACTGGTACAACAACAGCTATACACATAGGCGGCATGTCATAACAACATAGCGAACTCTGGCAGAGAATGAGGCTGCGTCCTAGATCCTGAGTCCCTCTTAACCCTGCATGGGCTGCACATTGGGCAGTAATAGTTTCAGCCTCTAAGAGATATTCCTGTATCTCGGTCCAGGTAAAAGGCTCTCAATAAGGCTCTCTTCTACAAAATGCACTTTCCTGGTAGAGCCAGGTCTGGCCTGAGAGACTCACTGATTCTTTGGTCTATTGGTGGACTGTTTTTGCATGGGCTATTGCCCTCCTGCCCGTTCAAACAGGTGCTGCTAAGGGCAATCTCCTCTGTTGTTGCGTAAGTCTGTCTGTAGTTTTGCCACGATAAAGACCAGTCTAGGCAGTGAAACCACAGTGAGGACTTGTACTGCCTGTGACTCAACTGCTTCTTCTAATAACATTTTGTAGTTATCAGCTTGGGGCACTATTCTTGGCTATGCCTGACCAACTTACTATAAACTGAGGGTATAAAACAGATCTCTGCAGCTCATAACTCACCCACCTTCCCTGCCCTTATCAATTCCAAGTTGTATTCTCTGCTCTCTGTAGCTTGCTATACTTCAAAAACCCTTTCAGAGCCGAAGTGACAAAGGCAGCAGCAGCACAGGGTACACTGGAAACTTCTAGATGCAGTCCAGCAAGGTGTGCAGGAAAGGGGGAATGAGATAAGAGACAGCAAAACGTTGCAGACTGCATAGACTGCTCTGAGCATCATCTTTTTTAGCACTGTAAGCTTTTTGTGTAATAGTGCATGGTACCAGGGTAATATCACATTTAGAAGTGGCATGCATTGTATCCTGCAGCAAAGCAAGGTGGGAAAGAATTCTGAATTTTCAAGTTTTTCTTAAGAGACTATATTGAACTTTCCAGAAGTTCTGATCCAGACATGACTATCCTGATGGCTTTATATTCCTGTCGTTTTAATACTGTCTGGCAGTCTCAAACCCATTGCTTTTTCTGCTATTGTACTTAAGGATGCCATTGTCTTTACCAAAGACCCAATCAAAGACTTCAAAAGAGCCACCTACAAGCCTCAGCCTTCCCAGCATCTCATCAGTTAATACTGAAAATGGGCCATTCATTGCACAGTTTGCAAAAGATGTATCTGAGTTACTGGCGATGACTCTTCAGTTTCTCTCATAATCCCAGAAGATTAACACCGCACCTGTAAAAGGTCAAGGAGACTGCCGAAGCCGAGTCCCCTCCACACAAGGCTGCAGCTTTTTTTTTTTGTTATGAAAAGGGGCATGAGTCTAAAAGTGCATAAGAATTTGTACGTGCCTGCACAAAGACATGAGTTCACATCTGTGTAAGAGAGCTAGCATACGTGAGTCTACACTGTGAAGCATGGGGAAGGCAAAGACAAATTTACCGGATGAGGGAGATGTTTTTTCGAGGCACCTCTTTGAGGTCACTAATGGATGTGGTCTTTCCTGCAAAGCAGTAGTTGGGATTGTAGTCTGTCATGATAGTGGAGGTACGCAGCTTGCTCAGCTTATATTCTGGGCTCTGTAACTCCATCTGCATGGCTTGTAGCTCCTGGTGCTTCCGACGATATACTGAATATGGAGAACACAGTAAACCAGAGACACAGATCGACTTTGGAACAGGACAGCAGCTGTGCAGCACGCCTCACTGGAATTTGCTGTGTGGCCAAATTTCAGTGAATTAAACCAGATGGTGACACCATCACATTTCTGTACATCAAATAATTATAGATAGAAAATGGAATCTGAAGTTACCCAGGAACCTTCGATTTACACATCTTATGAAGAAACAGGCTTGCTCATGAACTGTTTGGAAGAAGTAAAATAAATTTCACTTGCAGAGATCTCTGATTTCACAGTTCTGAGGTTTTTGTTTTGTTCTATTCAGTTTAACTGGACCTTCTGAGTCCAGTTCCAAACTTGAGGGCGTTGGGGTACAACCAACGTTTGTAAATCATGTAGAAGTGACTAAAATCTGAAATGAATTATTGCATCACATTGTTCAAAATGGATAGACGAAACTGTTACCTCAGAATAACACATTGTATATAAAACTAGCTCAAATCGCAAAACTTCCTTTGTTTCTAAACAACAGAGCTGGACTAAATTTGAAATCAGTTTATAGTTGTGTTATATTCCTTGAATCACTTTGCTGATACATCTGAACTGTCATTAGAGATCACACCTTGAAAGAAGACATCCTGTGGGTATTCCTTGAAATAGTAATTGATATTGCAGTATTTTTTTCAAAGCAAGATGCCAATCATGAGGAGGTTAAATCACTATTACCCTTACTATTGATTTCTGTGGCAGCTGGATTGAGCCCAAAGACTGCGACAGTAATAGCTATTGCATCTTCTCCAGCAGATGTTGCTCGGGGGAAGAATTTAAGGGGCAAACATGCACTTGCAAGGGCAGACGGCTGTAATGGCCTGTCCACAAACCCTTCCTGTCCTCCATTTTCCTCCTCATTGTTTTTGCTTTGATTTTTTAAATCACTGCTCTTTCCTGAGATGGCAATGATAGGCTAGTTGGATGGAAAGAGAATTACTCTTTCACTCCCGGAGAAGTAATTAGTAATTGTAAAGGGGTACTGTCAGGCCAGAAATCATACATGTAGGACCATGTGTGTGCAACTGATAACTCATTAAATTCTTAAAAATGAAACAGTTGTGCATATCTAATTTAATAGTTGCCATTTGCTGCTCTGGGTACATCCCTCCCCTCCTGCAGACTATATACAGTGTGGACAAAGAGAGGTGGCAGAGCTGTGGTTTGAATCCCTGGCTGCTTTTCATTGATTCAAATCTATTCTGCTTGCAATCAAATGCAAGTGAGCAATTGTTTAAAATAAGAAAATGAAAGGCTGAAAAATACCTTTTAGAATTTCAAATAAAGATGCCAAGTATGCTCACATCATACTAAGCAGCAGTTTGTAAAAGGTGAACCTATGTGAGAATTTCAAGCTTAAATGTCATACATTAAGAGGTTAAATCTGTATGTAGGCACACAAATAAAGAAGTTTGCTTTTAGGCATTAAGCACCAACAGCTCTCACAAAACCAGTGGCAGCTGTGTTCTGGCAGCTTTACGCTACAACACAAGCAATAATGCCTCTTTCGAGATGCAGTCAGTAACTGAAACCTCCTCAAATTGGTCATTGTGGTTAGAAACAACTACTGAAATCTGAAGTTAAGGCATGTGTGTGGGAAGGTGTCATTAAATACAGCAGTAGCTAAAAACCTGAATCCTTTTGCCTCCCAGGGCCCAATTATCCCTGGCTCAGATCCAGCTCTCATATGAAAATATCTTTTGCAGAGAAACACTCACCTATCATGATTCCTGAAAAAGCCAAAATTAAAGCAGCCACCAATGCTGAAGTCACTACAGACAAGACCAAGGAGAGAGGGAGATGAACCACTGGCTCAGCTGTAACAGAGGCAGGAGAAGAAGGAATTACATGTTTGAAATGATCTTCCAGCAAGCAGCCACTTTTTTGCAGACAGATTTTCTGCTTTTCCTTCCATTTACTCATCTGCTACTCCTATAGTGTAGAGGCAACCTCTGGCATGTTCAGTTCTCAGGATCTATGACCTCTAATACCTCATTGTTTCACTTTCCTCAATTAATATCCAGCCATTGAAACAGATGGTTTGCTATCAACGAATTAACATGTGCACTCCCTAGGTATGAAAACAAGACCATAAAAACCAGGGGCAGGAGATTAGGGAGGTGGAAAGAACATTACATCGCCAGGGTTAAAGTGCTGCTATAAATGCCAAATCACAGCAAAAGCAGAAGGAGGACTGCAATATGTCATCTCCTAAATGCATCTAATCCAGGCAGAAAAACCTGATAACAGTAAATGTAGTACAAAGTATTCCATAGCTGCAACCTCACTTGGGACCACCAGGCATTCAATGATCATCTATTAAGGTTTACTTCACCCTGGCAAAATGACCATACTTTTTACCCATTTTACAGATGGGAATGGTAAAAATACAGAACAATTATCCCATGGCAGTGACAAAGCTGACAGCAGGATCCTGAAACCCTGGAGTCACTTGCTCTAACTGCTGGGCAAGAATATGAAGGAAACCTAGTAATGGAGCTCTGAGCACTTGTTTTTTCAAGTAAGGCTAGCACAGGCACTGTCTTTAGTTTTCCTCAGAGATCTCTCATGCAGAATTTTTTATAGATTCTACACCTGCACCTTACACATCCAAATCCACAGGAATTATATTCTCCTTCACCTTGTACATTTTTTTGTCTTTTAAGAGGACTGACCTGCAATTTAAGTTTAGCTGGAAAATTCCTTCAGCGAGCAAACTTTCACGATTTCAGAGCAGAATGTGAGCATCAGCGTAACCAGGCACAAAATTTGACTCTCATCAGTGCTGCCCAGAATGCCAGACATATACTATAAAGCAAACCAGCAATGCTGCTCTGTGCACCATTCCTCAGCACTCATGTGTCTATACTCTAGCAAAATAACTGCAGCATATACCAGCAGGAAAGAAGGTAGCATTCAACAGAAGCCATTTTTAAGAAAGACTAGGTAACACTTTCGGGATGTCTTACAGTCCAAACTACAGATTTTTGCCATGCATTTTCTGATTCACATGCTAGAAGCCTACCCCATACACCTACTTACCTATGCAAGACACACCATCCTCAGCCAACTCTGTGCCTGGCTCACAAAAGCAAATGACTTTTTGAGTCTCAAGATCAACACGGCACTCGTCCATCTCACAGTGACTGCAGTTAAGATGCAGCCTAATGTCCACCTCTCCGTGCCCCTCTGTCACTAGGGAGTGGATGGAAGAAGCTGAGTTAATTACTGTAAAAATCATTCATATCATTCCCTTGGGCACTGACAGAAACAGGGGACATGGTGGTCACAGTTTCCAGATGTGGCAGGGCGGGCCCCATCTAAGAAACTGATTTCTCCCCACCTTCCATAGGCCCTGTCCTTTTCTCATGTAGAAAATAACATCCAGCTAAATTAGCCCCACTGCAGTTGAGGTGCACCGGCTCTCTTTGGGCAGATAGTCCTACCAGGTTAGCAAGGAGGCTGCTCCTGAGGCTAAGGGAAACCTGCCCTTTCAGCAGTCTGTGGGGCTCATCCTTTTCTTTCCTGGCCTTTACTCCCTCTGAGATCAAACATTGCAATGTTTCCAAAACTTTTTGGCTGAATCTATTAGGCCAGAGTACATCTGTATTTGCAAATACTTCTGGCTGTTCTAAAGCAAAATTGTTTTTTGAGCAAACAGGTATTTTTGTATTTTCTGAATGCATTGCAAACATATTCAAGACACTAACTTCTGGGCAAACACAGTCTGGAGTGGCAGTATTTATCAGCACTACGCACTGCTGGGCAGCACTGCACTGTTTTCTCTAAAAACTCCCTGGTCCAACCTGGATACTTTGCTGAGGGATGCACTAAGGAACATGTTTGTTAGTGAATAGCCAGGTGCTTTGCCTGTTTCTTTCCTAAATTATCTGAACTATGACGTTCTGTTACCACTTCCCTTGGCCAAAATTATTCCATAGGCTGGTAGACTATATTGTTGGGAAGTGCTTTCTAATAGCCTTGATGTTCTCTCCACCTGCTTTCTTCCTGCTACTTTTGTTTATTCTCCATTGGACTTTGTTATGCTATCTTTCTGCCTCCTCATGTTCATGGTAACACTAAACTGTACCCAAAGGGTTGTAAAGTGCACTACAGATGCAAACTATTCTTAACATAAAAGAAACCCACTAGAAGACTTCTGATCAATATGAATACCTTTAAGTGCTGGAGTGTATAAAGTACCAATTGGATTAATAAAGGACACACCATCCTCCCCATCCATCTCTGGGTCATTGTCCACTGCAGCATTGCCACCTACATCAAATCAGAAGTTACCTTAACAGACTGAGGCTCATTGGCACTAAAATACAGATAAGCATTGCAAAATGCATAACTTCAGCATATTTAGGGAGGCATTCAAATGAGAAAAGAGAATAAATCGAAGTATTTAACATATAGGGAACACTTAGCAAGTTGTGGCATGAACCACTGGTCTTTTATCTCTAGAACTTCAATTTAATAGCAGCAGCTTGTGACAATCACTTTCTTAGCTCTGTTTTAGGCAGACTGTTGCAAACTAAGGCACAAACTTCATCGTTAACTGTTTGGATGCAATGAAACATCCCTTTTAAGCCCTTCTTAAAATTAACGTGGCCAAGAAACTGAAAAACACCAGTACTCAAGGGCTAAGTTCACTACCCTTGCTGATCAAGGTATGTACTGTGTCAGAAGAGAGAGCAAATAATCTGATATCCTTCCTTTCCTTTGCACTCTGAAAGGAGGGCAGTCCACCAGGAGTGGGGACTGAAGGAATTTATCAGCTGCTCACTTGTGCTTGGGCATACAGAACAAAGTATGGGCAATACATAGAACATATTAGAAGCACAGTATGGGCTATACACTTTGCACTACAAGCATGCAAAGATTCCCCCACCCCACCCAAAAATGGCTTTCCCTCTTTAACCATCTTCAGTGAAATTAAAATTATGTCATGTGAGGCATTCTGTTGGAAAAAAAGCATTACACAGTAACATTGGTAAAAACATGCACTTAATAATTTAAACTCATTACTTCCTGTCAGGATTTCTAGTCTATCATACACTTGATTTAAGCTGTGGAGAACCAGGGGTTAAAAAGTCCACCACAGTGCAGATGGCTGAAGAAACTATGTGGCCCAGGAGATTTATGGGTTAGTAGAGATCTTGAATCTGGCCCACACCAGTTATAATCAACATAACGCCATCTGACAGCTGTCCCAAGACCCACAGCACACGAAATTAGCTCCTTGTTGACTGAAGTCAACACCACTGTCGTTATTAAGAGGGGTCCTGGCTGGCAGCCTGAGCCTCTGCCCCCAGAGACCTCCTGCGCAGGACCAAGGCCCACTCACAGCAGGGCAGGGTAGAAGAAGCTGCGTCTTTCCCCTGGCATAAAGCCTGGCTGCCAGTCTCCAGGACCAAAGTCCTCAAAACACAGGTGCTGGCAATGGGAGTACATAGCCTGTGGCTCCTCCTTCTTCAGCACTATAACCCCAAGATGGAAGGCTCAAGAATCACAGCAGGAACTTGATGGCACATTTTGCAGAGTGCAAAGCCAGGATAACAGCTGAAGGACTGACATCTGGCTATTTGCTCAGAGACTAAATGCCATACGTTCATCTACTGCTAAAAAGGCAACACACAGACATACTAGTACATAACAGTCAAATATGCTAGCTACAGGAGAATTATCTATCAGCGTTTGGCTGACCATTAGCACTAAAGGAGGGGAAGGGACACCTTGAACACGAAGCCACTTTACCTATATATCCTCCGCCTCCTCCACCTGAGGAGCACCCCCCTCCACCCCCTCCGAAACCCCCTCTTGTCTCCCACCCCCACTTCTTCATGGCCTGGGGGCAGGATCTTCCTCCAGTAGCACCTTCCAGCAAGGATTTTCCTGACCACAGGAAGGAAGTGTTATCATTCCAGCCACCTCCACCACCTGCAGTTAAGAGAAGAGAAAAGGCACAGGTAAGGGTTATTTCTGCGTAAAAAACACTGCAGGGATCTGCAGAATAAGCACTCCTTCGAAGCAGCTCAGCTGAAGGTAAGAATCTCATGCCTTGGTTAGAAGAGGGGATATGCTTGCTACACAGTGCTACAGTGACCTTTCTGTAGGGCTTTTGACGATGTTCATCATCTGCATCTCTTTTCACCTGTCATACAAGGACAAGTATTTTCTACGGAAAATGTAAAAAGATATCCCTGCCTACTCCCCATCCACTTGTTTCTGGCTTACAGAGCCTTCCCCTTCTCTTTGCAAAAAATACTTTTGAAAAACCCTATATTGGTTTTGGAGGGGAACAAAAGGAATTTAGTTAAAGGGATGTGAAAACATCTACCAGCATCACTCTAGATACAACATACTCACCAGTGACTCACTTTCAACTCTACTGGTTGTTCAGTCCAAGGTCTCTTTACAGAGACTTCTAGCCAGGGTGCAATTATGCTCTTTCTGCATAAGCCAGGGAAACTGTGAGTACGTCCACATAGCACAAAACAGTGCAGGGAGCAGGATGGCCACATCGGCACTGCGAACTCTCACATCAAAAAATCAAACAACTTTGGTTATGAGAGGTACTACGTGATTTTGTGAGAATGTTGCCATTGCTATGGCTATACCACCTCTGATACCCGTATTTAGGCCAAGTATTCTGCACTGTGAGTACATCCTATATGCACCTGTTACACTTCCATGTTCCCCCTGAACTGTATTTTCCTAAGTTTTGTCTCACCTCCTTGTGAGGAGGAATCTGGGAGTACCACATATTCACAAATGTTTTCTTAAAAAGAATAAACTTTCCTTACCTGCAGCTCCTGAATTTCCATTCAACCCTGGAATAGAGGAATCATTCTCCAACCTTTCTGGATGAAATGTGTCTGTTTTGGCCCTGTAGGCCCTGCCACCACCTCCTGCTGCAATTATCAAGGGGACTGGTTCTCCATTCTCCATCTTAACAAATTCAGAAATAAAGACAGTGTTCAAACTGACTGAGACACACAAATGGAAGTTCAATCACATGCTAGTTACTGCATTTTGCACTAAGCAGGCATCTAGGACTGCTCAGCACTACAAATTACCATTGCATTATTTATGCACCCACATCCAAAAGATTAATGAATAGCACTAGTCCTACCAAGCTCTGCAACAGAGAACAGTGGCATCAGCAGCTTTATGAATTGTACCTATAGTGCTGATGGCTTTTAGAAAGCTTGTAATGTTACTGTGTGACGACTTTCATCAAATGAAACAGCTAAGGAGCACTGCTTTATATACTGCAATACAGTGTTTCCACTGGTAAAGGACTGCTACACTGGAAACTGTCTGAGCATGCAGAGTTACGTAGAATTATGTAGAAGCTGGATGATCTAAACTTATTGTTAACTTCTGAAATCAGTGTTTGGAATGAGTACTGTCTCAGCTAGCACATGACAGAAAAGATCAGTGGTCTCTAGCTATAGGGTTGCTAACAGAAAACATACAGGCTATCCTGAACTTTTCTTGTATAAGCCAAATGTGTAGCTGAAGTCTAACGTTCTACAATGGCAGATTTGAATAAAGTCCTACGGAATTTGCCCTTTGCTGTAGAATTATGCTTCAGCATCTCAGCCTGCATTGAAAAAAATCCAGTTCAAACTATTATGTTTGCAAACGAAGCTCCAAGCCACTGAGGCAAGTGTGGCCATACTGTGTAGCAGTTCTGAGAAGTGTGAAGGGCCAACTCACCTCACTATAGCTATCAACTGGAAATGAAGGATGCCTGGAGCTCACTTTGTGGACCCTTCCCCAGAGGTGTATAAAGGGTTCTCAGATATTTCAGGTTGCGATACTAGAGCCAAGTGGCAGGATGTGTTCACACTGAAGGTGCCCAGGGACTATGTTTCCATACCTTAAATATGTAAGTTGCACCTCCCCCGCCTCCACCTCCTCCTGCCCATTCATTGACACTTCTGTTCACACGTATCTCTTCTTCAATCACATTGTTCTCTCCAATGCAGACTTTCTGTATAACATCGTTAGTCTGCAAACAGAAGAATGGGTCTGAATTCTGGTATGAAATCTCCATGTCCTTGAACACACAGGCCTCGTGGATCCTTCACCCTCCCAAACCAATAAATTGTCCTCCAGTGAAACCACATAAGCAGAAGCAAATGAATGCTCTTCTAGAAGAATCTTGCTTTTTGCTTCAAACCTTCAACCCAAAGAAGAACTTGTTGCCATTATAATTGAATTATTTTGAAGCAAGCTCAGTGCTGATATCTACTACCACGTAAAACAGCTCCATAAACTTTTAACATACAAGATGTAGCAGAATTTACTGCAAATACTTCCCAGCATTAACTATCTGTATTTCACAAGTGGGGGAAAGGAGTGACTCGGTGATGATGTGACTTGCCCCATGCCATGCAACAGCCAAATGGCAGAGACACAGAGAAAACTCAAGTTTCTTTACTCCTCTTCCAGTGTCCCATTTGTTGGGGCCAGGCAGCCAATGTGCATCTATCCAGAACTGATGTGTGTTGGTGGCTCATGTAGATGTACCAGAGCTAGCTTTAACCTAGGTAGTCATAGCAGGAAGCGTGGCAATGAGCTCAGCATAGACTAGCCACCTAATATTTACCTAGACTTCCAAGCAAGGTTGATGTTGATCTGACGCTCATGCTGTAGCAGCAATTTTACTGTAATTACCAGTGTTAGCTAGTTCAAAGCCTACCAAAACAGCTGCAATTCTACCTTTGATTGCAATGTTGACCTGATGTTAAAGAAAGTACCTCACTATAAAGCCTCCATATTTCCCACTTTGCATTTTTCCCCCTCTACCAATTAGCACCAAATATAATGAACCTTCTGTATTAGACAAATCACTGAATTCACTAACTCATCTCAAACACAACATTAAACCATCATTTATAGACATCATCACTTCTGGACTATGACCTAAGAGGGTAACTGTCGCTTCCATTTTAAATTGAAGCACTAAAGTGCATGACAAACAGGACTCTGCTGTAACTATTTGTAAGTTGCAAGCTTTGCTTCTAGCTTATTTTACTTTACACACTTCACCTCAGTAAGTATCTTGCTATGCACACTGAACTCACTAAGTCAACAACACTTGAAGGGAAAAACGCACGAACAGTTGTTACAGTTGGATTGACCTTCTGCTTCCTTCTGCTTCCATGTCTGTGTTTTCTTTTGGAAGAGGAACCTGATAAAAGCATCCTCAAGCTACAAATTATTCTGTTGACCACAAAATGTGTCCCAGGTTGTGCCAGAGAATGAATGGCATCCATTTTGCATGTGCAGACTTGCCTATGGAACTAAACAATCCCCCCTTTCCCAAGTCCCCCCTCTCCTTAATTGATTTGGAGCTGGGTGGGGATGATTAATAAAATGACAAAGTCAATGACCCAAAGGAACCACTAGATTACAATTGAATTAAAAAAAAAAAAATCCTTCATGGCAAAGACATAACTGATTACAATCCAATCTAGTAAAAGTCCCTTCTACAAGTCAACGCAATCTCTTTGCCTCAATGAAAGAATTACATTAGCACTCAATAAATTCTCACTAAGATTACAGTGGCCTGCAATTTAATGAGTCCATATATTACACTCAGCTGGAATGTCCTAGTTATAGACATTAGATGGAAGTTTGAGTCAGGGCATTTCTCATTTCAAAGGGGTTTCATATTAATGGTTTGTTTGTAGATATGTATAATTCTAGTTTTAACATTATTTACTTCAGCACCCAGCCTTGAGAACCCCTCTTTCTTGTCTACATCCTTCAACCTTTCTCTGCTGTAATAGACTGCTAAGCTTTCATTTCTTGGATGCCAGTCATTAACAGTTGAGAAATGCACAGTATTTAAATGTCCAGCTCAAACCTCTAGGTGAAATTTCATCAGATAATGCTTAGTTTCCTCCATAAGAATCTCCTATTCCCTCATCTTCCAAAGAATACTAAACGATTAATAGATTATTGTGCCTGCAAAGGGTGAAAGTTGCACCTTTCTGTCAAGGTATTTGCAGCAACAGTTGGTTAGTAACACAAAAATCAGGACTGACCCAGCAGTGATTAATTTGTCTCTCCCATTCCCATACAGAGAATAACCAAACAGGCCCTGTGAGGTGGGTGTCTCCAGAGTTGCAGAGACACACAATAATGGCAGGGCTGGGCTCAACAGTGGAGCAAAGACAAAGCTCTGGTGAAGTCAAATTTAAAGACTGATCTCCAGAGGAAAGGAAAGCAGGGCTGTCTTTTCTCTCCAAATACCCACACAGATGCTCTGAGAAATGCAGATCAACCAGGAACCTGTAGTGTATCATCAATGGGGCCTGAATGTTGAAGAGGAAGTGAGAACAGTGAAGATAGTACTTCATCTTTTCACACCCATACCCTCCCAGTAAAACTTTAGCTATCCCTTGAACTATATTAACTCAAAACCCCTCAAAGACAATGGTTTTCTCTGTAAACAGACAAAACTCCATGGATTTGTAGAAGGGATCAAGGCAAAACAGAAAGGGCAATCACTTACACTAGGACAAGCATCTTCTCCTTGCTGTCCCACCAAGATATACAAAGTATCATCCTTCTGGAGGTCAAAAATTCCCAGCACAGACACGCCGTGGGACCGCACCATGGTGTTCTTTCCTCCTTTCCCACCAGCAGCTCCATAGCCTGAGATGCTGCAGGAAAAGAAAACAAGAGCCTGGCACCTCAGTTGTCCCAGACAGGTGGAAACTAGTACAAACCACTTCTGGGCACTGAGTGTTTTGCAAACCTGAACTGTACTCAGCTGTGCCCTGAAGACCTGACACTCTAAATAAATCTAAACCCAAAGCTTGAAGACTGAGATTATCTGCTCTACATGGACCTATGAACTTGGGTCCTATAGAACAGCTTCTTTCACACTGCTTCTTGGGCAAACACTTGCTGAGGACAGAGTGAGCAAGTCCCTGTAGTTTAAACTTTAATATATGAAACACATTTTGCTTCCCAGAAGGCGTACCCTTGAGAGGTTTGCAGCAAGGAAGAGAAAGAATAGAAGTCGGAGAACTGATAAGTACAGCACATATGCCTAAAAAGGACATTAAGCACAAGACTGAAGAGGAAGATTTGAGAAAGAAGACAGCATAACTCGTCCTGGTAGTACAGACCACATGGGAAACAGCTCTCCTATTCCCAGGACCAGAGGAATAGAAGAGTAGATGGACACAACACCACCTGTAGTAAACAAGGAAAGCAAAAGCCCCCTGCCTAAACTCAGTCACCACGAATGTTTCACTGTCTCCCGCCAGGAGTAGCTAGGTTGCATACACAGGCTGCTGCAGTCTCAATTAAGGCTCTGGGACATTTATTTCAAGGAATCAAGATTCAGAGGTTCTTAATGTTGTTGATGCACCCAAAGATTTGGCTGTACCACTGTATTGCTCAGCTCCTCCCTCTCATTTTCTAAGTACATAAACAACTTACATACTTGAAGCAGCTTTTATCAAAGGATTTCAAAGCACTTTATAAAAATCATTATAAAACACACATCCCTCCTGCAACAAAAGACAGAGTTACTCAACTTTCTGAGCAAGTGAACGGTGGTACAGCAAGCTCAATTTAGATTGGCAATAAGCAGGTGATTCTTCACTGACATTAGTAGCTTTGCAGCTGTTTCCATGAGAGCAAAATTCAACCTGGAGCACATAAAGAGTGTCTGCAGAGCTGAGAACACAAAACTTCCTCTCGGCTTCCTACCAGAGAAGGGCAGCAAAGCTGGTGAGAGGTCTGGAGAACATGTCTTATGAGGAGCGGCTGAAGGAATTAGGATTGTTTAGTCTGGAGAAGAGAAGGTTGAGGGGAGACCTTATTGCTCTCTACAACTACCTGAAAGGAGGCTGTAGTGAGATGGGAACTGATCTCTTCTCCCAAGGAACTAGCAATAGGACAAGAGGAAATGGGTTCAAGTTGCGCCAGGGGAGGTTTAGGCTGAACATTAGGAAAAAAATTTTCATTGAAAGAGTTATCAAGCATTGGAATAGGCTGCCCGGGGAGGTGGTTGAGTCACCATCCCTAGAGGTGTTCAAAAGTCATGTAGACATGGAGCTTGGAGACATGGTTTAGTGGCAGACCTGGTAGAGTAGGGTCAATGGTTGGACTAGATGATCTTAAAGGTCTTTTCCAACCTAAACGATTCTGTGATTCTATACCAGTTACAGTATAGGTGCTTTAGCACCTGGCTGGTCTTTGCCCAGTGCAATCCTGCATGCAAACAGGCTACAACCAGAACAAACCAGCAGTGCCCATCATGAGTGAGCATCCTGAACAGGTTGGGCACCCAGCTCACTTTCAGCCAGCAACCTGCCTTAATGATTAGCATGAGGAACTCATCTTGTGATACTGCTCTGAGTCAGCCAGCATGGAGCATGGAGCAACTATGGAGCATCAAGTGCCTCATAAAGAACATTAGATCCATGCAATGTGACATGATTATGTTCATGTCACTGCTGATAACCGAAGCAATCATTCCTCAGTAAGGCTGCACTGCAGCCAGCAGAAAAAGTGATGGACACAGCACTGGGCTACCCTGAACATATGCTGCACGAATCTGAAGACTGAGTTGATTTGCTGTAGAATTTTGTAATAGCTAATGAAGTGCACCATCAGGCACAGCAAGCTGGCAGGGCTAATCAGCTACAATTAGGGGCCATGTTTTTCTGTGTATGAACAGATTTTGCATACAAGCAATGATGTCAGGAAGCTCATGAGAACCCATTCTGGCCTCATTCAAAGGCTGCAGACCAATAAAACCCAGTAGATTCAGGTGACAGTCATTCCCTATTCAAGATGGGTGTCACTATATAAACAGATGGGTTATCTTGACTTCAAGTTTTAGTAGGATCCCTTTCCGTGGGCATAACGTTCTTTTACAGGAGGAATTATTTAACCTTATTGGCCCTGAAGAAAGATTCAGACCACCCTGAGTAGATATAACCAGAACACAGAATACCTTCCACTGTCTTCCTCCTTTTCTTTTACTATGACACTTGTAGGAACTGAAAAAGAAAACTGCACCTTCAGGAAGGATCAGGATGAGCAGAGTGCAAACGAGGGCTGGAGAAAAAAATCCACCTCTAGGTAGACAGGTCACGGGAAACATTGGAGCTAGTTTTGAGAATATGAGAAAACACAGTGCCTAGGTTGGCCAACTTAGGACACTTTTTTGCATTCTACCGTGCTGCGTTCTTGTGCTACCTTACAAGAAGGGACCAGAGAAAAAGAGAGGACAGTGCAAGTGACAACAAATGGGGCACCAGCAAAACGGACCAAAGACTCTTGTTTTAAAAATGGAAAGAATTTGGATAATGGATGGTAACGTGTAATTTATTACAGTTCACTTCTCTCATACTTGATCATAGGCCTAGGTATGGGATGATGACCTTCTAAATGCTTGGAAGGAAATCTGAAAAGAAAAATATTCTTTTATATTGTCTAACTTTATTGTTACACAATGTGCAGTCCCGTGGGAGCAAACCAGATGATTTTGACCATATCAGCACTGGAGTATGTAGGACTCCAGTCTTCAAACGAAGACGCCTACAGTGTGTGGCAGCCTACCCAGACCTTCATAGATTGTGGGATTTTCTGGGTGTGCTTAGCTTGTGCTAGTAGAGTTTTGTGCAAAGTTGAGCTTTCTGTCTTTACATTTTAATAACGCATATTCTGCCTCATGTTCACACAATTGATATCCTTCTTATGCAATTATCAGGAATGTAACTCACTGCTCTACAGTACACAGTGTAAAACACACTGATATGTCATAACAACAGCTTTCTTAAGAGCCCAACAGACAGCTGGAGGATTTTATCTCTGGGTCAGGTATATTGGAGATGGCTATCAGGCTAACCTACAGGACTCTCAGTGCAGCAGGCCTGCTGGGGAGACCTAAATACAGGCAGTGGGTCCATACTCTGGGAAGCCTGAGAATTGATATTGCAACTTGACATTTTCCTAGGGCTATGCTATACTGGGGGACTCTGCTGCCCCTTGAGCATCCCAGAATCAGGAAGATGTCAAGTTAATTTAAGCCCACAATTGCCTCCTCCTTTCCCCAGGCTGTGAATTCTCTACTATAGCCTTAATAGGTGCAGAAGAGAATGTCATCCATTTATATACAGGTTACCAATGACATTAGCCATCTATTATCTCTACAGAACCTAAAAGTCTGTTAGGTCATTCATAGGAAAATAGACAGGTCCTCCCTGCAGGACCTGTGGTTTGCATTGTGTAGCAAAAATCAGCCTACAGTTGCACTGCTGTTCTGGCTCCTCTTGGGCTATGATATTAAAGAAATGACAATGTTCTAAGTTTATTGCCTCTTCTCTTTGGGCTATACTTTATAATCATATTTACTGAATGCTGGTCCTGAAAAATTCTCTTCACCTCAGGCAACTCATTTTTGATAGCTGAGTAAAATATCATTAATGCTTTTTTCATTACCATCACTCCTTGAGGTAATAGGCACCCAGGCAGAACTTGCGCCTAGCCTAGCCAGTTTCTCAAAACTGCTTTGCAGTAGACTTCTGTTAGAGACTGACATCTATCCTCAATACTAATATTCTTTTTCAATAAAAAGAAAAAAAGAAGGTGCCAGTAAGTTTTAACTGAAATTTGTTCAAAGCCTGCAGTGGCATGTTCTGCTTTGAAATCCATGATACCATCATTGGTTTCAATAGGGAATGTTGCATAAAAACCTACCACTAGACAGTCATTGATTCAAACAGACAGTTCTGCTTACAAACTGGTGCATGTAATGGTTTGATGTTACCATTCAGATACAGTGAACTACATTTCGATTGTACTCCTTTCGCCAGCAAGAGCAAAAAGAAAAAATCATTGGTAAAAATCTGATTAAGTAGCATTGAACCATATCTGATCATCTCCCTTTGAAAATAACTCCACAGAGGGATTTAAGTGTTAGAATCCTCAGTATCACAGAGCCTAACATTGAGGTGGCTGGCTTCCAAAATCAACTCTACAGTGGTAAGCCAGGCTTACAGGCTCAACTTACCATGCCTAGAGTCAAAAAAGCCAAGATGCTGAGCAGAACTTGATGCAAGCTGTCCCATAAGAAACGCTGACATAAGATTGTGCCTCCCGTACCAGTTAAAGAGTGGGAAAAACTCATTCTGATCTCAGAATTCAATGGATGGCATATGGGATATGTATGCCCCTTGGGCTGGGGAGGTCAAAATACTTGATTTTCAGCTGCTTACAGAGCTCTCCCAACCTGTGGTTATTTAGGCTAAAGATTTGTCTGCCTCAGATGGTTACTTCTCTTTCTTTTCTTCTCTCTTTCACCAAAAAGTCGCATCTTCCAGACAAATCTGAGACTGGAAAGGCTGGATATCACAGGATCAAGAAGTAAAACTCAAGCAGATCTGGCCAAACTTCTGCATGTAATACTTCATAAGTGCCTAGCACATATCTGCAGCTTGGATAAGTTTCAGATGCAAAGATATATCATGACAACCAGAGACGGTTCTCTTACCTGTATGTGTTGGTTGCTGGTACTCTCCAGATCTGAATGCCTTGGAGAATGCCTTCAGCTCCTACAATCACACTGAGGTTGGAGTTCCTGTAGGCATCGTTGCATTGGCTCTGTGTGGGGCCATAGGGTCCACTGGCACCACATGTTGTGAATAACCAGTGATCTGAAATGAGGAGATATACAAAGCATGATCCGAATATCCAAAGATCAAGTAGCTGTTCTGCCCTTTACTCACTCTCCCTTGTTGGACCAAGAGAAGAACCTGATCCCTGAGGTTGCAGCCAGAACAAACACCCACAGAATTCTTTTAAGACTTATAGTGCTGTATATCTCAGTATTTGACAGCTTTTCACCTACAGGTCCTGAAAGCTATCACAACTATGAACATAGCTTTACTTTTTCTATGGCTCAAAAAGGTGAACATCAGAGAGTAGAGTAAAATGCAACTCAGACCACCCAGTTTTGGGCTGTGCCCGCTGGGCTGTTAAAGAGCACGCTCCTAACCTCAAGACTGGTGCATTTTAGCCCTTTCAGTTTCTACAGACATTTGATCATTGAATTTATTTTATATAGGAAGGTAGCTGTTAATTAGATAGAAACCTGTAAATACAACATCATCTCAGTGATTAAAACAGAACAATAAACTAATTGTATTTTCAATAACTATTTGCTCACAAGAGATTCAAGTTAAGCTTCAGAAGGCAAAACACCTAACTGAGGCCTGTAAAACAAGCATTCAGCTCTGCATGTTCTAGGCCAGATCTGTGACTGTAAATCAATGCATTCCTATTACAGCCATTTTCATCAACTGGAAGTACTAGCCCTGTACAAACAGATTTCTAGAACAAGGCTTTGCTAATTTGTGCCTCAAAAATCTAATTTTTTAATTTAAATACATGATGCTGAAAATGCTATCCTGTTCCTTTAAGATTCATTATTATGGCCAGCACAGTTGCAAGATCACAACGCTCTTGTGAAACCCACCCTAATACATTTGCTAGTGTATCAGGAAATATTTCATATGTAATCAAAACTAAGATTTTGATGGTAAATAAGTGGACTAAGCATTTTTGGTGCACATTAATGATTTATCATTCA
Source organism: Burhinus bistriatus (assembly GCA_013397275.1). Taxonomy (NCBI): domain Eukaryota; kingdom Metazoa; phylum Chordata; class Aves; order Charadriiformes; family Burhinidae; genus Burhinus; species Burhinus bistriatus. The sequence goes on along the minus strand of VYXH01004675.1, from coordinate 38,454 downwards.
TAGTTATTAACAAACTAATATACACAATCTAATAAACTCTGTTAGTTAATTCTACTGCCATTAAAGACAAAAGACTTGAAATACATCTAAAGAACATTATTTCTACAAATAATGTTGGGCTAGCCAGCCCTCCTTATGGCTTTCTCAAAGGACACAATTTTTTGCCCTGGCTTCCACTAATGCAATACAACACATGCAGACTCATTCAGCATTAACTAGCTCAGATAGAGCATTAGCTTGATCTGCTTCTTGGAATTCAGAGCTACCGTCTAAGCAGATCTGGTCTAGGAACGATGGTTTGCATGTGTCTGGACGAGAGAGGCCAGCACTTCTACCATTAGTGTTACTGGAGTGGTTCACTCACCAGAAATACAAGGAAACACATTAGTTTAGCCAAGCACAAGGTCTGAATTATCTTTTCAAAAATTAATCCTGAAGTTGAGCTAAATTCCTTCTTATAAAAAAGTTCAATGCATGAAATGGATCAAATAACTTGGCAAGACTTCAAGAAATATTTCTGAGAAACCTTTGTAATACCGTCCTGGCTATTCCAAGAAGCAATATAAAACTACTACTTTATGAACGCTTCCCAATCTAAATACTGCTGAGAGAATAATCTCTTCCATCCTCCTGCAAAATCAATGCCACCTCTCCTCAAAACTCCCCTGCAAGGGCCCTCTAGACATTTTGCTGTTACTTGTTTTATATGGATACTTACATACTTATTTTACTTATTTCTCCAATCCTTCTGCAACGGGTGGCAGTATAAAGTCTAAAGATTAGTACATAGCAAATGGAAGAATTCCCCTCTCCTCCTCCACCTCCAATGTACGCCCCAAAAACCCACGACCAACAGGTAAGAGGGGAAAGACACCTAAGAAAGCAAGGTCTACAAGTTCCTAAAGCAAAATGCTTCAGTAGCTATGATATCAAGAGTCTTGCACCACAAGGTACTTGTGTTTATTCTTGCAAAAAAAACCAACCCCAAAACCAAAGCAAAATCTCACAGAAAATGGAAGATGAGAGACTCATTCTGTCAGCTATCACAGTGATTTAACATTGCAGTATCCCAGTGGGATAAGCCACCTGCACTGAAACATATGTTTAGTAAAGCAGGCAGGTAAGTGTCTTCGTTTGGAAGAATAAGAAGCCATTTGGATGTCTCCGGTGAAACATCAAACATGTTCCCAAAGGTAGAAGAAGGTGACCTTCAAGGGGACAATAAGCCCAAAACACGAGAGAATCAAAATGGAAAACTGGAAGGGATAAAACCTAGGACAGACCACAGCATGTGCTTACTGTTGCTATGGTTAAGCTTTACATTTCTGATTTACTCCCTTTAAATAAGTCTCGTTCCCTAGGTATCTGCTTACCTGGCCTTGGCAAAAGTATCTCTAGATACATATGTAACACACAGCACAACTGGACCTGAAACTGGCAGCTCTTGACTCCCACTGGGTTCCAGGGACAGGGGACCAATGAACTACGTTGTACTTCAAAATGCATTTTAATGGTACTCTGTTTCCTTAGAAGCCCAATGCCCTGGTGGAACAGAAGAAAAATGTCCTCCTGCTGCAAACATTATGCCTTCAGACTTTGAACTGAAGCAACCAGAACAACTCTTGTATTTTCTGCCTCTTGGACAGACTAGAGGGGGCTCACTCGCATTGCAGAGGCAGTACCAGGGTAAGAGCAAACAAGGCTGGTAATTTAAGATCAGTGCACGTGCATCTAAGCTCCTAGAATCCAGTTTTTAAGAGCGTGAGAGTACGGGGACTGAAAAACCACAGATATGTTATGCCAGGGAGTATGACGTAAGGAATCTGGAGATGACTGAGCACATGAGGTACTATCTTAGATTTCAAAAGCGGTCCTGTTGTAATCAATACACTGGTATATACANATAAGCAGAAGCCTCTCTGCATTCCATTCCTTGGCATCAACTATAAACATGGGTCTTATCACTCTGAGAGTGAACAGTTTTCTGCATAACATGCTGTTAATTTCAGCGGTTAGAAAAGGCCTCGCTAAAAAGTAAAGTTACTGAACAAAATTGGTCCTGTTTTACCTCAAACCAGGACAACAAGATTATATGGAAAGCCACCAAGGTTCTGCAACTGCTGCAGTCAGTGCTAGCAGACATATTTACTTGCTCTATTCAGGTAGATGGTAGATAGGAATGGGAGAAGACCTGTTTCAGAAATAGCAAAGCTAGGTAGGGACCTTTGCCCAAAACACTGCAGGAGGAAGTCTGGCCCAAGTGAATCCGTGGGGACACTGCACCTGATCTGAGCCAGCAAGGATTTCAGTAAAACCCACAGCCAGGTGTTGTGCGACCTCCTCATTTGTCACTGCTGCATTGACTTGCAAACAGTCCTCCTCCTGTTTATACACACTTTCACACGTGATACTGAAAGCCAATCCAACATGTAACAGCTTTGTTACATTTAATTTGCTGAATTAAATGGGACAGAATATGGCATGGGAAGAAGTCCCCCCTCATTTCAACATAATTAGGACAGATGGGTCTTAGTTACAATTCTGGATACAAACTAAAAACCTTGCACTTCCCTCCCTCTGCTCTCTTGAATGTTTCACAAAGCTAACCCTCAATCTGCAGATGTAACAGTGGCCCAAGATCTTAAAGCACTAACCCAGTCTGCCCATCTTCGGTAACCCAGCACTTCTTTTTTTTTTAAGTAAGAATAACCATTCACACCCTGTAAAGTATTGATTTTCTCCTGATGCTAGAAATGACTGCAGCATGTCTCATGAGCTCAGAGAGAGCATTTCTACAGGTTGCTGCATGCCACAGCAGTTTACAGTAATTCAATTCGAAGCATTATTTTGATCTCCAAAGACTAAAGCAGCAGTGCTGAATCGAAAACCCTTATGCAGCTAGGTGAGAAGCACAGACTTTTTTCCATCGGTGAACAACTGTGGCCTGTTGCATACTGCATGGCATATCTCTCCTTCCTTCTGCAGTGTGCGACAGGCTAACATTGCTGGCACCTCACACTCACACAATGGGAAAAAAAAGCAGTACTCTCGTGTCTAAATCTTCCCAAACAACTAGCACGTTTCGGAAGTTTGCCCAACTTCACACAAGTTACAGATGCCCCGTTTCTAGGAACAGTCGAGCATTCCCGTGATGAAAACTAACAGGTAGGTAGTTAAATGTAGGGTCCCTATATATTCTGTCACTGGCAGTTGTAAGATGCTAAGTGGGTTTAAAAACTGGAAATTCCTGTTTAAGGCAGGGGAAAAAGAAAAGAAGTGAAGATTACACTGAGATTCAGAATTGGGGTACTCCATTTCAGTAAATAATTTATATATCAGTTCACTTGACAGAATCCTCATTTTCACAAGCAACGTGGCAGAGGAAACATTTGGTCTTCTACCTGTTCACTCACACGCCTGTCCTCCTCAAGCTCCCTGGCAATCTCCCCAATGCATCGCTAAGGTCCCAGCAATCATATTTTGCAGGAAATGCCATTTTGGCTCTATTAAAACAGATTTTAAAAAATTCCATCCACCCAACTTTTCTTTCCAAATTAGACTTACTGATATATTTACACACACAGTCACTCATGCTTATTTTCTTTTGCACAGCAGAAATTCTGGTTTTCACACGGCTTAGCTAGATACATAAAATGCACAGCAATCAAAGCACTGGATTTCAGCCACAGCAAAGGGGAGTGATGTCCTGGTCTTGGAAAATAAAAAGAACAAAACCCCATAAGACTTAGAATGACTAATTCATTTGAAGCTCTGATACTACTTGCAGCCCAAGGCAGTACTGCTGCAGGCACTGCTGCAAATAACTGCCAGCAACAATGAAGAGGAAAACAGTGGAGCAAAGCCTAAAGCACATTTGTATTTCTAATGTAGAAAGCAATTTCACTGGCACATATGGCACATAAATTCCATATCACAAACCAGACACAGGCATTTTAGCTATACCTCAAGGGCCTAAATGTATTAACTGGCATTTGTTAAATTAAGATGGTTGGGACCAAGGTTCAACTCATTCCAAACCAAAACTTTACTGTGATTTGAGAAAATTACCAACCAAGCACCATGCTATTTGGCTTAATTTGGAACCTAGAGTAATGCACTCATGAAACGCATCAGTACTTTAAAACAATGTGTAAGCAGTTTGTGGAACTTGCTGCCACAATCTCTATTTAGGCCAAGAGGCTATGCCTACTTCCAACAGGGGAAAAACCCCATTAATAAGGGCTATAATGTCTCGTGTTTCAGGGATATAAGAACCCCAGTGGCTAAACTTCTGGAGGCAATTAATTCTCTTAGTTGTCCCTCAGGGAGTTTACTTTACTTCCTCCTCTAAGGCAGATGTCATCAAACTTGATGCCATGAACACGCAGAATGCTTGCTTCATCTATTTGTAAAAACATTCACAAGCTCCCTTACAATACTTGGCCAATGTGGGAAATCAGAGGCTTACAGGAAATTGCCCATCTTAATCTTCACTAACATTTGGCTGCTGTTGGCACCATGGTATGTGTGGAGGGATATACCTTTTATTTGGTGCATGAGCAATCTATTATGTATTACCAGTAATTCCAGGGCTGGTTCGTCCTGAAGGTCTGTAGGCAAAACATACTATAAGTATACGTAAGAAACACATTCAGTGATGTAGGGAAGGAAAAACTTTTTAATTTTGCTTTGGGTTCTGTTGTTTAACAGTGTCCCAAGAGCAGTAATTTGAGATTATTACCTTTTCCACGACTAAGTTTGCCAGAGATTAATGAGGTGGTGCGGGGGTTTGAAAGATGATGGTAAATGGCAGAAGTATGTTACGTTCACAATCGCAGTCCCTGAACTGTTAAATGTGTCTACACAATGATATTAATGGGATATAAAATGATCATAGAAATCAGTGAGTCTTGACAGCAATACCAGAACCAGTTACACAGGTATGGCTAGACTAAGAGGAGGCCGGCCTTTCAACTATTTATGGAGTTACTATTTCTACCTCTGTCTTTCCATTTTCTAAATGAGGGTAGCAATGGAAGATATGGATGTGTTTTTCAGTTCAACACCGAGAGCATCTACAGCGATGACAAATGTATGTCAGATTGATCCTGAGAAGCATTTCAAAGAAATACTCAAAAGCTTGATTCATGCTTCAGATTCTTCTGAAGTGTCCATATAAAGGGAACACTATCAGGGCATCCTTGTAGGAAATTACCTGTGGTCAGTAAAATAGGGCAAGGGCATTGCTGACTTCGAACAGCATTGAGAACGGCTTTTTTCTTGCCACCTTCTGGAACCAGAAACTAAAAAAGCAGCATGAAGAAAATGAATCTTTTTCTCTTTTATGTTTCACTTAAAGAGATAGCGGGAGTCTTCCTTAAAGGGTGTTAAGTGAGACTTGCTACTAACTTTTTGGAATTTGTTTGTTCGCAATTACAAAGGACAGTAGAAATGCATATTGGATAACAAAGACCAAGTTGGGTAGAGGTGGCAAAATTATTTCAAAACCTTTCCTGAGATTTATAGCAGTTTCTGCATAATTTAAACCGCTGTTCTTAAGAGTGGGCAGCTTTAAAATTTAGGTCTAAAATGTGTGAATTGCCCTTTTTATTTCAATTATATGATTAACTCTGGAGAGCATTTATGCCAATTCAACTTTGCTATGTTGGGATCTGGTTGTAGGTTGATTTTCAGTATTGCATGTTTGCTACTTTCAATCCTACAGAGAAAGCAAGTGTACATACTGCAATAAAGAAATTCATGCCTACATACATCTGGGATCCCACCATCTGTCTGAACATTTTCTATCACTATTCAGGATGTTACTTTTGTTGGGGGGAGGGCACTGAGCTTTTACTCACTGTGATAATTGATGCTTAATACAAAAATACAATTCTGCAGATACCTTTATTGCATTATGCCAACAGTTCAGTTAGTATAATTGCACACAAAGAGCAACCAAATGTAATTTTCTTTTACTTAATACTCGTTCTGCTGTTCCTTTCAGCTCCTTCATCTGATTAACTAATGTGACTCAGAGTTCTTCCGAGAAACAGCCGTATAAGTACTCGTAAGAAGACTCTCCCTGATGCAAAAGACAAAATCTGTGCAACCACTAAGTGTTGTGAGGAATAGATTGGAGCCGAAGGAAAACAGTAATCCAGTCTGGATGAGAAAATGATTTGATGGCAGTTTCCATACAAGAAGCCATGGTCACACAATGGCTGGTGGATATGCAGAACACATGGGACAAAACAACGCAAGATTTGAGGGGAAAGAAGGTTAACCTTTTTGTGCATTTCACAACACACTGTTTTTGTACTGTGTGCCCTGACACGAGTAAGTTGTCAGTGGGACAGACGAGAAACTAAAACATCAAAAGAGAGGTTATCCTCATGGTATTTACAGCCTATTCAGAAGTACCAGAAATCCTTAATTAAAGCTTGATTGCTCTGTGTCTTGTTATCTCCTTTCACCTACTGAGAATCCTATTTTGTCTCCTCCAGTTTCCATGATAGTAATTTGTTTACCTAGACTTCCTCATTATTGCTCACTGTATCTTTATATGCCTGAATTTCCCGTATTCTGGCCTTGTCTATAAAAGGAAATTGCATTGGTTTGATATAAATTGGCTTTTTAATTGGTAGTTGTTAAACTCCCTGTAGATAAATGCTACGGTTTGAGCAGCTTTCAGTTTTACTTAGACTGATACCTAATCAATTTAAAAATGAAGCCAAAGTAAGCTTGGTTTACACCAAAATAAACAGCGCACAGATTTAACCATTTCAATCAAAAATCCTAGTTCCACTGAAGCTGTTGCAATCTTCTTGTATACGCAGGTTTTCTCACAACTTTTTTGCAGGCTTCTTTTAGAATCAAATTTCGCCTGCAACCTTTCAGCAAGAAGCTGGCAAGTCAGCAAGTAACATGTCATTAATTAATTGAAAAGGAAAGCATTTGCATTGCTTGGTGATCATCTATTTAACAGTCACCTAGCACTGCAAGTAACTGTGAATTGAAACCTACAGGAATTTTTCTGCATTGGTCCTTGGCATTGTCAAGAAACTTGAGAGCAACACCACCACATTAGTTGTAGCGATTTTGGGTCTTACTCTCTACACAGTGCATTCATCATCCCATGTGTGACACATGACAGCAGTTAACAGATTCCTGGAAGCTTTAGGATCTTTCACAGTGTGGCTGTGCTATGTGTTCTGAATCTTCGGGGTACCTATTCTGGAGGTACCTCAAGCCACCATAAGCAATGGCAAGCCTGAAGAAGTAATTCATTTGGTACAGGGCCTGAGAACAGAAAGGAGACAGGGAGGTTGGTGGTGATGACTGTCACTTCTGCTGAAAACTGATTTCCAAGCACAAGCAAAACCAGCAGGTGCATGCAAGAGGTTGTTCTCAGTTCCAAAGGAGCAAATTGAGGCCCATATCCTTGAAAGCAATGGAGCTTCTTTGGATTTACTGTCATGTAAACAAAGCGGTACCTGTCTTTCAGATTGTAGTTCCTGCTGTGTAGGCTGAAGGGACTTGGGGAGGGCATTTTATTATCCTATTGTCTTCTCAGCTATAGGAACACAGTTCTTCGTTTTAATATGATTTCTTAAGGAGGAAATATTATAGCCTGTGATCCATCACACAAGCCAAAGATCACATTAATTGTAATTACTTTTGGCTGAGCTCATATCAGCCAATGCAGTCTTTGGGACTTTAGGGTGGCGCTGATGCTGTTGGTTCACTCACCCGACAGTAAATACATGGCCATCAAAGTAAAGGCCTTGACAGACTCAGCCTGAGGTTTCTTAAGCGCATTAAAGGATGCAGAAAGAAACAAGATTAAAGCTGGGTAAAATGCATAGCCCAGGGACCAAACAAGCATCTGCAGTGTTTACTGAGAGTCAGCAACACAAAGGAAAAAGGTGATTTGGTGCTGTGGAGACCCTCAGAAATGCAATGACTTCCCACTGCAAGAAGCTGCAGCTTAGCTTCTCTGATTTCTGCCCTGCCTACACTGAAGGCACAAAGGGGAGAAAACTGCTGAAAGAGCTATTTCAAACCTCAAGGGCTGGAGACAATTTTAGACAGAACATGAACAAGACCACGGATCATGCCCAGAAATTAGGCAAGCTGGCTTAGATACCACAGGAATTGCCTTGAATTTTCACTCCAAGGTCATAACAAATTATTTTAATTGCTCAAAGTACCTTGCTGACTTTCTTTTCTACCCCCATGCAATATGACTCCCTTTATTTCTACTATCCATGCATTTCTTTAAATTGCATTCTTCAGTTAGGACGGGGAGCAGAAGAGCTAGAAGGTGTTCCATCATTTCAGGTCTAGTGAGAAGCAGGAAGTAACAAAATTCTCAAAGAAACCTACATCCACAAGATTTCTAGCCTAACACCCACACACCCACTTTACATTAACTTTGCATCCAAACTTTAGGCCATTCTTGAATCTGAACCTGGTATCTAATGGCTTTTGTATTACTAAAACAGTAGGTACCCTGGAAGAAACTGTACAGCTGCCTTAGGGAACTCACCACACCTAAGCATCGACATTGCTACAGAAGTCAGCCACAAGTCCATAGTCTACACCTGCGTATGGACCCTACCACAAGATCACTGACTTAAGCGCTTTCAGTATTGCTCTTAGAAGTAAAAGGTGGCTCCACTTACAGGCAGGAAACAGAGATACAGATATTGAAGGGAACACTTCAAAAGATCTGCAAAGGGGATGTAACGGTCTTTTTAGAAATTATACCTTTGTGACCAGTTCAGGCTCACACATGACATCTGTAATAGAGCTAGACACAACCTTTATAGCTAAAGCATGAGTCCACCCAGCCCAGTATCCTCTCATACGGGCTCATTTCCTCTGTCTCATTCTCCTGAGACTCCTGTCAGTGCTCCTGCACTTTTCTTGCTGTATGATGCCCAGTACATAAAATATCAATAAACGCCACTTGACGGCACCTCTTGGCCTACACTGCAGATTGTATCATCAGCCTCCACTGCCAGAGCTCGCTTCACAAGAGAGTTCAGGTACCAGCAGCTGCCTGCTGCAGCAGCATGGAGTGGGCTAATACGTTCAGCTTTTCAGGCAAGCTTTGAAGACTGTGTGGAGCTTCTGACCACACTGACCAGACTGCTGTTGGTATAAGAGCTAACACCACTAGTTCATGTATTTCAAGAGCACACTGCAGGTAGTAAAATGAAACATAACGAAGAATAGAACAGACTCAAAGAACTCTTTCTAAGACGGAGGAGTGGGAGAGGAGGCAGCAGCAGGAACAAATCCCTGGGCTTACTGACAAAGTAAAGGAGGCATATACCAACCACGCCCCTGTTCTCTACCTTTAGAGGGGTAGTATTTAAAATTGGCTTGTAAATAGCTAGCTCTACTAGAGGAGAAACAGCTGCACACAGTGTTGAGGGTGGCAGTTATAGCACGTGTCTCTCCTGCAGTCATCCCTCTCATCCATGGTCAGCCCTGCTCCTCCAGATAGGCTGGAAGTTGTGGCCACCTAAATCAAATCAGGAACTGAAGCTGGCAAGGAGGAGGGAAGGAAGCAGACTGAAATAGAAATGCACGTGTAGAGCCCAAAACAGATATTGTGAATGTGTGAGCAAGCCAGAGAGAGGGAGGAGACAAACATTTGAGAGACAGTGATGCGAGGGGGGGGAATGGAAATCTTGCATCTATTTGGCCCACACCGCTACAGTTAAGCTGGAAAGGGGAGCTGGGGCATAGGGAAGAATGAAATAACATTGACCATACAAGATTGACATTTCTAACTAACTAGAAATCATGTTTTTAAAATGAAGTCCAGTGCTATACTGTTTCAAATGGGCAATGAAAATATTACTGAAAAAGTGAAGCTATGTTATTTCAAACCAAGTCTGTATTAACTAGCGATGGGTGTTCAGGTTACCACATGCTGGACTCAGTCAATTTGGACACTTTGCTTTGATTCCTGCCTATTTTTAAATGACCATGACACCAAACAAACCTGGTCTTACAGTTTAAAAGCACTTTTTACTTCAAGAAGAGGCTCCCTCTGGTTCTTTCTTTCAACACCGTGCAATTGAAATCCAAGTTACAGTTAACAGCTAAAGGTAACTGCTTTCTAGAGCTTGTTTTGTTTTGTTTGCAAGGGACTTGGGAAAAACTCTTATCGTAGTTTAACCCCAGTCGGTAGCTAGGACCATGCAGCTGCTCACGCAGTTCTCCCCCTTCCCCCAGAAGGGCAGGGAGAAGAGGGAGGAAAGGAGGGGAAAAGGAAAGGGAAAAATCCTCGTGGGTTGAGATAAAGACAGTTCAGTAGAAACAGTAACAGAAAAGGAAAATAACAATAATAAAACCAATAATAATAATAATGACACAAGTCACTCTCACAGCCCGGTGAATTGGCACCATCCGGAACAGTGATTCTGGATTCCTGCCCCCAGGCCAACCCCCATTTATATAGTGAGCATGACATCTATGGTACAGAATATTCTGATGTTCTGTCTAGGCTCCTCCTCAGCTTCTACAGGAAGCCAAAAAGAGTACTTGAAAAGCATAAACATCGCTTAGCAACAAGGAAAACAACATGCATTTTTGACATTCTCATGGCAGTCACTGGAAAGAAAATTAACTCTTTCCCAGCTGAAACCAGGACAGTTCTGAACAAAGGCTTTGGTTAAAAAAAAAGGGGGGGGGGGGGGGCGAATTATATTGCATTTAGCCACATCTAACTGAAATCTGTACTAGTTGGAAATCTCTGCTGTCTGAAAATGCTTCTCAGACCAGACAATTACCTGCTGGACCAGAAATAGGGGCAGTGTTGTGTTGGAGATTTCCCAGAAGTTTTTGTTCCCATCCAAACTTCTTCTGGCCACCTCTAATGGTGAACAAATTGCTTGAGTCTGGAGTGTTACCTCGAGGTGTCTTTTCTCCATTGACTAGAAAACAAGAAGTCACAGACTGGTTTATCACTGAGGGTGGCTGAGTCCAAAACTGAAGCTAAATTAAGGGCTGGAGGCTTCTCTGCAGTCACAGGATATAACGCTATTAAAAGGAAAGGGCAGATTGACTTTCCATTGCTGTTATGGGAACTATGACAAAAGAAAAATAAACAGGAATGAGTGGTGGGCAAAACAGCAAGTGAATGAAGCCACAAAGCAGAAATACAGAATATAATCTTTAGCAACTGTTAGAAATTTCTCTTTTAGCCAGTAAAAGTATGTGCAATCTTTTTTAATTACAGACTCATTTTAAGATCTCTTTAGAATACTGGAACCTGAGGTACACTGTACTTATGCGCAGAAATCTAGGAGTATCACTGCATAAACGGAAAGACTCACAGCCGCAGCCAATGCAAATTAACATAACGCAAAGCAGATGAAATATTCTGCTGTTGGATGAGGAAGTGTCTTACAGGTTTTCAATCTGAACAGGGCTACAGAGGTTGTAGCTTCAAGCCTAGAAGATGAAAGAACACACAAGTTCTACTGCTCAACCCAAGGTAGAAGTTTCATGTGTTCAGAGCAGCAATCCTCCAATCCTCATGTAAGGTGTTGGTCTGAGGTATAGAGTGACAGATCATTGAACACATTTACAAATTAAGCAATTCGCTATGCATGAGATTGTGAAAGATGAGCCAGACACAAATGCTCAATAAAAATCTAAATGGGGTGAAATCTGGCAGCAGAGGTATAGACTGAACATATTCTAGAGGCCAGTCAATCACAAAGTCTGGATCAGAATCCAAATTTTTCCCAAGAGTATGAGAGAGTGAAGATCCTAGTTTCTGATTCAGACTTAAACGTGTGTCAGTCCAAATAAAATAACCTTGTTCTAATTTAACTGGAGTATTGTGCCCAACGTTATTCCAAAGTTAGTGTCAATCACAGGATGCCTGTCTTTCCCTAGCCAGAGTCCAACTGTCATTCATTTTGATAACTGTCACACAGCAAACCAGGTCATGTGGAACTCTATAATCACAGATTGGCTTCTGCATCAGCCTGGGTGGATAGGTGATGCTACTGTCTCAGCTGGAAGCTGACTCTCCCACACCATATGTCTTACTACCCATTTACTGCCAAATTCAGAACCCATTCACTAGTCGGCTCCACTAATAAGGTATGCATCTGAAGAGTCTCCTCCATCTAAGCACAGTTATTTCTGAAACATACCTTTACATTTCAAGAATCTTTTGAAGATAACAACACCCAATCCCTTCCCCACAGTTACAACCCCTTTCCAAATTTCAATTACATGGCAAATAAAAGACAAGTCACTTGCAGATAAAAGGAAAACTTACTTGTTAAATAACAGTCCAGACTAAGGGAGACATTGTCAAAAGCAATAATGGCATCAGATCCTTCTTCCCATGAAGCGATGATCTGAAACCAAAACCTGCACAGATTGGAAGAACAGGGATTAAATTCTGTTAAAGAGATGAAACTCAGAGCTCTATGCAATTTAAGCAGTTTTAGAATGGGGGGGGAAAGCTTTTCTTTTCACATATAGAAATATTAAATTGACAGAGAAAGTATCTTCACCCCTAACAAGCAAAGATGATCTGAGAAGGGGAGCTGTACATGAATATAGGTAGACAGAAAAATGAATGCAGCCCCTCTTCCCTCCAGAGGCATACAACCTGAAGCAAGTGCAAGTGTGTGTGTGTGTGTGTGTGTGTGTGTGTGGACAGAAAATAAAGTCCCCTGGCTTCTGGCACAAAAAAAAATCAGACACCTAAGTGTTTTTATCTCACAAGTGATTTACACCCTAAAGTGTTAAGAAAAATAAGTAGGCTGGGGCTCCTGAAGTCATTTGGAGTTTCTAAAGGGAACTGGCAATCCAAGGCTGGAAACCAATTTAGAAAGTATTTGGTGTTGATCCACCCTTTAGGAGGCAAAGGATATCTAACAGTCCTGGCAGTCACAAAAGAGAGGAACCGACACTGGGTAGTCCATAGGAAGAGCAGAACTCATTATCTCCTTGTAGAAGCTGAGCAGGTTTGCCTTAAATCACTTCCATACTCTCAGCTGGGTTTTGCCAGGAAGTTCTGCCACTCCTGCATTACCAGAAGAAAGATCACTGTAAATTCACCCTCAGTGATATTACCAGTCAACAGGAAGAGCAAAAATAACCCACAATCTAATACTTCAAATCTGATAGTATATTGACCACGCATTAATTTAGTGCACTCATGGATTTAGATTTTCTCTTAGCTTAGCAAGTTAATGTTCTCCCGATGCATACCTGCCACATAAAATCATAATACTCTGCTTAGGAAGGAGAACAATTTCTAAAAGCAACCAACCATGGCCCAGAAGTGAGGTACAATGTTGAGAGGTTGCATCAAGACTATAAAAACATGAAACTACCATATGCTGTAGAACAAGCTCTAAGAAAATACGAAATATTATTTAAACCTCATCCTCTGTCATATCTTGATGTTTTACACCAGCAAAAGTTAAGCCATGCATGGGTCTTTCTAATGTAGATCTATGGCTGATGGTTCCTGCTTTATCTTTTAGATACAAGTGTTTAGCCAGAATGTGAATTATTGCAGGTGTTCCAGTTTAGACGAGAAACGGATGACAGAACAAGGTATTTTTGAGGAGGTAGGGCTATTTATTTAGAAAGGCTGTAGAAATCCTGTTCCTTTGCTGCAGCAACAATCTAAACACCAGCAGAATTTTTTTCTTCTCACAGACTCTAGTCCTTTATGCATAGTACTGGGTCTAAAATATTTTCTCTCAGCTTTTTGTCTGCTATCAGTATTCTTACATTAGTCTTGTTGTCTCCTACTGTTTTTAAAATCTACCTCTCTAGCAACAAACCAACCTCACAAAACAATATTAAAGTGAAGCTTCTCTGCTCATATGTACATTTACTTTGTGACAGCATGTTCCTCTGTTTTGATTGAGGGTTTTGAGTGCTTCAGTCACCTGAGTCTGTCAACAAACATAACCAACTTCCACGTTGTTCTCAAATATAGTGCAGGTTTCACCACCAGTGATGACTGTGAGGTTTGGCATAACCTAAAACAGACCTCAGGGATATATGTGCCTTTTGAGGATATCTAGACTGAAGTGTCATCTTCTTCTGCAACTGGTGTTCTTGCTACGCTACAGATGGGGATGCAGTCAGAAAAGCTGACCCAACCAAAGCAAAAACTTCAAACAGAAAAAGATCCTGGCAGTCCCTGAAAGGTGCAAAGGGTTTAGAACAGAACATGGTCCATTCGCAACACAAAAGAGTTGACATAGTAACTACGTTCCTCCTTCTTTATTTCTGGTAAAGCAAAACAATGCTGCTTCGATACCAAAACGTCTTGCTCCTTGGAGATACGCATTGGACATGTGGAGACACTTTTCTAAAACGGACTTTTTATGTTCTAAACACATGAGCAGCTACTACGAAAGAGCAGGTGATTGACACAAAGAACAGTGGATATGGTGAAGGAAGAGTATACCTAACATCCCAGGAAACTCCAAACAGCAAGACATAATTTTCCTTGCTAAGTGATTCATCTTCATTAGCTCAAAAGGTAGCAGCTCCATCCAAACAAATCTGAAGATCACAAAAGTGTGTTTTTTGCCTTCCCAATCTATATAAAGTGCAACCGCAGTCTGACACTGCCAGAAGCCTCACTGTTCTTAGTTGGTATACCTGAAACACATTGTGGGAATGTCTAGGAGAACTGGAATGAACCTAAAATCCTTGGATGTTAAAACTGGCTTCCAAGTACCATCAGCTGTCCTCCCCCTGCCTCCTCCCCCAGTTTGCTCCACAGCTGACATCTCACAACACTTCAAATGAAACTACAAGCTCTAGCACAAACATAAGCTGTTCAGTTCAAGACATGCCATGTGAATCTTAAACAAAAGCTGTTGGACAGACAAAGTGGGCTCTGATCTCCTTTTTCCTGTAAGTTACTGTGCCAGCAGCAGAGATGTCTGACCTGTATGTGAAACAGGTCCTGAACCACCAGAGGTCACAGTCTGGTATGTCATAGAGAACCAGGACCTACCTTGGGCTGTAATCTACAGGCCGTAGCTCAGCAGAAGCTTCTCCCTCCCTGTTCTGTGCTGCTGAAATCTCCAGGAAGAAGTAAGGTGGCAATGGGTTCAGCTACATGTCTTTCAGTTGGCTGCGTCTGAAAATTAATGACCTGCATACAATGAACCTTGGTGCTACACTGAATGGACCACCAGAACTGAGTCTCTGACACATCTGATCTTCAACCACTTTCTTGGGGGTGCACACTAAACTCCACTTGGAGATGTGGACATTTTGATGTGTACTTATGTTTGTAAGGTGCTAAACTGAAGCTGGGAAATGAATTACAAAGATAAATAAGCAGTTCTTTGACATGGTCCTCCATGTCAGCTTTTACCTCCACTTCGGTAGATTTTAGCTCAGGTTGCATGAAAGAAGGACAGATACTTCTGCAAAGACTACTACGCACCTTCTTTGTACCTGGCAACTACATACTTCTGAAAATACCTTTAGGCAATTTCCTCGGCAGAACCAAAGCTTCACGCCTCAAGGTGTTATCCTTTGATGCACTGTTCATGTCATGCCTCTTCAGCTGATGAAGGGTTGTTCTTATGAGAACTACCAAATGTTCAGCCCCCAAGAACAGAAAAGCATGATACAAATCAGTATTTCTGTCATTGAAGGGAGTGCCATCTAACATGCCCATATAAGAATGCAATAGGTTGCGCCTTACTTGACAGTTCATTCAAGTTAAGAGACAGCCTTGCTGATTTCACCTGCAGGAACACTGGGACCAGAACACTTGAGAAGTTTCCTGACGTCCATCAGGGATGAAAAAAATGACAGAAATGCCTCCAAAACAGAAAAATCATGTGAATGTCAAACACCGTTAGGACCATCAGTGCTGCTCTGGTTGTCTATTAATCTGTTTTTTTTTCTAACATGAATGCAGTTTCAGTACAAATCTTGTCTTGAGACCAGCATTTCTGCAACAAATAGTTCATCTTTTTCTCTTCTCCAGTTTAATGCCACTATTAATTTAGAAATATGATGTCTTTCAAATTCCACTGAAACAAGATCATCAGTTAACCAACATTTCAATCATTAGCTTTGGTGGTTTTAGCTTAATGGGCTAATTAAGGGAAATTTAATCAAAACTGAAGATGGAAATGTCACACATCAGTGAGACGGAAAAAACCCCAGACAATCTCTTTCCCTTGCCCCCTCCTTTTTTTTCCTTTCTATTTGATCCCTGAAATCAATGAAACAACTCCCTTTGACTTTGGTGAAAGCTGACAGTGAAACACCAGAAGCGTGTGTTATTGCAGAGACTCAGTATAATGCTGGAGGTGACATCTCACTGATATTTTTGCACAGATCAAAGTGGGATATGCTGACTGTGCATCCAGTACTTCAACTGGTACCTATACAGTACAGATACTGGTCCACAGTGCTGTGTAGACATAATCACTGCAAACACAGGTGCTGTGGTGGATGGTCATGAAAGAGTATTCCTGAAGGCAATTACACAGGAGCAGCAAAATTACTGCTGGCAAGTTTATTGTGCCTTTGTGGCTTAATAAATCCCAGCAACTTCCTCACATGGAATCCAAATACTCCTAAGTCAGTGTTTGTAAGCTAGATTTCTTCATAGGAATGAAAATATGGCTGCTACAAAAGGCTTTAATGGCTTGGATACTAGAAAAATTGCTCCCTGAGGACTGGTGGAAAAGAATTCTTATCTATCTCTTCTTTTGTCCTACTTGACCCCAGGAGCACAGCTAGAAAAAAGTTCCTTAGATGTATGACAACTGGGAAGTACAAGTTACATCCAGCAGAGTTGAGTGTCAGCTGAGCTGTGAATGCAACTCACACAAAGGTTGGGTTTTTTTGTTTTTTTTTTTTTTTTTAAATCTGTTTCAGGCAGATGGGAAATGCTGTACCAGGTGGACAAAAAAAAAATTAATTCAAACCTCCCCTTTGGGGAACATTGGCTTGGCTGTCTGAAGGATAAAAGTTTTACACAAATTCAAAAACCACTCAGGGGTGACTACTGATCAAATATTTCAGACTCACAGATAAGAAATGGCACCAAAGGCATAACAAATAAGCTTTTTTTGGTTTGTTTCTTTGGTCCAATCTGTGAAATTTGAATCCAGATAAACAGTTCCTTGAAAGGTAGGACCAAGTATATTCCAATTCAGTTAAATCTGGCAGAAACAGGATAACATCAAAGATTCTGGGCTGTAATCTTCCCCGTTCCTCAGGATCTTTAAATCTTGGGTTTTATTTCAGTTTGGTCACTATTTGAGCTTCATCACATCATCCTGGGTTTTCTTTTCAGTTGGTTCTTTTTGCTTACTTATTTTTTTCTTGATCCTAACAGAAGACTGGTTCCCCGCAAAATATCTGGGGTTTATTTACAGACTGAAATATAGAGCTAAAAATATGAAAATACACCTATATTTATGTTGGTATAGCCTCCGTGAGGACAAACTGTTTTGCTTACATCACCTATCCTTAGGTCTTCATTGCACAGAAATGTTAGCTTTTGGGTGTACTGTACCCTCTTCTGTTTGGAAGTAAATAAAAAACATTCTCCTTGAACTGAAGACCTCAGAAATTTGGCCTTGTGCAAATTCTGCAGCTCCCTCCCTTCAGTAACAACTCTGAATTCCACCTAAATATTGTCCCTGGCTCATACAGACAGTTCAGGTTTCCATTAGCTAGACTCAGGCAGCTGTCTTCATGCCATTATTTTAGAAAGGCTCACAATAATTTTTTTCTTTTTATCATAAAGATAGGGATTATTAACCAAGATTGAATGTTAATCTCCTCTGTACTCAATCCCCCATGCAGTGACACGATCACAGCATGCCTGTACGTACAGATCCCGTTTCATAACTTGTAATGTTTTGCCTCTGATGGAACTGATTTCTCTCTCTACCTAGCTAAAATAATTACAGCTGAACCTGCTTGAGACCGAGGTACTTATGGAACGGAGAAGTTTCAGGTCACTAACCCTTATTACATTCAGGTTCCCATTAACTTCTCTGTTACAAATGACGCATTGTTAGCTCACTGCACAAAGGAACACTTACTATTTGGGATAAAAGACATACTTAGGTGGTATGAGATTATTTGGAGAAATGTAAGCATGTTAACCAAACTCAGTTACAGTGATAGAACTGCCATGCAGGAAGATACTTAATAGCTAGTAATGAAGGTTGAGATTCAAAGGTGTTATTAAAGGCAACCATGCAGAATATATACACGTACAAAATCTGTCACAGGTACTCTGCACACATGGTCACCAAAACCCTTTTTTTCAGATGAACAAAACAGCCATCAGCAGAATAACTATTTCAGAAGGACAACAATAGCAGGCATAGTAAATGCTACAGAGCGGAAGAGCAGCGATACGGGCATTAAAGTCTCACTGTGTTTTTAACAAAGTAATGCAGGACCACATCAGAGCAACACAGGCTAGGCTTGTTGGATGGATATAAGAAGAAAAAATAAAGAGATCACAGTGTAGATGCAACTAATTAATATATGCGTGCTAATGTGTAGGGAGATATATGTCTAGCTTATATGGAGGGTCCCTGTTTCTTCCTAGCAGAACGGGAAGAAAGTTCAGGAATAACAGGAGACAAACAGGCCTCTGGGTACAAAATGTTGCCAAGAACTTTCCTCTTGTTTTCGTTCCTTGATGGGAAACCTGATGCCCAGAAACTTATTAGAAAGAAAATCTGAAAGGAGTGTGAGGGAGAGACAGAGCAACATAAGAAGAAATTATTAGACAAGAAAAGTGCTTAGCCACAGCTGGAAGAAATACAGCAGAGTGCTATGCCTAAGAGACAACTTCTTTTTACTGCTTTTTTTACTGCAGCAATGAGGGAGAGGTTCCCCAGCTGCTTTGGCTGTGATTGAGATCAGAGCTGCTGAAGGACCCAGACAGAACAAAGCTGTTCTGTTCTGTTCACTGTCGAGGACTGAAAGGGAATCCCACTTTGATATGTAGACAAAAAACTGACAAGCACCAGTGTAGTTCATAAAAATGCAGCAAGCCAGCAAGACTAGAATAGGTAAAGAAGCCAGTTTAAAGAAAGAAAGTACAATCACCTAGACATGAATTTTGACTTCTCGCAACAGAATATCACCTTCTGGGGTAACTTAAGTCTGTAGATTTTTTTGCTTTCTTCCTCAGGAAGGTCATATCCATACCTAGCCTTCCAGGCCAGTCCCATTTTTCTCTTCTAATGTAATAAAATTCCTCAGTCCATGTTCAGGAGAAGGTCCTCAGCAAGAAAATAATTTTCAAGCTCTCTGAGCACAATTTGACCTAAAGAAAATTGTTTTTTACTTTCCAAACATGCTGCCCTGTTAAAAGGACACAAAGCCTAGTCTTGCTATCAGTGACAAGGCAAATGGTGCTGCTACTTATGACTGAAATTTTAGTTTCTAGGGACCTCAAGTAAACTCCTTCTCTCACTCCTCCTTCCCCCATCTGGCCACTACTACTTAAGACTGGCTACAAATTTAGACTTTGTAATGCCAAAAAAAAACCCTTAAGAAAAGAAGCCAAGGAAACCTTTCTAACCAGTAGACATATTTACATTCCTTTTATATTTCTATACAATGTTCTTCTATCAGAAGACTGTACAGAGGTTGGACAGGTTGCTATTAATACTTGCTATTTTTACCAGGTTCCTCTCACAGAAGTTACAGTGAAATCTTTAAAGAAAAGCACAGGTTTAGTAGAGAATATAGGCCTTAAAAGACCAGAGCTGGTCTGGTCTGGTCTGGCTTAGGTGAAGTTGACTTCCAGGCAACTGCAGCCTGGTGGTATATGGACCCACAGAACATTTACTCTACATGCTGCTCCACATAGCTGGCTCAATTTCACCAAAGGAGCAGAAATCAAGAGAATTAGAATTTGTTTCTTAAAGCACTTTTTTACCAGCGAGGCTTTAGCCTATTAGAGCTAATCCTCTTCCACCTTTCACACTGTGTAGCAAAACAGTTGCTAGGTGGGTTGGTGATAATAAACATCAGCCTACGGTAAGCTCCAGAGAATCACTTTGTTACACATGCTTATATTTTATCTATGTGATATACCTTAACCATACTGTTAAAATAACAGAATGTCCAATTATTAGCTACACAAATCACTCATCCTCAATTACATCAGGCCTCTGTTTGCTCTTGCTGTCACATTGCCATGACTGTATGATTATTAAAATTTAAACTCACATTTACTTACTAATAAAAACCAAATGTATAAAAAAAGCAAGCCCAAACTACCAACTACAATGGAGATTTCAAGACTCTGTTTCCTACTTGCATTTCTGTGAAGTTAAAAAAGAACAATCCTCAACAGGCTCATCACTTATCATTGGAAAACAAATAGTAATTTTCCATCAAATAAAAAAAAAATTTACAATAGTGTAGTACTTTACACTACTCTCAACCCAAATATTTTAGCACTGCATTAATGTGTAAATTCCAGTAAGTAAAAATAACCAATTCTCTAGTTTTCACTAATCTGTGCAGATTATCTGCTCTGCAGATAATGTGTCCTTCAGAGAGGGGTAGGTGGCTCCATGGGGGCCAAATGAACCACAGCACGGATTGTTAGTTCACGTTGAGTGTATTTAAGTGACAAGTTAAAATACAGCACCTCTGGAGACTTCGCCTTTTGCCCCTGATGGGCACAATCTGTTCATCCAACAGTTCAAAGAGCTCTTGTCCACAATTGGCTTCTTTAAGTATAGCTGCTTTAATGGCATATCCTTCACCAGGCCCTTTGCTCTTCCTCCCCCATGCACAGACGATACTGAGCATTTGGAATTGGGTTACAGTTCTGTTAACCCACACGCCACATGAGCTGACTCTCAAGATCATTTTGCCAACACCTTCCAGAACAAGGAAGGACAGCTAACTTTGGGAAGATGTAAAAAGCCAGGACTTCAGCCTCTTTTAAATCCACACAGAAAAGGTAAGACCTCACACAGGGTAAAATTTCAATTGCATGTTTTCCTAAGGATCAAATGGGAGGAAAGAAGACATTCCTCTCCTCATCGCACTCTTGGAAATTAAGCATGTGTCCAGGGTTGCCCAGGCTAACACAGTGCTAGAAATCTAACATCCCTCAGTCCCAGTTTAGCTTCTTTGTCATACTCCTCCCTACTTTCTGTTCCTGCCAAATCACCTGAAATGTTCTGGCTGTGATTTTCTGCCAAAATATAATTTCTCCCAACAGCCTGAGGGATATCAAACATTTAAGAAATGTCTGTTTCTAAAGATAGAGCTGATCTAATTTCTTGGAAGTCTTCCTAATGATTCTTTAAAGTGCTATAAGCCAAACATGGAAATTATGGCTAAGCAGCTTTTGAACAAGCATGCTTTTGAGCCATTTTAGAGCATATTATCTTGTCATTAATAACACTTTCCATTCAGCTTCCCAATCACAATGGAATGTGCTTTAATTTTGTGTGGAACTGGTACACTGGTGTGCTTTATTTCAAGAGCTTTACTTCTGTGAGGTGATTTAAAGTTCCAGCTCCTCCTGTAGGAATATCTGCAATATCATGCTTCTAATGCAGACCCTCACAGCTACTGACACAGGAACCAATTAGAAAAAGACAGACATAGCAAGCTCTCAGCAGCACCAGCATTGCATTCACATCAATTAAATACTTCTTACAGTTCAATAAAACTGTCATTTATCTCCAAAGTACATATACTGTACTCTCCCCAGTACCATTTCAGTGTACACTACCATAGAGTTCCTTCCTAACTTGTACATCAGTCCAGATTTCCTAAGAAACAGGTCTTGAGATGGTGAGAAAGATGCCTGCAGTATTTTGAAGTCTCACAGGAAATTTCTTCCTTCCGAGGAAGGACTGGGTTCAACTAAATCAATCTTAGAAAAAAATTCATTAAAATAGTGCACTTTCTGCGAATAAATAAGGACAGAAACTTTTCAATAGACACCAAAACCTCAAAGTTTTTCTTGCTTATGTCTTAACCTCCAACAAAATCCCTTCCCTCAGTGAACCCAGCTGTCTTTCTCTGTAAGTAATGGGGAAGTAAGGGTGTCAGTACCTTATACATAATAGTCAGAACCATGTTACCAGTTGAATCTGTGATTCTACATGAACCACTGCTAGCCTGGCTCCTAAGATCAAAGTAGTCTCTGCCTGTCTCTGCAACCAGACAGAATTTAAAGGAAAGCAATAGTATAAGAGTATAGAGTAATTCAGGTATAAAACATTCCCCTGGCAACATTAGAAAATAAATCACATAAATAATAATGGCAAAATATACCGTTCTTCAAAGGAAACAGAGCTGAAGGGAACGAAGCAACCAGGTATTTTTACAAATGGTACTTCAGCAGTGACTGCACAACAAGCCTAATGCTGATATTTTTTAAATCTTTGACGCACACATATTAATTATACATTCAGGACCAAAGCATTGGCAGTGTCCTTGCGTTTGCAGCCTACATGCATCCCCAAGAGCCAGCAAGATAAAAGACATATTCATACAATGTTTGTTCAAACTTCTTATGAGGCAAAATAGCCCTTAACGAACTCCATTATTTCTAGGGCACAGATCTCAAAAAAGACAAAGGACACCACTGCTCATGACACAGATTGTAGATGCATCTTACAGCCTAAGGGCCAGGGCAGCAGGAGGTGAATTATGTCTGTATCTTCTCTATAAACAGCATAAGCCAGAGCACACACAAAAAGTAAACAATGAACAACAGTATTCCCTTAAAGCTGACTTGTAAGAAACAGCTAAAACAACACTCTTTAAATAAGCATATGCTACCAGATTAAGCATATGCTACCAGATAAACCTTTTATGCTTAAAGCCAGTATACAGTCATAACTGAGACAGCCCTTTATTAAGCTAAGCCTTCTGCTACAGCTAACACAAAAGTATTCAGATGCATCCTTGTCTGATGCCAGCAGTTTGTTCTCCCATTTCTTTCATCCTCAGAGCTAGACACATTGAACACTGGGGACTTTGATACCCAAAATAAGAAAGTCAACTACGGAGCGCACATCCAACTCTAGCAAACCACATAAGAGGACCAGACATGCTACATGAAATAGTATGTGAGGAGAATGAGTATTTCCAGTCAATGAAATGGAGACAAAGAAGTTTAAGCACCTTGCTGTAGATTACCCAGTGACCCAGACTGTGAACCAAGACAACCATTCAGGAGTTCTAAAATTGGGTGCTTTGCTCTAGCTACTCAGTTATTCTCATTCCTCATCTGTAAGAGAAGTTACCTCCCAGGGACAAAGCGCCTTCTCTCCCTGAGGAAACCACTTCCAGGAGCAATGCTAGCCATTTTCACTGCCAGGTAGCTAGTAATGAAATGACTGATCACCATTAAGGGGAAGGATGAGGGGACTCATACCTATCCAGTATATCTGGGAGAGGTAAGATCATCCAATGCCATATTCCCAAACCTTCACTGTTATCTGAGTGCCAGAATGTCCGGCTATGTTCCTTTCCTGTTTTGTTCTCGACCAGCACCAGGGATATATTTCCCAGCAAGACACCATGGATGAGCCATGACATTCGTAGCTAGAAGAAAGAGAACACATGAGATTAAACATCACAAACATTATCTAAAATTTAACAAAATTCCCACCTCTTCTTTAATTTCTTTGCTTTCTAATCACTAAAAAGTCTATTCTCCCTCCCTTATGCTTATGTAATCCCTTTAGAAAGCTCCAGAGATGTGGAAGCCTGTAACACTTGGTATACGCTATTTAATATTGGAACGATTGGCCTTTCTTTTTGGTAAAGTTGTGTCCAAAACATCTCTGTTCTAGCTTTCACATATGTGTCTGTAATTTTAAAGGGATAAGCTAATACCTCTATTATCTGCAGTACAAAGATCACACTCCTCTAAGATGTCACCTAAGTGATTCAAGTTAAGACTAAAAACTTTTTCAGCAGTAAACTTTTATATTCCAGCAGTAGCAAAAGAACAGGGAGAATAGCTGTAATAAGCAGGCATCACTAGTAATCACATCCTCATCCCCCAGATGCTCTTTTCAAAAATCAGTTTTTCCTCACCTCTTTCCAAGTTTCCACAGACTTTCCAATTAACTTTCAGTAATAATTAGGCTTTTTATTAATTAAAATACCTTAGGGACCATTTTTCTAGCATTTTTGTTATGCTTAATGTATTGAGCCCATTCCTATGCATTTATCCCCGTATATAAAATTATTTCATGTAGTCTTCTCATTTTATGACCTTCCCTCATTGTATGAAAAGAAAAAAAATCGCTTCTGCATCAGGTTAGTCTCAGAATCCATATTATATGAATACGGTCTTCTAATTTTCTTGGGAAGAAGAAGAAGAGGTAGGTCTTTGTTGATACAGACCATAAGTAAAATACACATATATATTACATGCGGGAGCTGAGTCTCATCTCAATAACCAGTACAGTTGAGAATGCTGAAAGAACGAGTTTATTAAAGCTACATTAATGATGGATTTTTGGACACAAGAAAGTGTTCAGCACAGTATCTAGCATCCAGGCATGTTAAAAGATAGCCCTCTGGTTTTTCACACTTCAAAGCTGACACCTAAGTCAGGAGGCTAGGAATTAAATTTATATTTTACATAGGAATACCTAATAACATTACTTACTTTCTTGCCTTGATAGCATATAATATTCGTATCCATTTCTTAGCATAAAACACAACTGCTAGATTTTGCTTGCTGTTCCCATCTCATGGTTTAAGTCTGTCCTGACAGACAAGTCAGATTTAGGGGTCGAAAGGACAGAAGTGTTGCTATTATTCCTAGCTTATGCTCACAATTTTGGGACAGGTGAAACAAAATTCTGGGTACCCATTACATTAATTATCAGTACTGAATTTAGGTAAACAATGCATTTCACCTGCCTGTCTCCAAAGCTACAAAAACAGCTGTGACATTGACTACATTGCAAAACTATGACAGAGACCAAAAAAATCTAGATGTGGTTCTTCTCTCTCTCCAGTCCAAAAATCACCGCAGGTGCCTGGAATCATTCTTGGGTCTGTTGAACTATTAGTGCATACGACACAAGCACTGATAAGGTGTACAAACTGATAAGAAGGTATGGGTCTGTGGGTCCATCTCATTACCTCATTTTGACCACAGATGTTCAAGACTGATGCATAGGTTTTCAGTAGTTCAGCAAACCATCGCTGGGGCCTACCAGACCACAGCACTTCTGGGGACAAGCCACTGCTCAAATCTGACTACCAGCTCACTCTCACCCCAAGTTTGGGAAAGGACTCGTGGAGTCTCATGTCGTTTCCATAACCTCAGACAGCGTAAACTATAGGATGAATTGTGAGGATTTTCACCTTGCAGACACGCAGAGTTGAACAGGACTGCAAAGAACTGCTTCAGATAATGACAGGAAGTGCTGTTTTTTTTTTTTTTTAAGGGAGTGCTGAGTTCATACCCACAAGTTCACCAGAATGAACACTGGTGGAAGAGGCTGCTGACAATGGTTTATGGTAGGAAGCTGATGCCTTCAAACTTGGTATCTGCATGGCTACTCCTAACTCTTAGGGCATACATGGTCTTAATGTCAGGTAACAATCAAGATTAAATAACTTGTTGGGCATTTTATGTGCCCATGAAGTGAAACTACTGAAATTACAGTGAAGATTTCTCTCCCTTAAGTATCATTAGAATACCTTTCAGACCTACTTAAGTAATTTCCCTTGAGGAAAACTGATCAGGACTAAACTTGTTAGTTAGTTTTATTAAAAATAACTTTGGAGTGCCAGTCAGCATTTAAAGCACTCAACCTATAGCAGGGAAAGCAACTCCTCTTACTGAAAGTCCATATGCGAAGCACTTTTAGAACCCTAACGCCAACTCTACTGTAATGCACTATGTGAAATTTCTAATACAAGTAAGTTGGAGCAACTTCACTGTGTCATTTTGACAGTTCAAAATTTGAGAGGTAAAGCCCTGAAGCTCCTACTATGCAGGAGCTTTCAGACCTCTGTCTCTTCTGGAGACCTGCCAGACAGTAAGAGGCAATATCTACATGGTCAGAAATGAGAAAAGAGTGAGCCTTTGATAGCTATTAACGTAACACTAGAGCAAAAGCTGAAGCAATTAATGAATTGGAATGGATGCCTTTGCACACATGTCAGCTGTTTGAAGGAAAAATGTAGTTGGCATTAGATGTGGGAGATCAGCTCGTTGGCAAAGTGCAATATGCAGACTCTAATGAACTGGCTCTGAGTTGACTGGCACTGTGTCCAAATGGGCATTTTTGGCTGTGATTTCCATGGTTTCTAAGCTTCACAGCAGGGCAGTCCAGGTCTTTTCACACCTGCTGGAGTGAACCAGAGCAGATGATGAGCTGGATGCCATAGTAAAGACTTCTGAACAGGGCTAGCATTCATTCTACAGAATACAGCATCAATGATGGCAGATGGTACTACATACACGATGCATCCTGTAAATAGTGCAGTGGCACATTTGGAAAAATCTGAATCTGGGCTGTTGGTGGCATACCCCTAACATTATATATCAAACATCTCCCTCTGTGTTAAACCAGCTGCAAAATATTCAGAAGCTAGAAACATCACTGAGAAATTAATTAAGCATTGCAGGTAGACATTGGCTCAACGGCACATTGCTTTCTGGCTTTAGAACCCACCATAGCTGTGATTAGCTGTTCATATGCAAACCCACTGACTCAGTAAATGAAACCCTCTAAACTGATTTGGGGAAAATTAAAGGGAGAGAGAGCGAGCCCATGGTAAACACACACAGCATATTGAGGCAAAACTTGGGTCAGATGGCCACATGCACTGTACTGCAAACACCATCTGGAAAGACGCCTTCTGAGAATCCCCTTAGGGTCTGCGTTTGTGGAATTTCTGAGCTCACAAACAGGAGACTCAATTCATCCAAGAAAGAACAAAAAACTAATCCTTATCAACATCAACATGGCTTGGCATGTTTAACAGAGAGGTGAAGAGAAACAAGGAGGGTAGATTTTCTAGCACAAGCTGCATAATTTCAAGACCACCTGAGAACTGAGACTTGCATTTTACTTCCTTATGCACAAAAGAAATAAAATACCGAGAACCTTCTGGATGAAGTTTGGGCCTGCTTACACCTGTGAGCTTGCTTTAATGGTTAGAAACATTCCAGTATGAACTAGTGCTTAGATATCTGACTGAGGACCAATGACACACACTCACAGCAGCATAAATAAAACATTCCTCAGTGGCACTCTGGAGAGTTGCTGTTTCTTTTTCCTCCCTTTCTGAGTGGCAATGCCCCTGACTACTAGCATTACAGTCCTACCTGGCAGGAAAAGCAAGGGGTCCATCTTTAGCACAAGTAACCAAAGAAAGGGGAAAAGATGAACATACTTCAAACAGGGCTTGGAGTAAGAAGACAGAGAAGAGTCTACGGGCATCCTGCTCCCAAGTAATTGCAGCAGTTGGATCCCACTGGTGGCTGTCTTGCTACACACATCCCAACTCTGCACCACAGGCTTACCTCTTGTGAGACAGCACATTACCTAGTCCTTACGCCTCCAGTCCTTGCCCCCCACCTATAATACTTGCTGAAAGGAATTGCTCAAAGTTTTCCTGACCAGGAACTGTGGATTCTTGAAATATAGACATTTATTTTTCTGAAAAACGTAACTCTTGTCTTGGGTCTTCTTCACTGGACAGGAAACAGTAGAAGTTGTTTTCAGACGTCAATGCACTGACCCAGTAAATGTAAGTCAGGCATTAAAGAAGCTTGGAAAACACCTCATTGTTGAATAGAAACTGAAGCTGCAAGTTGGAATACGGTTTACACAGAATTAGACAATAGCTGCAGACACCTCTGCCAAGTCTCAGTAAGTTTTGTACATGAATATGAACTACATTTGAGGCACAAATTTTATCACATTGGCAATATAGTTTTTCTTAATAGAAATGAAAAATGGTTGCACACAATAGTACAAGCAAAGACATCTATTAGGACTGCTCAGCAATTTAGACTTGGAGTCTTATGACTAAGAAAGATGACCAAAAGGTCTTGTTCCTGTTTTTTGGCCAGATCAACAACTGCGCACTATCAGTCTGTCTTGTAGTTTGCTGACACTTCCGCTTTTTCTTAGGACTCAGATGTGCAAGCAAAAAACTTATGTAAATGATAAAATGATAATTAACTGATCTGATCATGTAGCTTTAAAATACCTAGGCAGGCAAGAGAAGCTTGTATTTTTTATAAACAGATTCTCATGCTATTTATTCTCACGTTATTTCTTACTTAGGTTTACTTTTATAAAATCAAGAACCTAATAGAAGCATCTTTACTTCAGGAAACAAACAAACACAAAAATAAAGACAACAACAAAGGAGAGAGAAAGAGAAAGAGTTCATAATTTTGCTGTCAGAGTACTGTGGAGTGACCAGGCCTTCAAGACATTTCAGATATTATAGATCCTCCAGTCCAATCGCACAGAAGCCAGGTGGCAAAGGAAGCAAGAAAAGATAAAGACAGGTAACAGTGAATAAGCTGCACAGATTTTATACACAACACTTTAAAATAAAAAAGGATGCTAGCAACATTCTGCAAAATAAAGCACATGAAAGGCTGTGCTAGAGGCATATCTATGTTGCATTTTTCATGCTCATAAATGTTCTGAGTCAATGTTATTACCATGTACCCTTCTAAGTTATTTAAAGCTCAAGGAATAGAGGAGAAAGAGAGACATGCTCTGCAGGTGTCAGCATGGGGCTCAGAACACACTCAAGCAATGATTTATATTATTGATTTGCATGCTTTAAAAAAAAAAATACAACACACTTGCACGGAAAAAGAGAACTGAATTAATAACCACAGAGGATGAAAACATCTGTATATCTATAAACCCAAACGAGAGGATGAACTTCAACTAGACTGTTTTACATCAACATATTGTGTTTATTTTCTAGAGAGTATGTTTACATTCAAAAAGTAATCTTAGGCTTAAAAGAAGTCCAGCTTACTTTAGTACTTACATAACATAATGGCAGCTTTCAAGAAATCACTAGTTGAAATGTCAAAATAGCATCAGAAAAAGATTTTCATTATTTTAAACATGGCCAAAAGCACAAAGCTCTTTTACTATCACAGGAATCTGTTTTCATAGTTTTTCAGCACAACTGTGCCCTTTAAAACGTTTGACCCAGGATCTAACAGAAAAATGAAATAATCNGGACTTGGGTCTTTTTAGTCTGGAGAAGAGCAGACTCAGAGGGGATCTCATCAATGCCTATAAATACTTAAAGGGAGGGTGCCCGCAGGATGGCACCAGTCTTTTTGCAGTGGTGCCCAGTGATAGGACAAGAGGTAATGGGCACAAACTTGAACATAGGAAGTTCCATCTAGACATGAGGAGGAATTTCTTTCCTTTGAGGGTGGCAGAGCACTGGAACAGGCTGCCCAGAGAGGTGGTGGAGTCTCCGACTCTGGAGACATTCAAAACCCGCCTGGATGCCATCCTGTGCAACCTGCTCTAGATGTCCCTGCTCTGGCAGGGGGGTTGGACTAGATGATCTCCAGAGGTCCCTTCCAACCCCTGTGATTCTGTGATTTTGGTTCCCAATCACAATGTAGTCCCTCTTGCAAAGAGTCACCTTCTTTTGTGGAGATGCATGCGATAACACTTAAGGCTAATTTCAAGTTCATCACCATCCAGGCAACACCACCTCTGTTGTTACTCTCCTCTATTATAGACTACATCAAAACTGCTTGCATGGATTTTACTTCTCAGATATGGCACTAAGGTCTATCAGACTCCCTTGTGCTGAGCAAAGCACAGCCTTTCTAAAAATCAGTCTCCAGACTGTTCATGCTTCCGCAGTGACTTTCAAACAGAAATAATAGTCATAATCCACCACAGAACGAAATCTCGCAGAACAGATATAACTACTGCTGTCCAGGAAGGTGCACGCTGTACCAAGCCCTCACAGAATGCAGTAGTCCTGGACCTGGTCTCACATCTTCTTATGACAGAAGCCCAAACACTCTGGGAAGACACAGCTATAACTCTTACGATCTACAGGCACCACAGCATCCTTCAAAGCCTGAGGATGCAGATGGCAGGAAGCATCTCTGAAAAACAGAATGTGAAGCAAGTAAATGGACTTGATTCTGCACTTGTACAGCAACAATGCTGGGACTGAGGGAGATGGGATTGCCTCTTTGTCCAGATGTGGTGGGTCAGAATTGAGTCTCTAGCTTCCATAGTGTGAAGTGCTCCCTGGAAATCTGCACCACTCTTGTGTCAGCTCTCTGATATCTTTGCGAAGTACTCAGAAGAAGGTGGCCATTATAGTCTGGAAACTGCACAGCCAGCGGCTATCAGCTGTGGCAAAGCAATTTAGTTTTGCGATGGGTGGTGTCTGAGATGACAGCACTTCCCTTGGACTTTAATTGCAACGTGGTTTCCCAGATAGCAGTACAGCTACTGATGACATGCATATGGATTTCTTCTTCAAAATGAGGAAATGTCTAACCACCCCACAATCCTCTCTGCCCTGTCGGCCTTGTGCAGGCCAATTGATTCCCACTCAGAGGAGGGGAATCACAGTGTGAAAAGAAAGGGGGAATAATGCTGTGCTTTATTGCTCAAGCTCTATAAATTTGGCCTTTAAATCATGCCACTGTTTGGATTAATTCTTTGCACCATATGTGCATTCCTATGCTCAATTACATGTGGTTTGTTTCCAATGAACTTGTACATATAGATTACAAGATTTTCACTCTTGATTACTGTGTCTCAGTTTGGTTCCTGAAGCATTTCCTGAGCTTTTTGTTGCATGTCACTTTTCTGGCTACTTCAGGGTAAAGGAGCACCTCTTCATGGACTACATGTACCAATTCCTGCATTTCCCCAAGATTTAGTAGAAGCACCACAGTTTCCCTCTACCACATAAACTGGGTTTTAAACACACTGTTAATGGGGTCAATAGGCAAAGGACTCTACCAAATGTGCAACATGAAAAACATAACAAAGACTGTCTGGACTGCAAACAAGAGATTCTTTGAAGCCAGGATAGGCTAGCCAAGATTTAATAAAACAAAAAAAAAAAAAAAAGAGAAAAACTAACTGAACCAAGAACAAAGGGCAGCATCACAGACTAACCACTCTGACCTGCCAAAAGCACTGAAGAACAAAGAAAATGAAAATATAAAGCTGCTCAAAACAAACAGGAGCAAAGTGCGATACAAAGCTATACACAAAGTGCAAGGTACATTAGGGCCAATCCCAAACATGTCTGGGAAAGTACAGGCTGTGTTTATTACTGTGTCTCCTGTATGCATTTTTACCCTTTTCTCATCTTTTGATGTATGTGGAGCAGTATAGAATAGGTTAGGCTGATTTTTCCCTTTCTGAGTTAATGAGGAGCCTCCCACAGGGCACGGGAAATGCTACAGAAGCACAGCTTGCATGCAGCCCAGCGCACTCTGGTGACCAACTT
The DNA here is from genome assembly GCA_013397275.1 of Burhinus bistriatus. Taxonomy (NCBI): domain Eukaryota; kingdom Metazoa; phylum Chordata; class Aves; order Charadriiformes; family Burhinidae; genus Burhinus; species Burhinus bistriatus. The sequence goes on along the minus strand of VYXH01004675.1, from coordinate 6,915 downwards.
CAAGCTGGGGAAGAGCACAAAGATGGAGGGTCGTGCTTGTCCTGCACTTAGTGGCAACATGTATGCCAAAGATCAGCCAGGCTCTGGAGTCTCCAAGTGCTAGCATCAGCATTATGGCAAAGAGCTGCGCAGAACCTCAGCAGGGAAGGTATTTGGACCAGGCCACCCCACAAATCTCCAGGGTGTTCGCAGTCATTTTTGCAGACTGTTCAGTTGTCTCTGTTGCCAGTCTATCACAGTGGAAGATTAAACAGCCAGGCTGAGGGAGAAAAAACAAGCCTGAAGCATTAGCAAACTCTTTATGGCTAGCACCCACTGTGGATTGCTTGACTGTTTCCTCCAGCACTGAGTCCTGGTTCCACGGACATTCTGGCCAAAAGCCAGAATCCTCCAGCCTGGTAAACAGTACTGCAGCAGGTAACACTCCTCATGCTGAGGCTGCAGTAATTAATTCCTGTGTACACCTCAGGCTAAAAAGCTTCAGTAAACAGCAGGTCTAGTAGTGCCCCAGAGCTTCCATGTAGCCGGGAGAGAAAAGAGGGGAGTCAAAATCAGCAAACTGGGGATGTCTGCTGACCTTGTTGCTCTCAGGGTTTGCAGCACACAGCCTTTGATAAAGTCCTGTGCACGGAGCAGGGTTAAGCTCCACTCACCCAGGAGGGGTGAGCGAGCTGAGTAGCCAGGGCAGCACATTCAGCCTCATCCCCAGGAGCTCAGCTGAGCCGGGCACGTTGATATTGGGGTAGACACAGCATACAAGGCGGAGGAAGGATGTTGAATGACTGGCTTAAGGACAGTATCCATCATTAATATATATTGGTGCAGGATGTGATTCTGAGATGAATCTGTGTGGGGTACCGGAATCAGCTGTCAGAACTAGACACCATGTAAGTGAACACACAAGGAGAGAAAGTGGGTGTCTAAAGGAGTATGTGAGCTGGATCAAACACAAGAGGGAGGGCAGGTTTATGGCTTGCTCTGACTGTGGAAGAATAAATGGTTCTAATTCGCACACACTTGCTGAGATCCCTTTGCCACATGAATCATGAGTGAGTTTTGTCAGTGGGATTTCAGTTGCCAGAGAATCTGTCCTGGTTGTGACATGCCAGGTGGAGCTGTCAGCAGTGACAGGTAGAAGAAAACTCATCTTTTAGTGCCTGAACTTGAGCCAGTTCAATCAGGAAGTGATTGAGGGTGAATAAATACAAAGCAGCACTATGATATTTTTACAACCTCTTTTCTGACTGTAATTTCACTATAAGGAAGTTTGTTGGCACCTATTGGAGGAATAAGCGTGTAGGGGGGACATCTCCTTTCTCCTCTTGTGTTGTGCTGAAAAGTTGAATTAAATTATTCTGCTCACAGACAGATTGTTCCAGTAAAATAGAATTTGAAGCCACCAGGGGCTCATTGAGAAGAGAAGCTTTTACACTATATGAAAAGGCAAGAGACAAAACATTGCCAAACTCCTTCACTCTTTATTACCGACAGCTGCAACGTTGGATGCATCCGGATGCCTTTTAAGTGCCAAGGGGAGTGACAGAGGTGGGATGGCATGTGAGCAGATGAAATACATGGCAGCTTCTCTCCCGACGGCAAGTTTAATTATTTGCACTGTTGTATACACAAGAAAAAAATATACACATATTGGGAAATCATTCACTCTGATTCCTGTGTCAGGTGGATTATGAAAAACACACGCTCTTGCTGGTCCATGGCAGAACAAAGTCTTAAAATATTCAGAACCTGCATACGCCTTTGTCACAGAAGGGAGGAAAAACAAGGTAGAATGTATTTCCTGAAGAAGGAGGACATGAATATATCAAGAGACCAAAAACAGATGTGCTTTGCTATATGAACTGAGATATCCAACAGAAGTGAAGTGAATCAAACTTTAAGCCAAAGAAACACCATCTTCTATGTACTTTTCATTCCAGAGGATTTTCTAACACATCCCTTCTTGTCCTTTCTGCATTTTAAGATCAGCGGAACAGATAGGATCTGATTTTTTTGTCTGTTCAGTGCTCAACCAACAAACACCAAACTGTACTTTGTCAGGATCAATTTTCCCAAATTCCTCTGGCTCCAGGATCCAGGAGCTTGTGTGACATTTCAGGGTGACCATTCAGGATGTGAAATGCTGTAAGTCGCTAGCCACGGTTCAAAGTCCTAAGTCATTGATAAATCCTATCAGTGATAATATAATCTGTCAGGCTACAGGCTAAAAAGATGCAGCCAGGTTGTCTTTCTGTAATCTGCAGTTTAAGAGTTAAGTACAAATGACTCAGAAATGCCAACCATTCGTGCAGGGTTGGCAAGCCTTGATATACCTGCTTAAGTTGATGTCTTACAACTGTCACCAGCTCTTCTGCTTGAGTAAGAACCTAGTTCCATTCTACATGAATTTATCTCTGCTGCTGTTAACTTCAGCACACCTATAAACAAGGCCTACAGGAGGACTGGTAGGTTTGAGGTGCAGCATAATGAAGGCCTGCCAGCTCAAATCCCAGATGTGCTAGAGAAAACATGCACCGCATTTTCTGAGCAGCTCAGAGGCAGTCCTGAAGCCTCTTCTTTCTTGGATCTTGCAAATACAATGTTTGTTCATGCAGTAAGCTTCTTCCTCTTTGCCTTTATGTAATGCTGGCTGCCCTACCCTTACAGCGTATACACCTAATTATGAAGACTGTAATACATCATGTGAGGCCATACAAAGAGGACAAGATATGCCAAGCTTTTCAGAGCACATTTTGTGACATTTCAAGCAGCTAATCATATCTTTTCCCTGCACACAGGGGCATTAAATAAGTATATTTTATAGACAAGCCATCAGAGAAAGTGGTTGCTGTCTACTGACCTAGTGCCTATATTTGAAAACCAGAGTCAGACACACAAAAAATCTCTGTAAATTGCAAAAGAAAAGAGAACATTAGGACTTGCCTCACAGGGGGAGTTCCTCAAAGGAGCTGGAAATGCAGTGCTGGTCATGACAGTGTTTGCTACTGCTGGTGCTTTGCTGGTGTTAAGGAGGAGTGCACAACCTGGATAAAAGAGCAGGTAGAAGGTCAAACTGCAGCACTCACCTTCTGATTTCAGGGCTGGTGAAACCTCCCCAGAACGTGTGTTAGCTGGCTTCTACTACAGGAGGATGCCAGAGAGAAGGCTTTTTCAATTTATTAGGGATGCAGCTCCACCCAACAAACATACTCAGGAAATACATTTACGAAGTCTGTCTGCCTTCCCCCTACAGCTACCTTCTGTTCCTCCATGACTTCTGATTCATCCTCCCTGCAAGGCTGAATAACAAAATGTATCTTTTATGCACGAAAAGTGACTTGGAAGAGAATACTTCTCTTGGCCAATCCCAAAACAAAATACAACAATAGCAAAACATCACCAGAGTAATATTAATGCAGCTGGAGGCCTCTTTGCTCCTTTAATCATTTGTTGTAACAAGAAGAACAACAGCAGTAGTAACACTAGGGTTTTTCCTTGGCAGCTCTGCATGAAAAGGTGCACTATTCTGCATGAAATTTGCACTATTTCAGCTTTGCCCTCCAGCTCAGGATGGTACCACTACTTAGAGCCCAGTTATTTGGGCTTTCACTGAACTTGCCTCTACAGTGTAGACAAATCATGAATCTGCAGCACTTTATTGCCAGCTCCCCACAGTACCCTCTTTCTGGCTCTTTGCCTTCACGTTTACCTATGCTTCCATCACTCTGTGGTATGTAATACTGTGGTCTGAGCCATCAGATGGCATAAATGCATTGTAGCCTATATCAGTTCACACAAAAGTAGAGAATCTTACTCTTCAGTTTTAACAGTGGATCTAATTTTCTAAAGCAAAGTTGGGATTATACACCATTAACTCTGCTGTTATTATTGTATCCTTTTAGATGCTCTGTGCCTCAGCAATAAATGCCTCCAATGATTCACATTATTGCATTAAGAAAAAGCTTACCCTGGCAGGTAGCCTGTTTGTCAAAACTCAACCAGCAGTTCAATGGTTCAAAATCTCAACCAATTCAATGCCCAAGGTATAAACCTTCAATGATTTGTATGAGAAGGAGTAGAAATGAACTACTGGGATTTGGCTAAAGGAACCAAGTATAGAGTAAATATACACAGAGGTGGAACTCAAGGGACAATGGAGCAAAGAGAAAAAAAATTAGGAAATGAGAAGAGGAAAAAAGAAGTAGAACAGAGAAACAGAGGAAGTACACAGGAATATCAGAAAAAAAAAATCAGATCAGTACGGAGGAGGGTTGTGCAGATCAATACTTGGTGTGAAGCTGTTTAGAAAGGGTCAAAATTATCTGGTGTCAGTTGTGGAGACCTGAAGTACCAGTCTATACCCCCAAGACAGAGAGTGAGCAGGATAGTCTTTTGCTCAGAGCACTTAAGAGTTGAAAGATAGCTTTTATTTCACTGGAGGTTGAATATGTAAGTACATAAGAAAACGTGCCTTGTGTTTTATTCCCTCTCCCCACCATTTGTGTATCTTCTTTGGTCTCCACCCTTCATTCTCTGCACTTACTATTTACTCTCACACACCTTCTATTGAAGGAAAACGGTTGTGCTCCGGGCTTCCAATCCGCCATGGAGAAGGATGGGATGCAGAAGAGCCCTGCATCCAGCCACAGTCTCCTTCTTCAAACGAACAGTAAAAGCCAGAGGGAAGATTTTCTGCAAGAGGGAAAGACACACACACACATACAGAAGAACCCAGGTGAGCTGGGGAGAAGACTCCTGGACACACAGAGAAGCTGCAGTGACTATTCTGACTGGGTTGCTCAGGCATGCGGGCACCCCTACAGCTACTCAGTCCTTTTGTGTGGAGTCATGCGTGTGCCTGACCATGGGGAGGGTGGTGACAAGGTTAACACCCCCTAGACTGTGACTGAGTGACTCCCCCCACACTTTGAAGCGTCTGAGTGAGAGGACACATCTCAGTGTACATTATGTGGTCTCCTAAATACCTGGCCTCTACAGGTCCACAGGTATGAACCCACTCATGGTTACACCTGGGAGATGGCTTTCCTAACCACTGCTTCTGATGCCCCTCCCTTACAGTCCAGGTCTCTAGTCAGCCCAGCTCAGCAATTTGACCTCTTCCTTCTGTGAGCACTGATGCGGTCTCAGGTAAAGCACTGTTTTGTGTCTCAGTTTTTGCACCTGTGGATTTGCTTGGTGAGATGAATGGATGAGAAAAGGATAGTTTATTATTAAGCCATACTTTCAGGCTTTGAAGCCCACTCATTTTGTCACTGGCTTGCGATTTCAGGCAACTTTCCAGCTCCAAACAATAAAGATACATTAGCTTTTTGCCTTTAAATTAACCAGTTTTAAAGTAATAGTCATCTCATTCAAAGCAGAAAGTAACTTCATGCCTTCTTCATCTCCTTCTTTACCTACATTGCAAGTTCTTCTTACAAAGGGTGCAAAGCACTGCTCCTCTTGCCCTGAGCCATACACTTATATTGCCATAGGTGAACATCCTCTACCTGCAATGAATCATGCATTTCCTTAAAAGCTCATGACATAATTTTCCCATCATTCCCAATACACAGTCAATACCTCCCTAATTTCTACTGTAGTCTAGTTCTACCTTTGCATTTCTCTTCTTAAACATGAGGCCAGACTCTGTACTTATTAAGTAACCTCAGCAGAAAACAGACCTTGTAAAATGCCATGTAAAATCACAACCACTATAACATGATTTTCACTTTTAGTGAATCACTAATGATCCTTAATATAGATTCTGCACCCAGGGTGCAGTTGACAACTCTGTCAGGTACCAGAAGGTTTCCCAGTAGTAAAAGGGCACAAACTGGGTTTTATGGGGAAAAAGGTAGAGCACAAAGCTAGCCTGGCAGAAGATGTCCTTTTAATACAGAGTTACATTAGGCATTAAAGATGCCAGAAGAGAAGTAAAGAAGAGCAATCATTTTACTCTGCTATATAGACTTACCAGTCCTTGTGGCTGGGAGTACAAAGCCCCTGAATACGCTTGTTCAGTGGGGATGGTCCTTCTCCCAATAAACCAGAAAAACTGCTGTGATGAACAGATGTAGCCATAAAAGGGATGATGATATTCCTGACTTCTCATAGTTTTTACATCCTTGTGTACTCAAATCTGTACTAAAAACCAGTGTAGCCCATATTTGTTTTCTCATTCCCTGTTCCTCTAAACTTCCCCTAATACTATCTTTGATTTTTTTGTTGTGGGTGGTTGTTGGGTTTTTTTGAAAGAAAGGAAAAAGAGACAAGAAATCTGTTTAAAATTGCAACACAAAACCAAAATTTAATGTGCAAACACATTATAAACCCACATATCCAGGAAATTAGTTTTTCCTTTCAACTGCTTGTCAAAATCGGAGTAAAAATTTCTTCACTTACAAAATGTAGGACAGACTACAAACTCCTAGAGCAAGAGGATGTGCTGGTCACGTGACAGTGGCAATTTCATTACCTTCTCTATGAGAAGAGGAGGCTCTTCAACTCAGATTTTGTCATGATTATTAGGAATTTTTCCCTCTGACATTTTCTAATTTTGAAGTGACGCACCAGTATTCAAATCCCAGATCATTCAAAATGTTTAAATATCATCAGAAACCCCTGGCTGAGACTGCAGGTCAAATAAATACCTGCTCACAGGGCCTCAGCTTTGATTCACACACCTCAAAAGGCAATACATTGTCAGTGGCACATTCACCTACTCCTTGGTCTGCCCAGAGAAAACAGCTGGGGAACACCACAACTGCAGTGTCTAGACCATAAGTATTCAATTTTCTAGGAGCCTGAATCACAACTCACTTCACAGAGGAAACTGAAACAAATCTTACATCTGTGGCTTTTTAATAAGGCCAAATTTGAATCTGGAACCTGACATGACTCTTATGACTGGAATGC
>VYXH01004674.1:259245-272915 GCA_013397275.1 Burhinus bistriatus | reverse complement strand
AAGGCAGCAAATCAGACTTCTAGAACTGTATTTTTTCCCAAAGGGAATTCTCCAAATTCATGTATGTTACATATTTTCTACCAGATATCAACACAAGTTAAAGTTACAATAAAATACCCAATTGCTGTTAATCTTATGTAAGACTACACAGTACCACAAGCCCCTGCTACAACCAAAAAGAACAGAGAAAAGAATAGTTGAGGCCACTTTACCCCTTCACGGTATAAACTTTCTCTCATCCAAAGGACATCTACTCTATTTCTTTCATACTTGATGGAAGAATGAAGTAGAAGCTCTCCCATCTATGGCCGAGCAGGCAAACTACAACTGCTTAGCACTTGATGGCTGTCCATGTCACTTCTCTTCTGCAACCTATCTGTCCACCTGTATTGCTCCCTTTCAGTTCCCCACAGCACTCTCCGATTTCCATTCAATGCTAAAATACAGTGAACCTTTCTCGATGTTGCATTTTTTGAGGTATGGGACATATCTCTAAATAAACAAGACCAGAAAACTATCATTTTGAACTGAAAAGAGTTTTCTTAAAGGTTAGAATTGTCTTCATAATTTTGTATGTTGTATAACAGTTTTTAAACAGATCACCAAAACTCACCACTGAAAATAGACAATGCCTGCCAAGGAATATTTTGCAAATTAAATTTCTACTAGTCTAAGTACATATAAAACAAATTTAAGTGAGAGCTGCATAAAAGGGTATGATTTCTATGCACACAGGGGTGGAATTCTTGATATGCAGCTCCAATAAATGGAATTGGATACCCATTTATGAAGTTAGTAATGTTTTCAAAGACTAAACAATATTCTAGGCTTACAGAGATTTTTACGCAACTTTATCTGTCTTTTAAATTTTAATTAAAATACAGGGGTTCTCCCAGGTATTTGCTTGAGATTTGTAGACATTTAATTGTTTAAGTGCTGCAAAAAACTACATCTACCAGAACATCGCAGTACAACGTGCATATGAACACTGCTGCCTGCCACACACATTTGCTGGTAACTGAGCTATGGAAATTATTATTTCTTAAATGGAAAAAAACTAATAGGCCAAGCAGAAGATGAATGACAGCAGCTCAATCTACAAACCCTAGCTTAAGAGTTCTATCTGTTCTCAGTCAAGAGAACAAGAAACTGAGATACACAGATGCAAACAAAGTTGTTTTTAGGCCTTCAAACAGAAATAAAAACCATTCTGAAAGGTAATGATCTTTCCACAAGGCTATATATAACGTGTTCTATGCAGAACACTAAATAGAGGAAGGTACGTGTCCAATCACAGATATACTCTTGGTAAATGGAATTCAATACATCTGAATACAAAGCCACAAAAATGACATTTGACATCATCAGCTAAAGCCAGCATCTCAACAGTAAAATAAAACCAGAAAATTGCACTTTAAATGAACATTAGGAAATACGATTGGATGCCTCTTCTTTACTTTTGCTTTTTGCATATGAAGAAAATCTAAGCTAAGCATCATATGTCTTAACAACTAAATGCAGCTACACCTTTTTGAAGAAACAAATTCCTACATTCTCATCTTTTCCCCTTAGTCAACCAGTGTCGTCTACTTCAGTTAGGATGAGTTTCAGCCAACAAGCTCTTAGCCAAAACCCAATTTCAGTCACACATTGATCATCTAAAAAACCTGACCATCTGTGTTTCATGAAAGGGAGATGTAAAAATGAATATTAGCAGCATATTGATGAAACTGCAAACCAATCTGTCACAACGTCCTTTGCAGTCTCACATAAAAGGCAATGTTGGCAAGAATCTAAAAAATTCCATGGGAAAACTTCTGGAAGAGAAGAAACAACTGCTTCAAACAACTCAGTTGGCTGTGAGATAATATAAAGAGAATAATTAAAGCATGGTTCTGCCAAACACTAAGATAACGTGGAGATCTGGCAACCATCTCTTATGTCCAGTGAAACTGAATATGGCACTCATGCTTGACATGTTCCATTATTAATACAGTGTTATAAAACAATAAAACGAGTGTGATTTCTCCATGTTAGGAGGAAGTAGATGAAATGTGTTTGAGAACTTAACAATGATCAAACTTACTTTATGTCCACAAAGGACTCCATAATACTCCATAACATATAGAATCAAGAACAGCTGTGCCTTATTCCCAGTGAGATCACACTCTTGCCTCATATTAAACTTGGCATCCACTGTGACTACAAACATCGTTTCATCAGAAGAACTCTGCGTTTCTCCTTGCTGAACTCCTGAAATTCCTGTTGGTCCCAACCTCAAGTTTCCCAAGATACTTCTGGACTCAACCTCTACCACTTAGACTCAGTATCATCCACAAATTTGCTGAGAACACGTTCTGTTTCACCATCTGGACTGTTGATAATGGACAATATCAGCTTCCGTATTATCAAAGAGCCCACCATTTCATCCAAGAAGACAACAGATTGGTCAAGCTTGAGCTGAGATTGCTAAATCCACATCGACTGTGCTCAATTACGTTCTTGTCTTTCACGTGATTGCAAAAGGCTCCATTATCTTTTCAGAAACTGCAATGAGGCTGAGCAGCCTATGCAACCCTGAATCTGCCTCCTTATCTTTCCTTGAAATGGGCACAACATTAACTTTTTTCCAGTCATCAGGAACCTTTGAGAGTCACCAGTCTCTAATCTGCTTTTGTCCCTTCAATATGAAAAACACCGTAACCTTCCTCAGACTTCAAAAAACGAATTGCATCACTTCAAAAATCACATCTGGATGCCATCTATGGAATGTTACTCAACAACAGAGTAATTTTTTCCTTCAAAGTCTTCCTCTTTACCAACACTTTTTTTTCATGGTCTCCAGCATCGTCTTTACAAATTTTTGGTTTTTACCATAACTTCATCTTCAGACATTCTTTTTCTATACATGCCCAGGACCAAACACCAAGTTCTCCCACTTGTATCTAGGTGCATACATATACAAATACATACATACACACAGAGAGGTGAATATATATCCAGTAATTTATATAGACATATATATCCAGAATTTTGGATATGACAAGCCAACAACTAACGCAGTGAAGTTCTTCATTGTCCAATAAAGTCTGTTTTGACCATTCCTTCATACGCATTTTCCTGCTGTCCTACTAAATGAATCTAATATGTGATAATACTCCTATCTCGTTTAAAAAAACCTCAGCAGTTCAGAGCTTACAACCATATAGACCCTTCACTTTGCAGCACATCCTCTTAGACTTTTATTCCAAGCACTTTTGGAACATGGGCAGCTTTAATCACAGTCACCTTCACTGCAATACATAATATAGCTTTGATAGCATTATACGATTAAGAGCAGTAAATCTCACAGATGTAATATGCTTTAAGGTATACATCATGTAAAACTTCTTCTCCTGCCAATCAATTACTTTTTCTTTTCATAGAAGTAGAATCACTATTAATCACTGGCATGACATTTTTCCTGCTCCTTTCTTCTTCACCCGAAGGCAAGTGCAAAACCAGGATGTAAGGTCCTTACTTGCTCTCTTGGTTTTTTTTTTGTTGTTTTGTTTTGTTATGTTTTTTTATACACCCCCCCCCCCCAACAGCTAAGCCTCTTGTACATTCTGGAAAGCACACATAAATTCTAAGGAGTATATACTCTGAGTATACCAAGCCATATTCAGTCCATCTCCAACTGGATTTTAGTTTTTTTTTTAATACCATTTTGCCTGAACTATTTCACGTTCACAGTACAAGCTGGATACCTGCTTCATTTGGAGACACAACCAGGGACATAGCAATTCCAATAATAAACTGGAAAGACAATTTGCAGTAGGATTCACATCTCTGATGCAAAATTTGAGCAAACCTATGAAGAGGCTCTGGATTCCTACTTATTCATTCCTCATCACCTTCACAATTAGAAGACATCTGGACTGATTACAACAAAAGTTACCCTCAAGAACACTAGTAAAACTAACAATTGCTCTACCACCTACATAAAAACATCCACATTAATTCAGCATTTATTGAAAGCTTTACTGAAAATTCTGCAAAAAGTAAAGTTATTAACAAGCCAGTACATGATCTTTAAAAAAAATTTAAAAAAATGTTCAGCAAATTCATTCGATCAGACAAAACCCACTTAATAGATGAGTAAAAGAAATACGACAACTTTTAAAATAGAAAATTTCCTCTGAGTGACCAAACCAAACAAATTTGGCTTTTGTATTTTAGATACAACAATAAGACGCTTTCTGATATACTGGATGACTTGTGAACATTTTATAATTTTGTAACAAAATCCTTTGGCTACAGGGACCCCTCTTGCTCTTTTTCTTAATACAGGGCTTACCTTACTGGAACAAAGCAGACGTTCATGTAGCTCTGCATCCTACAATGGACAGTAGTATCCGTTTAAGGAGGAATGTGACAAGCAAGGCAATAAAATGATTGTTACTCTCACTTATTCTCAGTATCCAGCAACAGAAGTTTTTAGACGTTGTATTTGGATCATCAAGACAATAGCTACCTATCAAATCCAGCTTTCCTTCTTCTTGTTCCACGTTGAACCTGTCCGCCCTTCTGGCCTTCCTAACATTTAGTAGCAATGAATTCTACAATGCAAATTATGCCCATTATGAAAAAAAACTTCCTTTTTAGTATTTTAAAACTTCACCTGGTAATTCCCACAGCTGAAGAAATCAGTAATACTGATGCTATCTTCTTCAAAATATTAATCCTTCCACAAATATTCCTACAAAAACAAAGTTCATTTTATTTTCAATTTTTGAGGCAGGCATGATCTGTAATTCATGTCAGCATCTAGCAGAAAACATAGATTCAGTGAAAACAATGATGTACTAAAAAAAAATATTGATCTTTTTACAATTACAGAAGTTGTATAAAAGTCAAGATAACTTTTTTTTAAATCTGTACCTAATGAATTTAAAGGCAAAGAAAAATTAACCGCTGCTGTCCATGATTCACAGAAGCCTTTTCCCTAACTCCATAGAAGCAACAGAGTAGAACTAGACTAGGTCATGTCTTTCCCAGCATGGTGGATGACAGCACAGCACCCCAAAACCTGTACCACCGCTGTTATTCTGAGTCTTTTACTGCTACTAAAGTCCAATTCCCTAAAGTCATTAGCAAAACCAAAACAAAAATAAACAAAAAAACCCTCCAAAGCTCTGGCAGCTCCCCCACCCATGGGCTCTACACCCTCTTTTCCAGTCTTTTTGTCAGGCACGCTGCAGTGCTGCAGGCACATTACAGTGCAGCCACTAGAAACGTGGTTTATCCAAATGTGGGACCTAACGTCCTCACTCCAGTCACACTCACTTAAAGCCTCCTCAGTACCTAGAGAAAGCAAATAAAACAGTTGAGTCCCAGACTCTGTATTATTACTTAGCAAATATTTACCCAAAAGAGTCAGAGACCAAGAAAGACCTTGGATCACTTGGTTTTAGGCCCAAAGGAAGGAGTATCCAAGGTTTCTACATGATGCCCAGCCTCAGGAAAGCCCCAGGTGCTTGCTGTGTTGCCAGGCAGTCAGCTAACGCCACTGCTGGAAGCTTCCAAAGCAGAGAGCACCTCATGAACCCATGCTTGGACATGCACACAAATGTAAAACCATGCGCCATTTTCATACCAAATTTCCCCTTTAAGCAGATGAATCTCTAATTTACTAATTCTGGATTTTTTAGAAGGCAGAACACCTCCCTCACCAGCATAATGACTTTACAGCACCAAAAGCAAGTCTACACACAATCATACTGTACTTAAGTGTCTATACATTAGCAATCTGACATGAAACAAAAACCAGTAAAGTCAAACTGCTTATATTAAAAATAAATGTCAGTAAAACGCAGTTAAAAACCCTCATACAGTTTCTTTCACACCCAGACTTCAGAAGATGCAATACTAAAGAAGTCGCTGTATTTTCTTAAACAAGAAATACACGGATTTTAATTTTTTCATGAGCTTTTCTGCATGTATTATTTCTTTTAATACCGTGTCTAGCTTTGTTCTTTCTTGCAGTGTAAAAATGTGTGAGTATATTAAAATGTTGCTAAGTGTATACAGATGTATAGCTTCTATGTGAGCAGCTAGGGGAATGGTAACCATGGCACTGCTTCCAAGAATAGAATTATCATCTGTAACAGCACTCATGCTGTGGCAGTTGACAGAATGGTTATAAATATATCTATTAGCAGCCTGAGCTGAATCTTTAAACAGCACTATAGGGACAGCAGTTGGCTAAAAATAGCTTGACAATATTGCATTTGAACACTTGTCCTCAGAAACACTTTGTCACATACACATAGCGAATTTCAATTTTTTTTCCTGCATGAAGCTGAAAATGAACATCTGTGGCACATAGGAGACAGACAGTATGACATTTTTTGACCTCCCTCCTCCCTATAACACCACAAATAAAAGCACAACAGTAAAATCTTGAAAAGGCTGCTATAAAACATCAAGTAATGCCTAGAATTCAAAGTCCAAGAAGCAAGGGCAGAAACAAAAATCATTTTACAAGGAAAAAAAAAGAACACATGGCAATCAACAGCACACAAATCATCTGTCTGAGCTGCTGGAGCTCAGCTTCGTTCTAATATACTTCCATATAACGAAAACAAGGAAATAATGGTTACACAGTTGTTGTTAACAACTCGATGAGCTACCATTCAGTGTGAATAAAGGCAAAGTGTCTGAAAACAGATTTCTAAATTCAGTAGTCATGAATTCAGACACACATTCTCAAAAAGAGATTTCTTTCGCTTGCTACTTTTAGTTTTCTCATGACCTTAAGACAAAATCTTTGTGCTCACGGTTGATAACAGTGCAGTAATACCATTAGGGCCATTTAGCTCAGCTGATGAAAAATAAACAAGTTTCCTTTACTATTCATGGAAATATTTACATTTCTTTAAATTAGCAAATAAAAATGCAGGCTGCTAATTTCCTAATAAGCAACCGTACACCGGAAAATGTGGCCATTCAAAAAATATGATACAAATATTAAGAACTTCACAAAGATGTGCTTGCGGAGTAAATCGTGTCATGTATCATAGAATATTTTAGGTGAGAAGGACTCTCTGGAGGTTACCTGGTGCCACCCTCTCCTCAAAGCACAGTTAAGTTACAGTAGGTTGTTTCAGGACTCCTCGAGTCAAATTCTGAACGCATCTCTGACGACGGAGATTCTGCAACACCTCTGAGCAACCATTTTGTGTTTGAGTGCCTTCCAGGTGAAGAAGAATCTTCCTAATATTTGACTGCAATTTCTTATGTTCCAGCTTGTGCCTGTTGCTTATTATTTGGGTGGTGCCCAGTGACAGGACAGCAGTAATGGGCACAAAGTGAACGGACAGGAGAAGCGGCAATGGGCACAAACTGAAACACAAGAGGCTCTCTCTGAACATCAAGAAACACTTTCTAACTGTGAGGATGACTGAGCACTGGCACAGGTTGCCCAGAAAGGCTGTAGAGTCTCCTTCCTTAAAGATATTCAAAAGTCATCTAGATACAGCCCTGGGCAAATGACTCTAGGTGGCCCTGCTTCAGCAGGGGGGTTGAAATAGATGACCTCCAGATGTGCCTTCCAATCTCAGCCATTCTGTCATTATTTTTTTACTGTGCACTTCTGAGATGACTCCGTCTCCCTCCTCTCTATACTCTCCCATCAGGTAACTCCCTTGGCCATCTCCACTTAAGACTGCAGAAACCCAGCTCTCTCATAACTCTCCACATACATCAAGGACCCCGATGCCCTACCCAGCATGGTGGTCCTCCACTGGAATCACTCCAGCACGTCCATGTCTGCCTTTTACTAAGGAACTCAAAACTGGGCACAGTACTCCAGACGTGGTCTCACAAGTGCTGAACAGAGCGGGAGAATCACTTCCCTCAGCCTGCTGGCTACACTTTTTCTGGTACATCCCAGTATGGAGTTGGCCATCACTGCAAGGACACACTGCTGACTCCTGTTCAACCTGTTGTCCACCCTGTCCTTTTCTGCAAAGCTGCTTTCTAGCCAGTCAGCATCCAGCCTATACTGTTCCCTGGAGTAATACGGTGTAAGATAAGTATTTGATTTGATTTTAGAAGTGTATATGTGTGTATTAAGTTTCAGTAATAGGGTTTTAAAAGATATTACCTATATTAAAACTTCAGCAGTAAAGGCAAGACATTTGAGGTATACTTCCAAATGCAAGTGAAAAGAAGATAGTAGGAAATAAAAAGTATCTCCCAGCCAAAATGAAATACAGGTTTTAGAGTAGGTTTACATTCCACTTTCCATCTTTCTTGAAGATTATTTAAAGATGAACTACAATTTAAATAGAACAACTTCTACCAGTTGTATCATTCTTAAAGCCTTATTTTTGGTGAGAGAATGTAATCTGCCATATAAAACTTAAATAGTGAAAACATAAACGATACTATAGTATGAGACTCTAATATTCAGGCAAGGAAATTAAGCTCTTGGGATAATTAGAATTGCTGTTTTCATAAAGCATATGGATCAACTTGATCATGGCAGTGAACTTAGACTGCAAGGCACAAGAATTAATACTTCTACTCAGATTTGTCCATTATCAACTACATATTGGTTCTTTCTTTCTAGTTTAAACACTTCCAATCTTTTTTCTAGATTTATCACAGAGGAATTAGAACATAGAGCATACATTACAACTCTGAACTTCTGAAAATGTATATAAATATTGACAGTACTATTCCATATCTCTCTAGGATTTTTGCATATCTGTCAAGGGATATTACTGCCACTAAGATTTTTACTCACCTAGTCAAAGTGTGATGCTGAGGACCAAAGGAAAGTGATGTCAGATCTGGTTAGGTGTTTTTTCAAACAGAAAAAGTCATAACAAAATACGCCTTTAGAACGAGCAATAGCTTGACTGGTAGTGTGCTTTTAAAACATCATTTAGGTAACTGATTCTTACAAATAAAACAAAAATCAGATAAAACCTATTTGTTCCACTTAACTTCAATGTCTATTACAAAATTATTTTTATTCCAAGGGCAGTAAAAGGTTCGCTGAGAGTTCCAGTTAAACTTGTGCCACAAATTTAAACCAAATACAATGACTATTACTTTATGACTCTTTTCCAGTATAAATCTTTGGTCAAATAGCATTTGACTCTCATCAGAATGACTGTTTTCCTCAAATAATTTGTTGCGTGTATTCCGTTAGAAGCAAAAGGAGAATATCAAACATTGTTTAAATTTTGTATAATTTAATCAGAGAGTCTAAAATTAATCGTCAGCAAGTATCAATTGGGTAGCTCAATTTACATAAATGTTTTTGCTTGGATAAACCAGCAGTTCCGAAGCACTAACTACTGAAGCTAAGAAAAGGTACGGTTAAAGTTCAACACAGAAAGAAAAAAAAAAAAAAACAACGCTGTTTGATTTAACAACTTCAGAGAAAACAACATTTATTCCAAGATCTAGCTGACTATATTTATGGTTGCCTTGTTTAAATTTCAGTCACAGTGCCATCTGGTGACTATTTATACTCTTATACATTTTAAATAGATGGTATGTTTTAGGCTTATCCAACCACCTCATGTCATCCGTTAGCCTACATTCACCCCCTCTGCTTGTCTGAGGTTTTATCTGAAGGCGAGGACAGAAATGATTCTCTATGAACTGGAATGCTTCAAAATTTACAATTTGCATGTTCTTGCAAACTTCAGTGTGCCCTAGGAACATAGTAGACTTTAACCGCTAAGTCATACGAATATTGCTATAAAATAGTAAGTTACTATGGATGGAAATGAACAGCATGATCTCAAGAATGAGATAAGTGGAAGGGTATGCTTTTTGTTTGCTTTTCCCTGGAATTTGGCCTCTAAAAGCCAGCTACACAAGGACAAACATTGCTGAACTTTGTTTTTCAAGTTCTGGTGCTAAAATTACCATAGCGTTCATTTAAAAAGTGGTGGCAGATAAATAAACTTAGTGAAGATACATCGGAATATCAAGTATAAAATTTATTGATCAGCTTACTGTGTTCCCATATGAAAAATTCAAATAGACTTCCCAGGACCATTATATATTTTCTCTCTTTTAACAATTTATAGAAGTGATGAGCCAAGTTCTGACACTTTGATGAAGACAGTAGCACGGGAGAAAGATTTCTTACATTGGCGTTGATCTTTATTTTTTCCCCTTCCCCAAACTCATAACAAATATTCCCATTGTTATTCACCCTTCACCCCTTCCCACAACAAAATAAGTGACAAGACTATAATATATTGCATATCTATAAAAGAGGACCATCAAGGGAAATAGTATGTTATACTCGGTAACATTTTTCCTCAATACAGACATGCTGTAAGAATAATACTTGATTGGAAGTTAAGACAGTACAAACAATTCACCCAGAAACTGTTACATTAAAAAAAAAAAATAGATATTGAACAAAAATTACAAGTAGACTTCTTTCTCTCCTTTCTTGAATAAAAAGATGCCATGTAATACGACATTTCTTTCAGGTTTTCAATAGGAGCAATCACATTTCAGCTTCATATGAAACAAACTGTGCGTACCTGATGAGTTAGAAAATGAAATCATCACTGAACGAGGCACTGCTGGACTTGCCACTCACAAACCAAGAAAACCAGCTTTGTAATATCTCGCTTAGTGACAGCCTTGGCTGCAGTGGAGTCTGGGATCCTGCTGAGCACATGGAAGGTTAGTATTAAGACAAAGGTTTAGATTTTAGAAGAGCAAACTTCAGCTCGCTCAGAGCTCAGTTGGGAGGGATTCCATGGGAAGCTTCCNTAAAATTTATTGATCAGCTTACTGTGTTCCCATATGAAAAATTCAAATAGACTTCCCAGGACCATTATATATTTTCTCTCTTTTAACAATTTATAGAAGTGATGAGCCAAGTTCTGACACTTTGATGAAGACAGTAGCACGGGAGAAAGATTTCTTACATTGGCGTTGATCTTTATTTTTTCCCCTTCCCCAAACTCATAACAAATATTCCCATTGTTATTCACCCTTCACCCCTTCCCACAACAAAATAAGTGACAAGACTATAATATATTGCATATCTATAAAAGAGGACCATCAAGGGAAATAGTATGTTATACTCGGTAACATTTTTCCTCAATACAGACATGCTGTAAGAATAATACTTGATTGGAAGTTAAGACAGTACAAACAATTCACCCAGAAACTGTTACATAAAAAAAAAAAATAGATATTGAACAAAAATTACAAGTAGACTTCTTTCTCTCCTTTCTTGAATAAAAAGATGCCATGTAATACGACATTTCTTTCAGGTTTTCAATAGGAGCAATCACATTTCAGCTTCATATGAAACAAACTGTGCGTACCTGATGAGTTAGAAAATGAAATCATCACTGAACGAGGCACTGCTGGACTTGCCACTCACAAACCAAGAAAACCAGCTTTGTAATATCTCGCTTAGTGACAGCCTTGGCTGCAGTGGAGTCTGGGATCCTGCTGAGCACATGGAAGGTTAGTATTAAGACAAAGGTTTAGATTTTAGAAGAGCAAACTTCAGCTCGCTCAGAGCTCAGTTGGGAGGGATTCCATGGGAAGCTTCCATGGAGGATGAAGGAGCTAGAGAGTGCTGGCAGTTTTTCAAGAACGCTTTCCTGGAAGCACAAAACCAGTTCATCCCCTTTAAAGGTAAGCGAAATAGGTGGAGCAAGAGACCCTCTTGGCTTAACTGCGAGCTTCTGACTCTGCTCAAAACCAAAAGAGAAGCGTACCAGAGATGGAAAAGCAGACGACTACCTGTTGAGAACTCCAAGGGCATTGCCAAGGTGAGCAGAGAAGCAGTCAGAAAAGCAAAAGCTCAGTTTGAATTGAAATTGGCCAGAGATGTCAAAAACTACAAGGGTTCTTCAGGTATGCAAACAACAAGCTGAAACAGAAGGAAACCATCAGCCTGCTGTTAAACAGGAGAGGTGAATTAGTCACCAACAATGCTGAAAAGGCAGAGGTTCTCAACACTTCCTCCCCCACTGTTGGGTCCCAGGCCATGGGAACAAAAATCCAGGTTGATGCAAACACAGACCCAGTGCCAGTGAAGGAAGAGTTCGTTTGTGAACTATTACAGGAACTTGACCCCTACAAATCAACGGGCACTGACGCCATCCACCCGAGGGTGTTAAGAGAGCTGGCTAATGTCGTTGCGAAGCTGCTCTCCATAATCTTTGAGAAGTTGTAGAGATCAGGGGATGTCCCAGAAGATTGGAAGAAGGCTAACATCGCCCCCAGCTACAAGAAGGGCTTAAAGGAGGATCCAGGAAATTACAGGCCCATTAGACTTCCTTCAGTCCCTGGGAAAGTTACGGAACAAATGTTCCTGGGAGCTATCACAAGTCAAATGAAGCAAATGATTGGGAAAAGCCAGCACAGATTCACCAAGGACAAATCGTGCTTGACAAACCTAGTCACCTTCTACGACAAAGTAACCTGCTGGGTTGATGTAGGGTGAGCAGTGGACATTGCCTACCTGGATTTCTCTGAGGCTTTCGATACAGGTCCCCAAAGCCTCCTCCTAGAGAAACTGATGCATTATGGTCCAGCCAAGTGGTCTGTGCAGTGGGTGGGGAACCAGCTGACAGGCTGCACCCAGAGGGTAGTCAATAGTTCCTTTTCAAACTGGCAACCTGTCACAAGTGAGGTCCCCCAGGAATCAATACTGGGCCCAACACTACCTTCATAAGTGATCTGGATGATGGGATCAAGTATACCCTGATGTAGTTTGCTGATGACGCCAAACTGAGTGAGGAAATGGACACTTTGGAAGGGAGACCTTGTGTTGTGGTTTAGCCCCAGCCGGCAACAAAGAACCATGCAGTCATCATTCACCCCCCCACCTCCAGCTGGGATGAGAGGAGAATTGGAAGAAAAAGGCCAAACTCATGGGTTGAGATAAAGGCAGTTTAACAGAACAGCAAAGAAAAGAGGAAAACAGCAGCAATAATAAATACTGATAAAGGAATATACAAAACACAATTAATGTACCGCTGCTCACTGACTGAACACGGGAAGCCCCCAGTCCACTCTGAGCAGCAATTCCTGGCCCCCTTTGGCTAGCTTGGGTCAGCCAACCCAGCCGTATCCCATCCCAACTCTTTGTGAAAATTAACTGTATCCCAGCCAGAAGAAGGACACCCTGATAGGCTGGAAGAGTGGGCTAACAAGAACCTTATGAAGTTCAACAAGGACAAGTGTAAGGTCTTGCACCTGGGAAAACATAATCCAGGAGTGCAGGCACAGGCTGGGATCTACTCGGCTGCGGAGCAGTTCTGTGGAAGGGGACCTGGACAAGCTCAATACAGCTGAACAGTGTGCTGCTGCAGCGAAGAAAGCCAACAGGATGCTAGGTTGCATCAACAAAGGCATCACCAGCAGAGATAAAGAAGTCATTATCCCACTCTACTCAGTGCTGGTCAGGCCATACCTGGAATACTGTGTTCAGTTTTGGTCCCCACTATACAAAAAAGACGTGGACAGGCTGGAGAGGGTCCAGAGAGGGGCCACAAAGAGGATCCAAGGACTGGGAAGCCTGCCATATGAGGAAAGCCTGAGAGAACTGGTGTGTTCAGCCTTGAGAAAAGGCGGCTTAGGGGAGACCTTATCACCACCTTCCAGTATTTAAAGGG
>VYXH01004674.1:243679-258826 GCA_013397275.1 Burhinus bistriatus | reverse complement strand
TGAATTAGTCACCAACAATGCTGAAAAGGCAGAGGTTCTCAACACTTCCTCCCCCACTGTTGGGTCCCAGGCCATGGGAACAAAAATCCAGGTTGATGCAAACACAGACCCAGTGCCAGTGAAGGAAGAGTTCGTTTGTGAACTATTACAGGAACTTGACCCCTACAAATCAACGGGCACTGACGCCATCCACCCGAGGGTGTTAAGAGAGCTGGCTAATGTCGTTGCGAAGCTGCTCTCCATAATCTTTGAGAAGTTGTAGAGATCAGGGGATGTCCCAGAAGATTGGAAGAAGGCTAACATCGCCCCCAGCTACAAGAAGGGCTTAAAGGAGGATCCAGGAAATTACAGGCCCATTAGACTTCCTTCAGTCCCTGGGAAAGTTACGGAACAAATGTTCCTGGGAGCTATCACAAGTCAAATGAAGCAAATGATTGGGAAAAGCCAGCACAGATTCACCAAGGACAAATCGTGCTTGACAAACCTAGTCACCTTCTACGACAAAGTAACCTGCTGGGTTGATGTAGGGTGAGCAGTGGACATTGCCTACCTGGATTTCTCTGAGGCTTTCGATACAGGTCCCCAAAGCCTCCTCCTAGAGAAACTGATGCATTATGGTCCAGCCAAGTGGTCTGTGCAGTGGGTGGGGAACCAGCTGACAGGCTGCACCCAGAGGGTAGTCAATAGTTCCTTTTCAAACTGGCAACCTGTCACAAGTGAGGTCCCCCAGGAATCAATACTGGGCCCAACACTACCTTCATAAGTGATCTGGATGATGGGATCAAGTATACCCTGATGTAGTTTGCTGATGACGCCAAACTGAGTGAGGAAATGGACACTTTGGAAGGGAGACCTTGTGTTGTGGTTTAGCCCCAGCCGGCAACAAAGAACCATGCAGTCATCATTCACCCCCCCACCTCCAGCTGGGATGAGAGGAGAATTGGAAGAAAAAGGCCAAACTCATGGGTTGAGATAAAGGCAGTTTAACAGAACAGCAAAGAAAAGAGGAAAACAGCAGCAATAATAAATACTGATAAAGGAATATACAAAACACAATTAATGTACCGCTGCTCACTGACTGAACACGGGAAGCCCCCAGTCCACTCTGAGCAGCAATTCCTGGCCCCCTTTGGCTAGCTTGGGTCAGCCAACCCAGCCGTATCCCATCCCAACTCTTTGTGAAAATTAACTGTATCCCAGCCAGAAGAAGGACACCCTGATAGGCTGGAAGAGTGGGCTAACAAGAACCTTATGAAGTTCAACAAGGACAAGTGTAAGGTCTTGCACCTGGGAAAACATAATCCAGGAGTGCAGGCACAGGCTGGGATCTACTCGGCTGCGGAGCAGTTCTGTGGAAGGGGACCTGGACAAGCTCAATACAGCTGAACAGTGTGCTGCTGCAGCGAAGAAAGCCAACAGGATGCTAGGTTGCATCAACAAAGGCATCACCAGCAGAGATAAAGAAGTCATTATCCCACTCTACTCAGTGCTGGTCAGGCCATACCTGGAATACTGTGTTCAGTTTTGGTCCCCACTATACAAAAAAGACGTGGACAGGCTGGAGAGGGTCCAGAGAGGGGCCACAAAGAGGATCCAAGGACTGGGAAGCCTGCCATATGAGGAAAGCCTGAGAGAACTGGTGTGTTCAGCCTTGAGAAAAGGCGGCTTAGGGGAGACCTTATCACCACCTTCCAGTATTTAAAGGGTGGCTACAAAGAAGATGAAGACTCCCTTTTGACAAGGAGTCACACGGAAAAGACAAGAGGTAACAGGTAAAGGTTACTTCTGGGGAGATTCCGATTGGACACAAGAAGAAAATTTTTCACAATGAGAACAATCACCCATTGGAATAATCTCCCCAGGAAAGTGGTGGATTCCCCATCACTGGACACTTTTAAGATTCAGCTGGGCAGGGTGCTGGGCCATCTTGTCTAGAACGTGCCAAGAATGGTTGGACCAGATGATCCTTGAGGTCCCTTCAAATGTGGTATTCTATGATTCTATGAATATGACTTAGTAACGCAACTACTGATTTCCTTAATGAATTAAAACCTGAAAGTTCAAATAATTTCATATTTTTACTTATTTTTTCCACTCTGATAAAGATGATTATGATTGAGAATATAATTAGCATCATACATTCTCTAGACTTTTTCATGTACTGGTGAAAAATGACACAGGAATGCTGCAAATCACTCAAGAGAAATGTAGAAAGATGATAACACAACTACTACAACACAATTTTATTCTGAAAAATGTGTTTCATTTTTTTCCTATTCAGCACTTTGACCTTGAAGTTGTTGGATGAAAAATGGCATGGAGCAGCCCACACTAAAATGGAATAGTGGCCTCTTAAGAGAGTATATTGCCCAAAATCAGGCTGAGTAAGGTCTTGAAAATGAGACTCTTGATCCAAAATGACTGCGTTAAGCCAACGGGTCTTCTACTGTCCCCAGAAATATTTACGCGCAGAAAGCACAGTTAACAGGAGATACTGGCCAAGTCAACCCTGATGAAGTGCACTTGTACAATAAGGGAAAATCTATTCAAAATCCATCTCCTGTTTTATTCAAGCTGAACCACTCCAAGCAACTGCCCTTACTACCAGCCTATTCATGTGCCAAGGCGTTAGTATCCTGTTGTAACAAGAAATTCCCTCTCAGCAAGAGAAATTTCCCACAAAGCTTCATTCAAACTGTCACATCCCAACCACTCCGTATCATGTAAGCTTTCATAATTAGAACATTCAGCACAAAACCACAGGGTTAAAATTCAGTTCACAGAACTCTTACAATGTAAGGATTCCTACAGCTCTCACGACTTCTCAGTAGAAAGTGAGAGGAAGCTTTCTACAACTACACGTAACTATACGTATATAACCATGTAATCTATTAATCAGTAGAAACAAACTAGTCCCCAAATTCATATTAAGCACACAATGGTGGTTGCTTCTTTTCATTCCACTTTCAAGTTAAAATGAGAAAACAGGAACACTGGAAGACCTAGTTAGGCAGACAATTGAAACAGATTTCTGAAAGTAAACACATTCAAATGCTTGACTTAAGCTTTCACTTAAATAAGCATCTTCAAAAGTAGCACATTTTCAAGCATGTGTTAAACAGAAACAGCAGCAGCCAACTTTCAATTTTAAATGAACAAATTCATAAGTTTGTTTAGAAAGAAGCAAATTAAGAACTGACAAAAACGACAGCTGAAAGTAGTAGAACAGTCACAGTATTTTTTTTCTAAATATAAATCAAGTAAGACTGAAATATCTTCAGTTTCATTTATAAAAGCAAGTTATATTTCTCTTTTTAAAAATCTACCTACTTGTATACAATCTTAACTGGCATTAATCAGTTTAAAATTGTTTTTTGTAATGCTGAATTAATTAATTTTATCTTGCAAATTCCAAGTTATTTGTAGCTTATGTGGCTCAGAACCTCAGCCATAGATTAGAACACTACAAGCACAGGTACATATATCAATGAAAGTAGTACACTTTTCCAGGGAATATACCATATAATTATTTGACAAAAAGGAAAGGACACAGCAAGAGAACGTGAAGACTACATCAAGTAACAATCTCAGCTTACTAACCAGGTAGCCCTCACTAATATCCCTCCAAAAATCAGCAGGTCCAAATCTCTTCGCTAGACACCTAAGCATTGTACCCATTCAAATATACCTACTGTATGCCCATGTTTTCTTCAGGCTTTTTTCCTGCCAACTGTGTTGTTGCATTTTTATATGATCGATCTCACAAACATTTGAATCACTAAGGGAAAGTCTAAGCGTAGAATACATAGGCTTACTGGTGTACCCTGCGAACTAAATACATTGAGGTATTTCACTTTTCTGTAATGGAATCATGGAATCATGGAATCACAGAATTGTTAGAGTTGGAAGGGACCTCTAGAGACCAGCTAGTCCAACTCCCCTGCTGACGCAGGAATGCCTAGAGCACATTACTCAGGACTGCATCCAGGCGGGTCTGGAAAATCTCCAGAGAAGGGGACTCCACAACCTCCCCGGGCAGCCTGTTCCAGTGCTCGGTCACCCTCACCGTAAAGAACTTTTTCCTTCTGTTTGAACGGAACTTCCGATATTCCAACTTGTGCCCGTTGGCCCTTGTCCTGCCACTGGGAACCACTGAAAAGAGCCTGCCTCCATCCTCCTCCAACCCACCCTTTAGATACTTACAAGCAAGAATAAGGTNCAGGTCACGCTCCATGGCAGCGCAGCCCTCTGGAGTGTCAGCCACCCCTCCCAGTTTGGTATCATCAGCGAACTTACTGAGGATACACTCTGTCCCCTCATCCAGGTCACTGATGAATATGTTGAACAAGATTGGACCGAGTATTAACCCCTGGGAGACACCACTGGTTACAGGCCTCCAACTTGACGCTGCTCCATTAATCACAACCCTCTGAGTTCTGTCACACAGCCAGCTCTCAATCCACCTCGCTGTCTCCTCATCTAGCCCACACTTCCTCAGTTTCCTAATGAGGATGTTATGGGAGACAGTGTCAAATGCCTTGCTGAAGTCTAAGAAAAATCATAGAATCAGAATGGTTAGAGTTGGAAGGGACCTTAAGAATCATGTAGTTCCAACCGCCCTGCCATGGGCAGAGACACCTTCCACTAGACCAGGTGGTCCTTCTGAAGACTTTTCCATATCATATAGTCTGACCATTCCCAAATTGTTTTGGTGCATTATTTTCTTCAGGGTTTTTTTGTATGCCCTGTTGAAGTCCTAGAAAGCGTAGAAACTCATAAGGGTCTAAAATCTGGTAATTTCAGTCCCTTCTATCACAATTATTTAGTACCTGATAGATCAGTTACTTCCAACAGAAGCACAAACGTGTCTGCAAAGAAGATCTCTCTTCTCTATTATTTCTGGTGTATTCTCCACCATTTCATGGTTTAAGCCTCCTATACGCACGCGTATGCACATGACATTCTATTTAAATGAAGTACTCCTGTATGCATTAGATGAAAAATAAACTCCTTTCAACAGAATATGAGTAAATCATCCAGGTGAAACATTTACATGTATTTATGACACAGAAGTTTGTCATTCACAATTCAGCCTACCTTCTGATACTAAATTAGTATTAGGGATTCCTGTTCAGGTCATATATAAATTCCTTCCTTGCAATACCAAATTCGTATTAGGAATCCTTCTTAGTTTATACATAAATTTCTTAACTTAAATAAAAATATAAGGTATAATCTCATGCAGGTAACAAATCTTTTCAATTCCCAGTAACTATTTTTCTAGTCATCTCTTTAAAATCGATCACAAGATGGTGGTAGGACAGGTCATGTGCAGGTTTCAAAGTATAGTGAATGTGGGTATCCTTTAAGATTTTAATTCTTTTTTTTTTTAAATACTGGCTACCTTAAAGGACAATAGATGAGTTAATTTACACATGCCTTCTCTAGATATCATAATTATTTTTGTAAATTGAACTTAACTTTATCTTAAACCATATATTAATGGAAAATAGAAAGCTATTTAAAAAATCAAACTATTATCTTCATGGGTAAATTTGGGGAAATATCGTTTTGGGGACATATTAAGAGGCTTGAGCTTTCAATCAGATTTCTTTGAAAGAGGCTCAGATTCCAGTTTAAAAAAAAAAAATCCCCAGAAGTTGCTGGGATGCTGTGATAATTTAAACTGAATTTTATCCAAACAGCATGCAAGTTTTGGTAGCACATAAAGATTAATACTTTTAACACTTGCCAAGACTGCCACAACACTGAAATGTCCTCATGAATTATTTTCAGAACAGGTGCATCACTACATTTTCAAGAATGAGCACCAACATACACATCAGTTCTAACAAGATTGCTTTCAAAAGGCCAGTGACACAAACAGACACAGTTATCAATGTGTGTATTGACACTGTTGACGTCTTTAACGTGACATTGTTATCACAACAGTGATACAGAACTATTTAATTGTCAGAGCCACAACCTCTTCTTCTAACTTCTTAAGTGACAAAGTAAAGGAAAAGTGAAAACCTACCCAGAAGCAAGCAAACAAAATTATGCAATTGGGGGAGGGAAATGTTGACAATTCACTTATGTTTATTTGCAGTCAAATAATTTTATTTGTATTACAGATTAAAACCTCTATCTGCAGAAAAAATCTTAATTCTTTCTATGAGGTCATAGATTGCTTTTCACTCTGTGCCCTGAATATTTATTAAAGGTGCAAGGTAGCAATTTGCCATAGATTATATGATGACAAACAGATAGAAAGACCTAAAGAAGTGTCAGTGCCAGGCAATTAGGGGAGTTCCTGAGAGAGAAAAAAGACACAAAAACGCAGTAGGAATCACAATTATTTTAAAGAACTTGGACATTGTCATGGGATAAAAAGGAAAAGGCAAGTAATACTCATATTTCAGTGTTTTTTTCTGTTTATTTTCTTTGCAGCTGTAGTTATTCACACTGTAATTATTGCTACTGAGTTAACCTAGCTAAAGCAAGGATAAGCACACAGCAAAACAGTACCCGAATTGAATACAGTAAGTAGATGAGAAACATCATCCTAACACTGCTAGTTCAGTAAGAAAGGCGCATCCTTGCCTCATCATATGTAAAGCATTAGTCAAACTAGGAACTGTATATGCACTGGAGTCAAATATGAAGCAAAACTTAAGCTATAACCCAATCTGTATGACAATAACCAGAAAACCTTTTCTTATTCTTCCTATCTTGACAATTTTGGTCCCTGTTTCTCTTACTGAAAAAAAGTATTATAGAAATATAGAATATATTATAGAACAATAGCATTCCTTAAAGATGTACAGATGTCCCTCATCTCTTCACCTTAAAATTCATTTAACAGTAGAATTCATTCAATCCATATTCCTTTCAGTTCAGAGTTCCCCAGATAACCTCAGCTCCCAGGAACGCAGCGCTTCTCACGCCCTATATTGAAAATCCACATTTGACATTCTTCACAACTACAGCCAGCCACTCCAGTGGGCTGAACCTGCTCTCCAAGAATAAACACTGCAGACAAACCTGCAGAGTAACTCTAGAACCGTAGTGTCTATTTTGCATTTAATTGTTTTTGAATCAAACAGAGCCCTGAACAACACCCACAGACAAAACTGCAAGGAAACGCATTTGCAGTTACACAGAGGATAATATGGAAATTTCTTTTTAAAATCTGCTACTATTCTTCAAGGTTTTCCCAATTCATAAACCAGCAATAAAATATTAACCAACAAGCTAATCACACAGAGAAGTATGAAAAATTTCAGTTTATGCTGTATGATGAGCTAAAATTCAAAGCTTACTTAATGGTCAGAAAAATAAAAGGTCCACCGTAACTCCAAACCAGTAGCCACACAAATCTGAAGGAATAAATTTTTAAAATGCAGAAACTAAATGATCAAAATAAAATGGACCTTCTGCCAAAGGAGAAATACAGCAGGGGGGGGGAAGAAAAGAAAAAAGAAAAGACGTTAGACAAACTGTGAAATTGTGTTGAGGTGTAGCACTGCAAGATACTCATGTGCCAATCCATCACATTTGTTTAGGTTAGTCCAAGACTAACACTTCAGCATGGCTGACAAAATTTTAATGAAGTGTTTCACTGTACTGGAGACTTTAACCATTCGAGCACAAAGGAATAACAGTTCCTCATTTTGCAGCTTTTCGAGTTTTTCTTTTCAACTTCTTCAAAAAATCTTTTCTTGTCTCAGAGAGCAAGTTTACAAAGGGCATTTTCCATTGTTTTCCTAATCCTCTGACCTGAAGGTTTCAGTTTCCAAAAGCAAGTTTCACTTTTATAGATTTCAGGTTGTCTGCAGGGAAAGCATACTGAATAGTAACCAAGTCGTTTCTCTCTTTCCTGAGACAGGTAGAAAGACTTTCGAACTCTTTGAAGGAAATTAAATCTTCACTGAAAAGATTCCAGTAGGTTTTTACTTTTTAGTCTTTTTTTGGAGGGACATGAGTCTGATGCATTACATTCACCAGATCAGGTATTTTGTAAGACTGTTATACAAACTGGGAAAAAAATTTTAATAAAGAAAATATTTGGTATTAAAGGTACTATATGTCTGTTTGAAGACTTTAAAGAAGTTGCCTTACCTAAAACTTTTTTTTTTTTTTTTAAAATTAAATAAAGGGCTGGTACATGTATGTTCACCCATGTTCACCCACTATTTTGGTGATTCTCAACCAACTCACATTTGAGTATATTCAAACATATGAGAAAACCTGGATTTTGAACTCCAGACTGTACGACCTCATTATGTTGTAGTCTAAAACATACACATTGAGATTTTGAAATAGGGAGATTTTTTTTTTGAACCTAGAAAGGAAGCCAAAAATAAGATGTAACACAAAAATGCACCACAATCTCAATTACAGACTGACTTCTATTCCCATTTGATATTCTTACATATTCATACATATCCTTAAAAAGCCTAATGTTCATACAGCACGATTTTCCTTCTGAGTAAGATGGCAAGCCTGTAAGATGAACAAATGAGGAAAAGAGAAGATCAGCTGAATCTTACATTGAATTTCACACATTAGGTACTCAACAGATGGCAAGATTCCTGAAAAAGAAAGCCAGGTTTTTGTACACGGCAAAGCACTTCAGTGAGTAGAAAATACTATGAGAGATGAGAAGAGACAAAAAAAACCAAAAGGCAGAAAAGCTTCAAACAGCTTAATTATAAAAATATTAACCTACCCAGCACAGGCAATTGTAGAAATGGCTAGACGTACACTAGTGCTACGAAGGAGGAAAATACCAAGTGAAAGTGTAAGGCAGCCGTATGCATGTCTGAAAATACAAACAGAGACGTGTCGATACACAAGTGGAAGAAGATGCTTCTACATCAATGACACGGCCCTTGCTCCTCCATATGTTCCTCGTGCATGGGGGAGACTCTCCAGGTATCACAATTGATATGGGCCATTTCTTCTGTCACTGGGCAGTAGCAATTATGACAGCTCCTCCCTATTACGAAGGGCAAATGGAGTTATTGCAGGTTACTGCTGTGAAGTTGTCCTTCTGATACCATCTCCTGTACATTCCTCCCTGAAGTGAGATGGATGTCACAATAACAGAGGTTAGAGAAGCATCTGTAAATTTTGTCCAGAATGCAAAAGGTGTTTTTCTCACAAAGCAAAACTATAAAATTGAGGTCTGCATTCCTCCCCCCTTTCTCTTCCAGCCAGTATCCGCTAGAGGTTTGTTCTTGGAATATAAATACTCTACCTTATGTCTCACTGTTTCAGGACAGATTCAACACACACAACTAGGAGAGCATAATGTGATGGACATGCAACCCAAGAGGACACAGCCTGGCACTACACAGTGCAGAGAGATGCCACGTCTTGTTCTGCACAGTTCTGTCATCACCCCTTATTTTCAGGGAGGAACAAGGTCCCTTAGCTACACATAATATAGAAAGACAGAACGTCCACATACTCATCGTCATGCTTTTAAACTCAAATGCCAAGTGCCTTGACAAAATATGCACTGAAAAAATGCTACTACGTAATCGTTACAAATGGTCCCCACAGGTTATGCTGCTTCCGCTGTTATCCAAGACTCACATGTCCACAGGAGTTACCTTTTACAACAGGGACTTTTCAAAGAGAGTGACTTTCACAAAAGAGGTAAGGTAAGCAGAGCTGCCACTACACTAACATCTGAGGATTTGGGGTTTTTTTGTTTATGTGTTTTTTTGTTTTTTTCCTCCACAGAAGTCATAGTCAAAGTTATTATTCAGTTAAATATAGGGTTGTAACTACTCAAATTTGAAGACAGCTTTTTCTTTTTCCTCAACTGACTTCTCTTAAGTTGAACAGCAAGCACTCTGAGCAATACTCACTGCTTAAGCAGCATAGAACATGATAATACAATTATTATTACTTTTATTAATTTTTCAGTTAAAAAAAAAAATCTAACGATCACCTAACATCTCAATTCCATTCTATCTACACTGGGCGATCATAACTCACACTTGGATACTAAGTACAAAGAACACTTACAATTCAATCAAACTATTTTACTCCTTTTGTAGTATAAAAATCAGCTGGGTAAAGGTATGCATTATAGTTGCATGACAGTACCACCACAACAGAAACCCAAAAGGTTAGTTTCAAAACTGCAATATTAAAAAATGTTCACTAGAATTTGTAAAACTTTAAAACTTTACAGAGATACAGCTGGAATAGCAAAACCAGCACCTTTGGGAAATCATCTCTGAGCTGTATAATAGTGCTGGAAAGGTAGCGTTCTCCCTCCTTCTGAATTTGACATCTCTGTCATACGTGAAAGTTCAAAATAAAACTCTAAAAATAATTGGTCTCACATGAGCTCACTTACAATAAGTAGAGAAAAGATACTTAGGACAGGAGGCCCCTTTACTTGCCTCGAAACTCAGTGGTGGAAATTGAAGGTGGACAAATTAAGGCTAATAGTAAAATGCACTCTTGAATGACATGGGTATGCCACGATTAAACTCTAACTACTATACAGACATAGAAAGTTTTCTGCCACTATTTTAATAAAAGTGGATGACTTCCAAAAATGCATGTTTCAGCTCAGAATTCTTGGCTTGATCCTGGAACCACTAAAGTAAATTTACCAGGATCAGATTAGACAGATCTTCAGTAGGTATTTTTCCACCAAGGCTACAAGAACAGATTCGCAGCATCTGGGTACATTCCATCTTTTTGTATTTCAACTCGTTCACTCTCCATTTATAGCTCTTCCACCCCTATTGTAGACTGGAGCAGGAGTTAATATAGTCTATAGGTGGCTACCAAGCAATCAAATAAGCTCAGGGAGAGGGTTTGGACCAACCACAGCACTGAACTGACCAAGCAAGAGGTAGAAAAATATATGGAATGGAAAAATTAAAACAAATAGACATAGACAATTACCCATAGGAAACAAGCATTGGGCAAGGAGCAAAATCTAGAAATGGCTTTTGGAAAAAATATCAAGATGCCGAGGAGAGAAAAATCTCATGTTGAATTTCTCCAGCAGTGAACAATGTGGGGTTTTAGACTTTTTTTTTGATTCTTAAGAAACAGGATTACATCACCTGCTTCTCACCCTAGTCACGGTAAGGAACATTTGGTGGTTATATCAAAAATATTCCTAACTGTACATCTCGTGCAATCTTGGGCAAGCCATTTACTCATTGTCTGGACTGTCAGCCACTGTATCAAATGGCAGCACTAGTACTAAAATTGTCTGTTACTTGCATTTGCACAGTGCCAAACAAAAAATGTGTGGAGTTTTACGGAAAGCCTTAATTCTAATAAAGTTACTTGTACAGTACTTGAAATGCACTGGTCAGTTTGCTGGTCATTTTATACAAAGATGTAACATAACTGAAAGTAAACTTAATAACATTTACAAAAACTAGCTACTGCCGTGAAGTAATCTAGAAGGC
The DNA here is from genome assembly GCA_013397275.1 of Burhinus bistriatus. NCBI lineage: Eukaryota > Metazoa > Chordata > Aves > Charadriiformes > Burhinidae > Burhinus > Burhinus bistriatus. The sequence continues at coordinate 247,370 of VYXH01004674.1, read as the reverse complement.
TCCTTGCTCCCGCAAATCACTTTACTAAAAACCACGTATTTTAATTGCTTCTTGTCATTTGTCTTTTCCTCTTGCTCAGACCTATTTCAGCTAAATCAATAATGTTTTAACAGTCCCAGTTTTAAAATTAGCTAGTCATTAGGAGTTCTCCACTTTTACAAATACAATTGCAGAGAGTGATATATTATGTTCACTGTACTTAATGGCTACAGACAGTTGATGCACATCCAAGTCACTTAACAGTAATCATAGAATCATAGAACCGTTTAGGTTGGAAAAGACCTTTAAGATCATCCAGTCCAACCATTGACCCTACTCTAACACGTCTGTCGCAAAACCATGTCTCCAAGCACCACATCTACATGACTTTTAAACATCTCTAGGGATGGTGACTCAACCACCTCCCTGGGTAGCCTGTTCCAATGCCTGATAACCCTTTCAGTGACAATTTTTTTCCTAATGTCCAGCCTAAACCTCCCCTGGCGCAACTTGAACCCGTTTCCTCTTGTCCTATCGCTGGTTACTTGGGAGAAGAGACCAGCTCCCATCTCACTACAGCCTCCTTTCAGGTAGTTGTAGAGAGCAATAAGGTCTCCCCTCAACCTTCTCTTACTAATACATCATCGAACTACGATCTCCAAGTCAAGGGGCATAGAAAATATTCCAGGCACAAACAACACGCACCAGTGCAAAGGATTAATTTTTCAACAATAATAGTCATAGTACTTTTCTCTACATCATCTGCCACCAGAGAACCAGATTTTTACTCCATTCAAACACAGTAACATTAGAAATTTAATTTACTGTAAGTTTACACCTACAGAAAATCAGGTCTAAACCAATCACAGAGAAAAATCTAAGAAACTACACTCTATTTGATCAGCATCTGCAAATTGCTGCACTTTCCTCTCTTCATACAAGTATTCGTTTCAACTGTTTTTCCTCTCTCGCATCATCAGTCACTGCAATATACAGCCAGAAGAGCAGTTTAATGCCAACGCATAGAAACCACTTCCATAAAATGGCCAACAGAATATGAGTTATAACTTGGACCTATTTCACGTACTATAATATTTAAAAGTGTGTTTATTTAAGTCTTGCTCCCCCACCCCACCCCCCGTACTAGGATTCTCCTCTCCCCTACATTTGAAAATTTTAGAAATTTTTCATTTCTGGGAAATTTATGGCTTTTAAAGCCAAACTTGTCCTCCACACCCTAACAAAGATTCAGCGTTCGACACTCATCAATGATAAAGTTAGCACAACATTATTATTAGTACTATACTAAGATATAAACCTGCATTAAAACTTGGGATGTTATGCTTGTTTTCCCTGATAGCAGTAGAAAGCCTTAAACAAATAAATAAATAAAACTAGAATTCTCTCAAGCAACCCCTCAGTGAGAATATTAATCCACACCGTCTTACTAAAAAATTGCAAACTATGACATTTAAAACCCGTTTTAACCCATAAACAGTAAAAGTGGAGCTTACTGTGATGATTATCCAGTCGTTTCCCTAGGTAAAATGAAGTTGATAAAGTAGATTCTGATGTGCCCTTTCAAAAATGGCTTGGCATCAATTAAAGCTATCACATTCTGTGTTTCCAATTTCTTCTACGGAAAACTACCACACTTGACCTACTCTTGTGAAGTCCCCACAGTGATAAATTACTAAACTTCATTCTCTTTCTCGTACTCCTGGGTAAGGCAGCTATTAAGAATGCCACTTTTAGCTAAACAGAAGATCTGCAGTCTAAAGATTCTACTTTTTTATTAAGATGCACTCTAACTCCTTTGGCCAGTTGCCCAAAAAACAGAACAAACCTCCATGCATAACTATGATCTGTGTCTGTGATGGAGAAATCAAGAACACTTTGAGAAGAAAGTTACTTGAAAACTTAAGAAACTGAACTTGCTTGCGGATTTACTTATTCTCAAATTGAGAGAAAAAGAACTGATCTATATATTTTTAAAAAGAACAGAATAAAAACTAAGCAATTTTAAACTAATCAAGGATATGTTGCTAAGAAAGCCTTGCAGATGGTACCTGGCATTTATCTCAGCCTTCAGAAAAGCTATTCTTTGTTATTTGCCAATGCACTGGGTCCCTGTCGTTAAAAGACCCCAGAAAAAATATCATACCGATAAAACTTAGGGAATCTCAAAAAAGTTCCACCAAACATTTGACAAGAGGAGATTATCAGATGCAGGATGAGCAATATTTAAGCAAAAATGTACGATGAGGCTGAAGCCAACTTCAGCAGCCAGTTTCTAGATCATTACATTTTGAACTTGACCATTTCATGATGTAAGAATTGAATTTTAGTGATCAGAACAAAACGCTCTCAAGAGAGGAAAAAGAACCTAAATTACCCTTTCATATCCATGTCTTCTTCCATATACTCAAAGAGGCTATTGGTATTTGGCTCTAGACAAAAAGTGTAAATAAAAACTGCTACTAGCATTGTTTGCTACCATTAGCTACTTACGAAATAAAAGCCGAAACAGGCAGTTTTGGATGTGAAGATGATCAGAATGCGATTCCCATACAGCATCAAAAGTGTTATTACATTTATGGAGTAACAGTTCCAGTTACCATAATTTGGAGAGCATGCCTCCTCTCTCACAAACTATTCATCCAAAGAAAACATCATTGTTATCCTAAATGACCGTTTACAAGCTCACTTGGTTAAGTCTATCACAGATAGACTCAGAACAATTTCTGGAGGTAGGCCATTTGTTATTGTTTCGGGAAGTAATACAACATCATTACTAGGATCTAAGTCAAAGGAAATATAACATATGTTCACGATGCTGCATGTAAACTCACCTCTCTGACTAAATCACTCAGAAGTTAGAAAAATTATTTCCTCCAGGTAGCAGTTCTCCAGAGCTACAACAAAGTAGTCTCCCTTATTTTCAGGGGCAAAACACGAAGCAAAGAGATACAGAAAAGTAAGGAAGACGTGAGTAGTATGTATTTGGGATGGGATTTACCTACTATGTTATCTACTAGGCTCTAAAGAAACTAACAGCTACAAGGATAAGGGTGAAGAGATCTTACTATGGAGTTATAAATTAAAAGCTGCAAGGTGAAAAGAGAGGAAATGGAGGAAGAAAAGGGTGAATTAAGCAGTAGATGAAAGGCAAGCTGGAGAACTGCAGATGGAAGGCACTTAGCATTGCTAAAGCACCTATGGAACTGCACAAGTTCCATTTTGGTAGAACAAAAGTCATTCAAGCAAGTTCTTAGAATATTGATTTTATTACAGGACATTTAAAAGGATTAAGATTTGAAAATCTACCTAAAAATGAAAATGCAGCCATGAATTCCACAGGAAGGGTTTCTTCAAGGACATCGGAGGCAAAAGGAAAGCTAGAGAAAATGAGGGCCCACTGTTGAATGAGACAGGGGCATGGTGACAGAGGATGCAGAGAAGGCGGAATTACTGAATGCCGCTTTTGCTTCAGTTTTTACTGCTCAGGCCAGCCATCAGGAACCCCAGACTTTACAGGTAACAGAGAAAGTCTGGAGGAAGGAGGACCTTCCCTTCGTTAAGGAGGATCAAGCTAGAGATCAGTTATGTAAACTGGATATCCACAAGTCCATAGGTCCTGATAGGATGCACCCACGAGTGCTGAGGAAGCTGGCAGAAGTCATTGCTGGGCCGCTCTCCATCATCTTCAAAA
>VYXH01004674.1:232340-243092 GCA_013397275.1 Burhinus bistriatus | reverse complement strand
CTGGAACATCTTTCTTATGAGGAAAGGCTGAGGGACTTCAGTCTTTTTAGTCTGGAGAAGACTCAGACGGGACCTCATCAATGCTTACAAATACTTAAAGGCCGGATGGCAGGAGGATGGGACCAGTCTTTTTGCAGTGCTGCCCAGTGATAGGACAAGAGGTAATGGGCACAAACTTGACCGTAGGAAGTTCCATCTAAACATGAGGAGGAACTTCTTTGCTTTGAGGGTGGCAGAGCACTGGAACAGGCTGCCCAGAAAGGTGGTGGAGTCTCTGACTCTGGAGACATTCCAAACCCGCCTGGACGCTGTGCTGTGCAACCTGCTCTAGGTGACCCTGCTCTGGCAGGGGGGTTGGACTAGATGATCTTCAGAGGTCCCTTCCCACCCCGGTGATTCTGTGATTCTGCGAATTTTACCAAACTTACGTGGAACAACTCACAAATACAAAGCTACTAAACAGAAAGTACAGATACTCAACTGAGGACAACTTTGTGTCATGCTAAGTAGCCACAGGATTTTGAAACATATGAAATAACAGTACTTTCAAAATGAAATAAAAAGCATGATTCCATCTATTCCTTGTATTCAGATTTTTGTTTTACAGAAAAGAATAACCCAAATCCATAAAAATACTTCTAATACACTTCCAGCTTTTCTCCAACTGTTTGATTCAAGATATACGTTACCCGATACTCTAATCTTAGATTGTGTAACATTTTCTTCTATGCATAGGTCTAGAGATTTGAACAAAATTCTCTGATACTGTTCAGTAAATGGCATTCTTTGTCGCATCAGGAACAATAACATCCTTAAGGTAGGTTACAGTGAACTGTAGTAAGACAGCACCTGTATGACACTCCCTGCATTTAATTTCACACTGACATAGATTGAAATATAATCTTGATTAGGGCTTTCAAAAGCACATGAATGACTTCACTGGATCAGTTTATTTAGGCACTGGAGAACCTTTCAGCTGACCAGAGCTGCCGCCTCACTTGGTCTCCCCAGTTCTATTTTCTGGTGCATTTCAGCTTCTGCCACCCTGTTTTCCCACCAGAGTAGCTGCCTTCCTCCCAGCCAATTCCACATTCCTGGTTAAGTTAAAATGCTACAAATTATCATGACAAGCCTAGTGAAAATGAGCACAAGAAAATTCCACGTTTATCACCACCCATAAAGTAAATGGGTGAAAATACTGCATAAATCTTTGTAAGGATGAAGTGTGAAAATACATTTGGCCATGAAGTTAATACAATATCCAGAATATCCAGAATTTCTATTATAATTTAAATCTAAATGTCAAATGCTTGAAAGCGTCTCCACTTACAACAGAAGGCAAGCCTCTTCCACATTTTCAGGTAAGTCATTCTGGAAGAATTTTTGTGTTGCAGAGTAAGATTTTCTACACTTGGGGGGAAAATAGATCTTTTAAATCTTACCTACAGCTTTTTTGATAAACATACTTCAGCTCGCTCTGTCCAAAACCTGATTTGACTGAACGTGAGTCAGTTAGGAACTGGAAGACATGCAGTCAAAGAAGTATAGCACTATGAATAAAATAAGCACTGTTGAAAGAAAGGGTTTATTAGCTGAAGCATAGCATGATACCCAATATGCTACAGAGCTTCCAATTCAGACCTGGATAATATACTCTCATTTTAGGAGCATGTACAATGAATCAAAATCTACCTGCAGACGAGATGAAAAAACACTTTAAATTGGACATTCAGACCAAATCCGAAGTGCGAGCAGGGTAGTTGAGTACCGACAAAGGCAGTTCATTGTTGTGAATTAAGTCTAATAACTAGAGCGAGTCTTCAGAATGCTGATCAACCGCACTATTAACTCAGTTCTGAAATGTTCTCCATTTGGCAGAAGCAATCATGAGGATTACTGCACCATCTCTTGATTGTCAGAGCATCAGCACCAAGAGTATTAAAAATGTACAAAGATTGAGAAACAAGTAAGGCACCTGAAATAAAGAGTGGTCTTTGGCGTAAACCCCATGTCTGACCTACCTCCTTTATCCTCATTAAGGAGGAAAACTAAACATACAAGAATTCGCAAGAGGAAAATAGAAGTGTATACATATATATATACACACAGAGGTGTCTGAATTTGTGACACTTGACCATGCGGCACATAGCAGTTTACATTCGGAGAGCTCTAGGTCACAGGTGATCTCTGTCCTCTGGAAGAGCTGTTGTGAGGAAATGTATCATCCAATGCAAGCAGAGCACTGAGACAAACCTCTCAATTTCTATTCTTAAAATTGCTTACAGAGCTGAATGGGTTTTCACCACCTTATTCTAAATGTTTGTTCCTACCCTCTCTGTCCTTCAAGTTTTCACCTCATCAAGTCTTCACAGAGGCCCGTCTTTTATTTTTCTCCATTACTTTAACCCAGTCACCTTCCTCTCCACTTTTCCCTTCACTTTCTATACAGCAAATGCCCTCCTACATAAGCCCACTTCAGTATCAAGATTTTCTGCTTTCTTACCATAATGTCATTATGGAAGTAACCCCCTACTGCTGTCCTACTTGTAGAGAGCACTTCTTCAGCATTACCATGATAAACCAAAGTATTTTTCAGACTTCGCAGTGATCTCGGGGTATCCCCATCCTCAAATGGGTTCACCTACCATTGCCTTCAGAGTTACAACTGCTGCTGAGAGGGAACTCCTTTTGCCTGAAATATTTCCAATGTGACAGCACTGGAACACACTGAACACAGGTAACAGGTATATACGAATGATGTTTGCGGTTGATGCTCACTGACTATATTAACGACTCAAATGTAGTCTGGCTAGTTGATGAAAAACTACCAGAAATTGTTCGTCTCAAGAGATACTGACACATCCCAACTATAGAAACAGGATTTTATTGTAGCTGAGTAACAAGGCCAATCATGGTCATGGATCACTCCTTGGGGAATGAAGCTCTCATGACTGCAGAGTCTATTACTGTTCACATAAGCTCTGTTTATTGTGTTGATGTCAACTTTAATTTTTCTTTGTTCATCTTTAGACAAGAGAGAAAGATAGATGAAGTGTGGTTTATACAGTAGATTGTACCTGCTGCAATCACCCTTGATGAGACATTTGTTTGGGTATAAGTAGACTATCATCTCTTGTTTACTGGCATTGAAAAAAGTTTGGAGAAAACAGTGCTTTTGACAGGCAGATAGTGAATGTATCCGAATTTTTTTTCTACCAATATAAAATTTTTAATGCTTCTTTCATGTCAAATAAAATGGCAAAAATAGGAAGTACTTAAGTTGTAAAATACGTTGAATTGAAATTGCAGCTACTACAGTGATAATACTGAATGTAAAACACCAGATGAGCTGAATGAATTGAATTTATTCAAATCCAGAGGGGAGTAGCAAATTTATTTTGCCCATAGCTCTAGAGAACAGGTTTAGTAAAATATTTTCTTCGTGTTCTGAAGCACAATCCTCTCTAGGGCACACTAGAGTGTTCATTTCTTCGTGGAACAATCCACAGAAGAGGAAGGGGGCTGGTGAGCAGGAACAGTGCTGAACACTCAACTATTTATAGAACCCCAAATCACTTAAAGGAATATAAGCAATGCCAAACTGGGCAGGGAAGGAAAGTTAAGAGCGTTTAGACCCAGACTGCTCAAAAACTGCAGGCTTTCATCCAAATCCAGATCATAATCAAATTTTGCCAGGCGTGTACCAATGACCAAGAATCCATCCCCCTCTCATTTTTGCAGAACAACTCTACTTTTATTATCCTCTTTATCTCACAGGAAAAGGCAATTCTAGGCCAGAAAGGCAATAAAAAAAACCTTGCTGACCTGGAAAAGGTTAATTTGGTTCATGGCTCCAATCTGAGGAGACTTCAGGAAATGTGACTGGCTTTCTAGTACTTATCTCATCAATGTTAATTAATTATTAAAAAAAAAAAAAAAATCGAAAAAATCAACTTGGGAAGAGAAAGACCTTTGGTTGGGATTTTTTTCTTTTACAGGCTTGAAAGTTATTCGAGAAACAGAGACAGAGACATAGAATCAGAGAATGGTTTGAGTTGGAAGGGACCCTAAAGATCATCTAGTTCCAACCCCCCTGCCATGGGCAGGGACACCTTCCACTAGACCAGGTTGCTCAAAGCTCCATCCAGCCTGGCCTTGAACACTTCCAGGGATGGGGCATCCACAACTTCTCTACCTTTTTTTTTATTATTATTTCGTAAGACTTGATGCGTTTAATACTGAAGGAGAACTCACGGTCACAGAATTTACAAGCACAGTATTGAATTCCAAAACAGGACAGTGTGGAAGTAGAACATCTAACTTGGATTACATGCTTGTACCTAAAATCTCATTCCCAAATTCACATTTAGCCAAGCAAAAAGAAGGAATCTAAATCACAATTGTGTTCTGTAGATTCAATATTCCCACTAACTTCAGCAGGATCCACAATTATCAAAAATTAAAAAAAAAAAAAAAAATCCAACTTGTTCTGTTTAAGGGTTTAAACTTAGAATAGATTTAAAGCTTTCAGTCAAAAGGAGTTTGAGCTTAAAGTATCCACAATATAAAATTTATCTCAATTAACAGCATACTTTCATACCAGAATAGCAGAGCCTGAGAACTGCATGGAAAAAATCCAATTAAGGCCTGTATCTCATTTTAATACACTGCTGACTAAATCAGAAAAGATACACTAAAGATGGTGTATTAAATTAGATTAGCTCTACATACCATATTTTAACACTTCCTATCATTTACTGATAGTGCAGGAACAGAGTAGTTCCATGAGATTACTTGAATCTCTCCAGTTTCTGCACTTGAATCTCTAGAATTACAGTTCATGTTCAGTATGCAGAGGCAAATTCTCCTGAACACACAAGTTTCAAAACAAGTAAGTCAGCTGAGGCCCTTATAAATTATAAACCAGCCCTCAGTCTGCCATACCGCTGGCCAGTAATCAATGTCTATGTTTAACAGCTTAAACCAAGATTTTAAAAAAATCCACAATATGCTTTCAAAGTTTTCTTCCCCCAACTAAAAGACTTCTCCATTTCAATTCCTGATTTGGTCTTTTGTCCAGTTAGCGTCATGTAGCATTTCTTAATCCCAGCACGGACATTATGTTGAACCAAGATATGTTGATGAATGATTCTGCTTTTCACCTTGTGACAAAAAGGAACTACCAATAAATTACCATTACGTGATGGTAATCACCGTGGCTTTAAGGATCAAATTTCCACGGATCAGACTGCTCTAAGCCTCAAGTCCATAATACGTGGCATGGAGTAAGACTGTGTTTCTTCTATCACTGAGAAGAACTAGACTAAGTGAAATAATCTCAGCTTCCAAGCATGAAAACCAGTACAGAATTCCCTAGATTAAAAATAACATTGTTTATGAGAGATTATGATATTTGTTTAAATTTCTCTCTGTAGCTTTTGCATTAAGACACAGAATAGCCGAATATCTAAACACACTGCAGCATTACTCAAAAAGTAACCGATTCATCCTTAAAACAGACTATTTCACATACTAGTAACATCACAGCAATGCAGAGCTAAGCAGGGGCTACAGATGCACCCTAGAACGATCACGGTTTTAGGCAATGCTTACCACAACTACTCAGCAGTGAACAGTAGAAAAGAGTACATCTGAACATAATATTACACTGTGATATTCCATTCAGCTTGAGGGTATAAGCAAGTTTTATGATGAGGTCATAAAGCAATTTTTATACTGAATTTATGAGATCATTATAACAGTCATTTCCAGAAGCCAGTGACTGGTTTATTAGAAGACAGCCTGTAGCAAAATTGAAAACGTAGATTGCAGAGAAGTTCAACCGCAACACTGGCAATAACCAAGACTGAAAAAAATTGTAAGGCAAACAAGTGGGGAGGGAGGGTTTAAGCATTAAGACTTATAAATATTCGAACAAGGACATTTCAGAATCAGCAACAAGAGAAGCATTGATTTACATTAATTTTCATTTGCAAAAATTCACCTTTATTTGAAGATTAGCTTATGCACAGCATACAGAATTGAAAAATAACTACTACTCCTGAATATTCACAACAGACATCTATTGCTAAATCATGACTAAATGACAGCAGAGCATTTTCACCACACATACAAGTTGTTTAAGATCAATCTTGTTTCTTAACTTAAAAACTCCCTTTTGCTTCTTACATTAGTCCTTGTAAAACCACTTTAATTGACTTGACTGTTACAAGATAAACCTTAAAACATAATCAAGCAATCATCCCAAATGTCACTGTGCAGGACACAGGCAATAGCCCACAAGCACTGAATTGTTCTGCAGCAACCGAGAGAAAGTGAAGTATCTTTTAAAGAGGTTCTAGGGAACTCAGAAACATTCATAAATATCAAATATTTTGAGACTCAGGTTCAAAGAGAACCTTGGATCATGTCTCCTGTGTATATCCCAGCTTGCTACATTTTAGACAATAATGTTCTTACTGAGCAAAAGCCTTTGTATTTGACAACCAACAGATACACTCATGTACTCTGAAAGATACTCAGTCTAAAACCAAGCAAGTCAAAACCAAAAATACAGAGAATTCTGCAGAACCCAAACAAGAAAACTGGACCAGAACACATTCTAATTACATCTTTAAATGCTTAATTGACCCAATTATTTACAATAACTGCCTGATATTTTATTCGGAATTTGTATAGCTTTTATTTTAAGCTACTGGTAGTTCTTATGTTTCTTCCTACTAAAGATCACTGTCAAAGTAGAGAGAAGTAGCAAATAGAAATAAACAGTATTAAACAGAAGTAGAGAGCAGGGGGAAAAGCTGGATATAATACCTTATCACAGAACGACTAGCAGTCGGATGTAATGTAGTCAGCTAAACAAATAAATGCAAACTCTTCAGTTTTGACAGGTTAATTTCTTCTGGTCGTTTGTCACGTACCAACTATGTATGTCCATATACCTATAGACTTAATTATGTGGATAGTCTGGTGAATCAAAAAATACTTCTAAGATATTCTAAATAGTTCTGAGCTTCGTAAGTACTTTTCATCCAGGAAGATCAAATGATTTGTTTATAGTAGTTTAACTGGGACAAACTGGGATAAGATTACTATTTATGAGTATATTAACATGGTCAATAGAAATGGAAGTTACAGAAATTGACATTTGTTAAAATGGAACAAGCCATGACAGTAAATGACCCTACAGATGGTGATGCCTTACTGTTGTTTTCTCTCTCATCTACAATAGACTAATTTTATAAGTATTGGAAAAATGTAAGTCATATTTTTCTTATCACGGGTGTTGTCTGCAAATACTTAAATTATTATCATTCTGTTCATGTAATTAAAAATATAATTTTGTAGATTTCCTCCAGAGCTTTACCCCAATGGCTATTTTAACACCCTTATTTTTATTTTTCCCCCCTATAAATCACCTCTTCTAATCATCACAAAAAGTGCAAGGTTCGTGATTAAGCCAGTTTTAGAACAGATGTTAACACAGTAAATTGCTAACTTTGGGCATGCTATGGGAGTTGTACAGCGGTCATACCAATCAGGCTTAATACACACATAAATTTACTGAGCAAGTAACCCCTTGAAGCTGTTGGAATGTGTGTTGTCTATTGAACATAGTTTTGATCACCTGCAAGGTCCTTCCATCACAAAATACCAATTAATTAAATCAAAATTCATTTCATAAGCCTAATAACAGAATCAAGCATGTGCATTTCCACCAGACTGCTTCACTATACACTGTTAAAAACCAAGTTCTTGCTTTACAGCTCTCCAACATCCTTGTAATACCATCACACAGGTCACTGTGAACCTGCAACTTCCTGGTTGCCAGGACAACTGACTGACAAGCAAAAAGTGCGCCAAAAGGCTTTTTTCATGTATTTGGTGCAAAGAAATTCTGCATTTCTGGATTTTTAATCCACTTCCAAAATAACATTCCCCTTGCTTCCGTAAGTCAGAAGCGTCTATAGGTCAGACATTCTACACAAAGTTCTAAATTTAAAAATTAATGCTGTACATTTTACCCACTTAAATATCAGATTATTTCCTTAATAATGCCAATTTATATTTATGACCAACTGGAAAATACCTTGCTATGTCATAAAATACAAAGAAAGGCTTTACTAATTTTTTATCATCTTTCATATGCTGTCATGGTCCTTTTTGTACTGCAGAATCAAACAATGATGAATTAGCAGTGCTAATGGTCCAAAAGAAACATACTTAAAAATTAATAGCTTCACCCGTTTATTGATTGAATAGAATTGTAAATAATCTCACTGGGAAGAAAGCAAATTCACATGCAAAGCAAGTTACTAAGAAAAGCAAAGCCTACGTCTGCTTGTCAGTCAACCGAGTATTGCGTTGTACAACACTCCATCTAAATTCTGAATGAATGAATTAAAGCAGAACACAGATCCATGTACGAAAGGTATCAAATGCTAGAAGCCATGCAAAACATTCACCACAGCTATGGAAGAGACCAATGAAGTGCTACATTACATTTTTGACAATCTTTGTTATTTTAATCTTAAATTGTATCTTCTGCAAATCTGGCAAGTATGAAGCTTTTCTTATTTCACTGCTTAAAACAAGACGTTTACACCTTCAACAGGTAAGGTCTTCAACAGAAAAACAAACAGTAGCTCACTCCAGGGAAGGTGCTCTCTCAGTAAGCCCCTTCTACGTACACAATTGTTCTTTCATCATGCCACTTCTATTTACTTTTCTTTTGGCTCTCTCAACTATTCTGTCTTATTACTTCTACAAACACCTCCAAAAGACTTACTATTGGAAGCGTGAAGATAAGACTTTGATCCCAAAATATTTAGAAGGTACAAATCTTTCCGTACAGTTTAATATAAGAAAAACAAAAATTCATACAGAAGCACCTTCCTACAAATTATATAGCATAAGAAAGCAACATGAGGTGAAGAACTGACAGGTCCTTGACTATAACCATACTGATAACCACCTCTTTACAATTTCTACTGTTAGAATGACCTTATGTCACTTTTTTGTTTGTTTGTTCTAATATAACAATTCAAACACAGAACATCAAACTATTCTAAGAAAAAACCCAAAGGGAAATATTTACGAGGCAAAGAAAACTTTATTTTTTAAACACACAACAAACCGTTGTTTTCGTACAATGAAAACCACATCATTTACTTATTTTGATGTCACTTACCTTGACATGACTGAAGTCACCAACCTTGCTGCTTTCTTGTGGATTAATAGGTTTAGTCTCTACTCTTGGTTTGACAACCTGCCGAAAAGGACTGGAGAGCGGAAGTCCACTAACACTGATTCCATCTAGAAACACAATAAATGAAATTACTTTTGCTTGTCTTGTATTATGTTTTATTCCAGCGAATCTATATCTGTATTACCAAGGGGAGCGAAAATACACAAAAAGAAATATTAACATTTTATACAAAAAGACTAAACAGCCTTGGAACTAGATGATCTTTAACATTGTTTCCAATCTAAACCATTCTATGAATAGGTTAGTCCATTCTAAAAGGCAAAGATTATTTTGCTATATTTTTCTCTGGAAGCCAAAATAACCCAAACAGTAATACACCTAAAACTTGGTGAAGGTCACAGGAAAGGAAGGTAACTGCATGTCAAATACCACAACAGAGATGTCAGAGTTAATAATAGAAAATTAATTTTAATATTTATGATATTAGAAGAGAACAAAGATAGAAGTTTGTGCTCTTGCATGATAGTGACCCTTCTCAACTCCTTAGTATCTTTAAACCAACTTCCAGTATGAGGCCGAGGATTCCTTTTTAAAGTATATACTGTGGAAAAGAATGAAAAATAGAGAAGTCATATTTTGTATCATCTACTGATGTAAAAATATCTAAAATATTTGTCACGTATAACGAAGACAGAACGGAAACTAAGGTTTACATTATAATGGTCAACAAAAAGCTTAACAGAAATGGTCATCCTTAGAGGAATGTCCTCAGTTTGGTATTCACTAGCAGTCTGTGTACTGGCATACAGTATAGCAGTAAAAGACAATACGACAACTTAGTAGTACTTTTTATTGCTGACAAGCTTACGTAACTTGAAGGTAAATAAATACACTGCAGAGTATTAACTTACCTCATATGCAAAAAAAAAAAAAAAAAAAAGATTATTGTTTCTCAGGAAATTAGTATTTCCATCACCAACCATCATCAAAATCATCTGCTCAATCAAACCACAGCATTCAAGACTTCCTACAAGGTCAATAACCTTTACAGAATATGGCAAAATATGTATTCACATACACTGATGTGCTTCATGTGGGCAAAGCCTGACACGACACTGTATATTTGTACTGGTTTTGCCTGGGTGTGTTGGTTTTGGCTGGGATAGAGTTAATTTTCTTCTTGGTAGCTAGTATGGGGTTATGTTTTGGATTTGTGCTGAAAACAGTGTTGATAACCCAGGGATGTTTTAGTTATTGCTGAGCAGTGTCTACACAGCATCAAGGCCTTTTCTGCTCCTCACACCGCCCTGCCAGCAAGTAGGTTGGGGGTGCACAAGAAGTTGGGAGGGGACACAGCTGGGACAGCCGACCCCAACTGACCAAAGAGGTATTCTATACCGTATGATGTCAGACTCAGCAATAAATCCGGGAGGGAGGTTGGCAGGCGGGCTGCTGCTTGGTGCCAGGCTGGGCATCTGTCAGTTGGTGGTGAGCAATTTTTTTCATTTGCATGTCTGTCTTCT
>VYXH01004674.1:215047-225976 GCA_013397275.1 Burhinus bistriatus | reverse complement strand
GGGACGGACGGACGACAACAAACCTCGAGACAGGAGAGAGAGTATGCTTGCCAAACCAGGTTATGGCTTTTTTTCCTAGAAAAAAAAAGAACGATCTTGTATTCTTCTGAAAGTAGGCAGAATTTGAGAAACTGGCTGTCTGCAGCAACAAAGAGGGGAGTAACACAAGTAGACAGAGTTTCAGGCAAGATAATCAATTCACCCTTCACACGGCAGGTGGGCATAAAGATGCAGTTCCCTCCCTCAAAAACACATGGAAGACAATCACACAAGAGACGGGAGGCAGCAGCACTCGAGGCAAAGCCAGGAACGCGTCAGCTCTGGCTCCCAGGAGCAGGGCAGAGACGGCACGTAGCAGACTGAGCACTTCTTTGAGACTCCGTTACATCTGAAGAGGATGGTAATAATAATGAAGAACAGCAAATGCAGTGTAAGTAAGGATTCCTTCCTGAGGTTGGTGAACTAACTACAACTGGAAGTTAAGTTTAGAAGAAGGATGAATACAACGAAAGGGAGCAAATGAAGTGTAAAGAAATTCATAATCAAAGACTAGAAATTATTTATGCGCACTACATTAGATGCTAAAATAAAGTGCCTCAGCAAGGAAATAGCGTAACAGAATGGCAGGTCAATTAGCCTGTATGTACTAATCATAAACTGATTGCTATTTGCCTCATGTCTGTCTTACCTACATACATTGTAAAGATCTGGGGCCTGAAATATGTCTTATGCTTGTATAGCCACTGGTACAACTGATACAAGGTCCTATGGCACTTACATACTGTTAAAAAACCCCACCCTATGTCCATCAAATCAGAAAACAAGATGATTTAGATTAAAAGGCAGTTGGAAGAGAAAAAGGCATCTTATTTTCTGTAAGGAGGAAAGCTGGAATTCAAGAACTCTGTAAGAAAAGTTCTCAAAAAATGAAGTATATTTTTGAAGTAACATGGTGACGCATTTATGGAGGACAGAACTGTTCGTAGTTTAAAAACAAACAAACAAACAAAAACACAAAAAACCCAACTCATTTACTCACATTAACAGTACAAGCAAAATGAAAACTGACATCTTCAAACTGCAGAGATAAAAAACTTCTTAGAAATGAAGTCACTTTCAAAAAATATTCTGAATTATTAAATGTAATAAAGGCAACCAAGCATAGTAACATGTAAATGATCATACTGAAATATCTCTGAAGACTTCCATCATCATCATCAGTAATACAATTATTCTAACAGAATCCTCTAGCTACTTAGTTTTTCAGAAGACCTGTCAAGACTACATTTAAATTCAAAACCAGGTATCTTACTAACAAAGAAATATATTGTTTATATGCTGTATAAGGGTAGGAACATTTTTAAGTAGATAAAATATAACCATTTAAGCAGAAAAGCAACAAAGTGAGTATGAAACAATGGTCTCATACACCAATATTAAAAAAATATTCAAGATCACTACTTTTAAAAATACACTGTTATTTCTCTGCAACCTTTTCTTCCCCAGAGAAGGGAAGGAGAGGCTTAAGGCATAGATTTACTTCTCTCTTAGCATGTAATTAATTAGTTCCTTTGATGAGTTTATGAATTTAAATATTCTCACACCTGTCTTTAGGTTCCCTATACACAGAATGAATAAACAGTAACATTTTACATAATGAGGTATTCATTGCAGATTAATTCATTAATTTTGCAAAACATTATCCCCATGTAACAGAAGCTTTTTTAAAAGACTGCTTCCCACTAACAAGTTACGACTTATAATGCAATCCAGAAAGAGCAGCTATTGTTCTTTTCCCATTTAGCATCAGGGAAATACTGGATTTCAGAAATTAAAAGTATAATGATTGGGAAGGAGAATTGGTTATGCTTATCATGTAAGCATCCCACTGACCTCTTTGATTTAAAAGGTGACAGAGACCTTACTGCTTAAGCTCCTTAAGCCCAGCTGTACCAAGCAGATACAACTGCTTCCTCCTGTCTTACCTAGTGCAACAACCTTAGAATCAAATTAAATATACACACTGACTTTCCTACACCAGAGAACCAAGAATATACGTAGAAGGAACCCTGAACCACCCAGCTGAGGGACAGGAGATCCAAAGCTTCATTAGTATTTGCAGCCAACAGATCTCTTACAAGGAACCCCTCAATCTTGGTCAGCTGCCTTCAAGACATAAGCCTGGTCTTCCTAATCCTAATTAAAAAACTCTCTCTAGAACACCTGCCCAGCTGTTCAAAGGGTTTGCAAAGTAATGAACTCCCAAGATAATAAACCAAGGCCATCCAGATTGTTACAAGAACTCTAAATGACATGCTTTAATGGGAAGTATGTTCTTCCGTTATTTTAGGCTGTATTTGCATAAACCCAATTCCCAGCATGGAAGCCTATACAACAGAGACACAACAGCATGTTCCTGACATCACAGCTAGGACCTTACGAAACTTAATGACTGCGCAATAAAATGTCAAATGAAATTCAGTATAAATAAATGGAAAAGAACAACCCTAAACTTACACATGAACTAAGAGGCTCTCAGTATATCATTACTGTTCAGGAGCAAGATCCTGGAGCTATGGTTCACAGACTCATGAATCTACGAACTCAGTGTTCAGCAACGGTCAAAAAAGCAAATGACAAATTGTGCATTATTATAAGCAAAGTAATATAGAACAAAATAAAGAGCATCATTAGGTCACTACAGAAATACATGGATCACTTTTCAAATAGTGTGTACAGAGCCTACCTCAAACCTGTAGAACTCAAGGGGTTCCAAAGGGACAACAAGGCTAATTGATGTATGCAACTGTTTCCATAACAGGGATGACTAAGCCACAGTTAGAAATCTTCAGTCTGTGAAAGAGACCGCTGTGGTGGTAACATGAGGAAATGTGTAAAATCACGAGTTTAGGTAAGACGTTTAGAAGATTTATTGTTACCTGTTTCTTGCAATATGAGAACCAGGTAGTATCAGAAGGACACCAGTAGGTGCAAAGCTGCTAAAAGTAATTTAGCTGTGATTCTTCTTGCCAGAGCACACTGTACAGTGCTGACAGAGACAGTGAAGAATTTTATGAAAGAGAAACCCACTAAGGATGACTAACAATGCCTAAAAACAGAGAAACCATATCAGGCTCTGAAAGATCCTGAGCTAAAAACAGTTGGAGCCCAAAAGTCTAAAGGAAAGTAGCATGTATGTTCATGATTCTCCCTATGTTCTCCCACAGGCATCTGCTCTTAGCCACTATCACAGCCAGGATATTAGACTAGACGGTCATTGATCTGATCCTGTACAGCCACTCATGTGTTTTTGCTTCCTTTAATCTAGAAGAACATCTAACATTTTTCTTTACAAGACAGTATACCATCAACACACAAGAATTAGATCAGCAATTTTGATTGATAACTTAGTTTACTTTCCAATTGGATAAGCGTATCATCAGAAACATCAGTAATTTATCCTTTCTGTACTATGTCCTGATTACAAACAGCGTAAAAGGAAACAATTTCAGCAGCAAATGAAAACAGATCAAAGTAACAGATGCCTTGCTAAGGGCATTACTTTTAAAAGACAAAAGTATTTTGATCATCATTGTAAATCTGGTCTTCAAAAGAAAAAGGTACCATAGCTACCATAGGATTAAAAGTCATGTCATAGTCGCCATTGATTTTGCTAGCTCTTTACTGTTCTTCACATCAGGATCTTACCTGCCTCTTTAGAAAGCAGAGTATTTGTAAAGTTAAAAGCAATACAGAAAAATTAACATAGCAAGTAAAAATGTCAACGTACTCAGGATCTCTAATAATACTTTCAAAGTACACCCAGTACATAGCACCCAAAGATACCAAAGTTCTAAAGAAACACTAATGGATTCTACTCCTTTATCATCACTGAATGAGAAAAGGTTGAATTGCTTCCAGGCTTCAGTAACGCAACCTTTCAAAGAAGCTGTAGGCAGAAACAACAAGGTAAAAATTTTGTTCGAAGATTTTGTTCGTATGTGGTCCCATAAAAGTTACATACAGGTAAAAAAAACAGAGGCCCAAATCCAAATACCAAATCCCAATGTTCAATATCAATACCAAGGAGTAAGAATGTTATCTTCTCCTTCTATAGAATATTTTGTTTGTATGTTATTTCATCTGAAAAACTGTTGGGCCAGTACAGCTTCAGAGTGCCTTTAAAGCTTTTTGGAGACAGGGCAAATGAAGGAAATTTTTTTTTTTTTTTTTTCTTAGAAGTTAGAAAAATGAAATCAACAGAACTGGTATGAAATACAGTAATGTCTATCTTTTACACTATTGACTTTGATAATTATTTTTCAAGTTATATTGATTAAATTGATCAAGTTCCTTCTCATTTCCATGCCTCTGATTTCTTTCCTGTGAACGTTAACCTGTCAACATATAAAAGCTAAGTTTCCAAAGTTCAATTTAGATTTTGAATCAACTGGCCTATACCCTTTCCATACAATGTAATAGATAATGGGTTGAATTATGATCTAAGGAAGGTTCTTACAAAATAAGCACGCAATAAGCCATCAGAATTTCCATGGAAAAGAGAGGACATCTATGGGGTGCATGAGGACCAAGGATCTGTAAGTAATGCAGTATCATCTGCTCCTGACACAGTAAAATCATCTTGCAGTAAGCGTTGAACCTGCTACCCCACCCTCAAAGTTCTGTGAATTTGTCACACAAATTTGTGGTGTACGGAATCACATTTCCTATCAAGGGCATTTCTCAAAGCCTCAATTCCTTGGCAGCTGTGTTTTTGCAATAGTATCAGGGTGCAGTCTTCCTCCACTATCAGCTCTTTCAAAAAGTTCTAAAGTAAGCTTTAGTGCAGCAACACAATGGGGTTTGTGCATTTAAATCTCAAAATATTTTTATAATTTATGTATTTTTATATATATATATAGTTATATATTTATTATATACAAAATATATATTATATATAAAATATATCAACTTTTTCAAAAAGTTCTAAATTAAACTTTAGTGCAGCAACACTATGGGGTTTGTGCAGTTAAATCCTAAAATATTTTTATAATTTATGTATTTTATATATATACATTATATACAAAATATATAGTATATATGCTATTGTAATGTATTTTATACAATTTTTATTTTNTAGCTCTTTACTGTTCTTCACATCAGGATCTTACCTGCCTCTTTAGAAAGCAGAGTATTTGTAAAGTTAAAAGCAATACAGAAAAATTAACATAGCAAGTAAAAATGTCAACGTACTCAGGATCTCTAATAATACTTTCAAAGTACACCCAGTACATAGCACCCAAAGATACCAAAGTTCTAAAGAAACACTAATGGATTCTACTCCTTTATCATCACTGAATGAGAAAAGGTTGAATTGCTTCCAGGCTTCAGTAACGCAACCTTTCAAAGAAGCTGTAGGCAGAAACAACAAGGTAAAAATTTTGTTCGAAGATTTTGTTCGTATGTGGTCCCATAAAAGTTACATACAGGTAAAAAAAACAGAGGCCCAAATCCAAATACCAAATCCCAATGTTCAATATCAATACCAAGGAGTAAGAATGTTATCTTCTCCTTCTATAGAATATTTTGTTTGTATGTTATTTCATCTGAAAAACTGTTGGGCCAGTACAGCTTCAGAGTGCCTTTAAAGCTTTTTGGAGACAGGGCAAATGAAGGAAATTTTTTTTTTTTTTTTTCTTAGAAGTTAGAAAAATGAAATCAACAGAACTGGTATGAAATACAGTAATGTCTATCTTTTACACTATTGACTTTGATAATTATTTTTCAAGTTATATTGATTAAATTGATCAAGTTCCTTCTCATTTCCATGCCTCTGATTTCTTTCCTGTGAACGTTAACCTGTCAACATATAAAAGCTAAGTTTCCAAAGTTCAATTTAGATTTTGAATCAACTGGCCTATACCCTTTCCATACAATGTAATAGATAATGGGTTGAATTATGATCTAAGGAAGGTTCTTACAAAATAAGCACGCAATAAGCCATCAGAATTTCCATGGAAAAGAGAGGTCATCTATGGGGTGCATGAGGACCAAGGATCTGTAAGTAATGCAGTATCATCTGCTCCTGACACAGTAAAATCATCTTGCAGTAAGCGTTGAACCTGCTACCCCACCCTCAAAGTTCTGTGAATTTGTCACACAAATTTGTGGTGTACGGAATCACATTTCCTATCAAGGGCATTTCTCAAAGCCTCAATTCCTTGGCAGCTGTGTTTTTGCAATAGTATCAGGGTGCAGTCTTCCTCCACTATCAGCTCTTTCAAAAAGTTCTAAAGTAAGCTTTAGTGCAGCAACACAATGGGGTTTGTGCATTTAAATCTCAAAATATTTTTATAATTTATGTATTTTATATATATACATTATATACAAAATATATAGTATATATGCTATTGTAATGTATTTTATACAATTTTTATTTTTAATCTTTACTAATAATTAATATAATTTCTGTCTAAATGCATTTGCAAGATAACTCACAGAACTCAGTCTTATTCCATGTGAATAAGCTATGCATATCATTTTGTTGTTTGTTCTATATTAAAAATATTTCTTTTTTAAAAAAATTAATTATACTGATAATGCATACCTGCAACTGGATCCTGTGAAACAGTCCAAATAATAATGATTATTTTTTTTTAATACAGGAATATCTTGTTTCGTCAAGTTAATTCAATCAGTGTAAATGTATGAGGCAATTGAAAAAATACAGAGTATAGCAATTACTCCAGTGAGACTGTGTGTTTATTATAAAAAGGAAATCCTTATTACAAGTATCTGGTACTTGTAATTCCAGATAATTCTAATACAAGCAAACATTGAGTGGTTTTTTTTAATCCAAAAGAAACAATGAGTTTAATCACACAAAACTTTCTCAACAGTACAAATATTAGGGGGATTATGCCCTACATTTCAGTATGTGACTTCTGGCAAAACCACTGTCAGCCACGATTAAGAATTCTACAATCTTGGATAACTAAGTGATCAACTTAATGTTATTTCTCTTTAAAACCCACTGATGTTTGCAAACTATTTTTATTTTTCTTCATAAGATAAGGGTACAAAGAGACACATCTGTCAAGAAAGATTTAAAAAGATAGCAGGGCAAGGTTTCACGATGGGAAAGTTTGGTCAGATTATCATGCCCATAGCTGTCACAAAAATTTAGTCTTCAATCCATACAGCTCACTGAACAGTTGTCTTTACAAGCTGTCATTACAAGACACAAATACGGAAATACGCAGCCACATCACGTGTATTTTAAAATTAATGGCACAAAAATTGGATAAGCGTTTCTCAGAAGTACATACAACCCTCCTAAGCAAGGGGAAATTAAAAACTCACCATCACTGAGATCCTGCAGAAGGTTTTCTTGGCATGAAAAGTCCAGCTTCACTTTAATGTTTACGGTAAATGTTGCAATCTTTCCAGGTTTTAGAGGAAACTGGGAGAGGGTATCTTCTAGCTTCCAACTCAGGAACTCCCCATACAGCTTCTCTGCATTAAAATAAGGAAAAATTTCATGAGCATAACCCCTGTGTAAAGGAAGTTTAAGTTTATAACTGTTGTAGAGAGTATTAACTGATTTGTCATCTTCTGTTTATATTCTGAAACATTCAGAATTCAGGCATTAAAAATCAATGTAACACTACAAAGACATTAGAGAGGTTACTGACACTGACCTGGAAGCATGTAGATCACAAAAGCTCAAAATATGAATCTAAGTGAAGAAGAACACTACCACAAGAAAAATATTGCACAATAGGCAGCATTAAATACTTTCAATACTTGAGAACACAGCCTGAAGGGGACCTAAAAGTTCGTATAATTTTGAATCATACAGACTCCAATTCAGGAAATGGCACATGAATGCAAAAAATATTTCATCACAATATTACACTAAAATAAATCAGTTACAATTCTGAAAGACAACTGGGAAGGCTAGGAAGACCATTGCCTTTCATTTTTTTTATAAAATAAAGTCCTTTCTCAAAACGGAGAAGCACAAAGTACACAAAACCCAAATATTAAGGATGCTGCCAGACAGGATAGTTCATGTTAGAAGATATTTGTCAGAGAAATTATTTATCATGGGTCCATACAAGATATGGCATCTGTAATTATTAGCTCCTCTACCCTAAGCCTAAAATGTCTGAAGGTAATCTGAGGAAAAAAAACCCAATCATCAGCCCTGTTCATCAATACATTAAGATACTTTATGCAGTTATTCAGTCTCCTTATTACTCCAGTAACATCAAAAGATCCCTCTTGAAATAAAGAGGAGCAGAGGGTTAATTAAGTGCACTTCAGAAAGAAGGGTGAGTTAGTTATCTGTTATTTCAAGCTGTGAAATATGCCAAAACCAAAAGTCATGGACATTTAAGTACCTTCAGCAGAAGCGATCTAAAAAGTTATATTCTATCAACTTTATGCAAGAGCAAATAATTTTTTTTTAGAATGACAGAAAAGGTTGTTGCACACTAGAATGGTACAATAACACAGTGACTTCTTCCTGAATTAATCTTACTTCAGATACTAAATAGGCACAAGAAATCTCTGCTGATCTATTTCTTCTATGCACTTCATAAATAATCCTGGGGAGGAGTGGGGGGTGGTAAAAAAACTATTGTACAGGGTCTAGTAGAGATGGAGTTAACTTTCTTCATAGCAGCCTGTGTGGTGCTGTTTTGGATTTGTGACTAAAACTGTGTTGGCAATGCACCAGCTTTTTGGCTATTGCTGGGCAGTACTTGCACAGCATCATGGTGGGGGCTTCAGGTCTGGCCAGGGTCAACACACCACATCCATAAATCCATTAAAATTTTCAGGACCATACAATGATAAACACTGCAGAAAAGTCTATTAATACGTAAAATAAACATGGTGGTTTAACTGGCAGAATCCTAAAAATCTATTTATTAATTCACTGTAGCAATGCATACTATCTCCGAAGTACACTGAAGAATTCTTCTAAAGGCTCATTTCAACACCATTTCAGCACTGCTTTGCATAACACGGGGCCACTGGAAGTGACACAGTTCATCTCCTCTTCATACCAGGCTACTGCATTAAGAGTGTGTTGCCATTTCAGAGCCCTTCCAAAACCATCATCTAAGATCCATGTGTGAGAGAACGGGCTGGCAAGACTGCCTCAACTGCTACAATCTAGAAGGGTCTTTCAAAAAAAAGTAATTAGAATCCCAGTTCAAACTTTGTGTGTTTGCACAGAAACAACTGCACCTAGGGAAGGAAAAAAAAGTGAATATTTGTCCATTAACTTCTGCCTAAACAATGTGCCTGAGAGATATTTTTCTCACAGACCATCAATTGTTGTTTTGTGTTTTTCCACATCAAATCAATACTATAGACTTCTTTGTAAGAACAAAGATGAAGTAAAAAATAAAAAATAACTGTTTCCTTAAAGTCACCTCCACCTCATCTAATGATTTAGCTGTAACCATATCACTGTTCTGATTTTCTTCTGTTTTAAAGTAGCTTAACAAGTACAGCAATCTCTACCCTTTTCCTGATAAGTAAAAACATAATATGCTAAAGGGATGTTTCTTCTCAGTGTAAGTAAAGACAGACATATCCCAAGCACTTGAGTGTATCTTCAGTTTAATAAACAAATTGTTTCCAAAATGTATTTTCATTAAGTAGGAGATTTATTTGAAGATATTATGAGTGAAGAGACTTTCCAAGTGAGAATAGCCCTTGCAGATACGCTCTAATTTAACATCTGTACTTACAAGAGAAGGTCTAAATGCTCGAGCTAAAAGTTAAACTGCAGAGAAAAATCTGGTTTACATTTATCTGACACTGGTTTATAGTTTAATAATGTTTTCTTCACCTTGTTCAGTCATCATTATTACAGTGAATTATACTATGGCATGGGGCTTCAAATCTTTCAGTTCAGTGGGAAAGAGTCTTATTTGGGATATGCCTGATTCAGTTGTTTCTAGAGTCCAAAATTGTGTTTAGCAAACAACCAAAGTAACAAGCGACTTTTAGTCAGGAGTTTAAATTAGTAACTTGTTCTATCATTTTACTGAATATTAAATGACTAAAATCATAACAAATATTGTGTAATAGCTTACCCACAATCTAACTTTGGGTTACCCCAACACAATCTAACTCTTAACAGATATTAAGGTCTGACAAAGAAAAAAATCCACACTGGCATTTTGCATAGAGAAACTCAACAGGAAAAACAAGTCTTTTGAGATCACAAGACCCACACTTCCTCAATTCTTTTCAATCTTAAGTTCCCAGGTAAATCTTGCTTTTTGCTATGTTCCTCATTTTCCTAATTTAATCTCTCTCCAAAGATGCACAAATGGTTTATTTTAATGTAAGCACATCTATAAAATTCTTTACTGAAATAATTTAACTCTTTGTTTGGCTATTTAACTTTACATGGCTATTAAAGCCATTATGAGATGCCACAATCTGTTTTTACCTTCCCACCATCACAAATTCATGCTGTTGTATAGAACAACATGTATTAGGACTGCTACCATTTTTATCAAAATTATTTGTTCTTAAGTTAACCAGCCAACAAACAAAACCATAAAACAGTGAATTTAAGAATTACTTAAATAGGAACAAACTCAAGTTAGACTAGCAACGTGTATTTAGTATTTGGTATATTTGAACATGAATATCTCAACTGCATATATTACAAAAGTATAGAATTTATGAGCTACCAAGATTTANGGGGGGTGGGCAGGAGATGAGCCATGCCTGGTATGTTGAACTTAGAACTGGCAGTTACAGCTCCAGAAGGAAACGCTAGAGTCACCATGGATGGTCCCCTGGAATCAACAGCTTAGTGAACAGCAACAGGGGAAAGAAAAAAAAAAAAAAACCCCACACACACACAAAAAAAACCCCACCCCCCACAGAAAAACG
>VYXH01004674.1:184392-214730 GCA_013397275.1 Burhinus bistriatus | reverse complement strand
TTACCTTCCCACCATCACAAATTCATGCTGTTGTATAGAACAACATGTATTAGGACTGCTACCATTTTTATCAAAATTATTTGTTCTTAAGTTAACCAGCCAACAAACAAAACCATAAAACAGTGAATTTAAGAATTACTTAAATAGGAACAAACTCAAGTTAGACTAGCAACGTGTATTTAGTATTTGGTATATTTGAACATGAATATCTCAACTGCATATATTACAAAAGTATAGAATTTATGAGCTACCAAGATTTAATTTCTTTTTTCCTTTTCATAAAATGCTTTACAGAACAACAGTGTAGACAAAGACCTTTCTTTCAATAACAACAGTTAAGGCTATCAGCATTAAATTGTTCTGCGAATTACAGTCACCATTTGATCAGATTCGTTTCCAGAGAGTTTATCTTGAGTAGATCTCAAAATCCTTTAGGGAAGTAGTAATGTCAAAGGCAAGAAACTCAAAAGGACCTCATGAAATCAAGTGAGTATGCAAAAGATGGACTTACATACATAAATGGACAAACNCACACACACACAAAAAAACCCCCACCCACCACAGCAAAACGTAGGTCACCATTAGGAAGGATACTGACAGCAAGTCAGCAAGTCAACAAGTCGAAGGGGGGCATTTTGCCACTGCAGAAAACCTTGGTGCGCTCACATCCTAAGTGTTGTTTGCAGTTCTGGTCTCTGTACTGCAAGGAGGACATCCTAGAGCTAGAGACAGTCCAAAGAAGGGTAACTAAAATGATCGAGGGAGTGAAGCAGCTGCCAAGCGAGCAGAGATTAGAAAAAGCTGGGACCCTTCAGTCTGAGCAGCAGGCTGAGTAGGGGAAGATGACTGCAGTTTACAAAAATTGCAAAGATGGCAGATAAAGTGAATGCAGAACTGCTGTTCACTAAATTCCCTGGTACGAGAACTGGGAGCACTTCATAAAACTAGTAGGAGATTGGATTAAAAGAGATACAGCATTTCTCTACTCAGCTGGTAGTGAACTTCTGGAACCTGTTGCTACAGGAGGCTGCAGAGGCAAGCAGTACCAGCAGGTTCAGAATGGGACAGGCAAATTCATGGGCAAGTCTACAAAGGGCTATTTAGAAGGGAATATGTATGTACAGCAACTACGGATGCTGAGCAAGCACAAGAGAAACACCACAACAGTGGCAATACTTGCATGCTGTCCCTCAGCAGCATCTCCTAATGTCCTGTGACTACTGAGCTAGACGGACCATCAGCCCTAGTAGGACAGCTCTTAAATTCTTATGCCTTTGTCTTCCTGTGGGAGAATGGGACAGGATGGGACTGAACCCTCTATTAATCATAGCATTATGATCTGCAGACAGCTTCAAAATTGCAAACTGAACTTAAAGCATCAGAGAAACTGTAGATACATGGAATAGTGTTCTGAGCACAGCTGTGGATTCCTGACAAGCACAGGTTTACAAAAAAAAAAAAAAACACGGGAGGATAAAAAAATGCAGTTCAGCCTGGAGGTCCAGTGAGATGCTAGCAACACTACTGGCAATTTAATTAAGACATTTGGAAGAGTGGACGAAAGAGTTTAAAGGTAAGGACAAAAAGAAACAAAGTAGAAAAAAAAAAAAAGAAACAGACTACAGCTGAAAGGTGAAGTCTGTAGAACAAAACCAAAACAACTGCTGCTCCTCAAGCTGAGTAGTTGAAAGGGAATATAAATGCAAGAGCAGTTTCCAACTAGCACACAAGAATGAGACCACAGTACTCCACATCTCTGAATTCAAAGGCTGAGAGAGTTGGGGTTGTTCAGCCTGGAGAAGAGAAGGCACCAGGGAGACCTTATTGTGGCCTTTCAGTACTTAAAGGGGGCTTGTAAGACTGAGACAGACTTTTTAGCAGGGCCTATTGCAGTAGAAGGGGTAATAGCTTTAAACTAAAAGAGGGGAAATTCAGACTAGGTAGAAGGAAGAAATTTTTTACACTAAGAGTGGTGAAACACTTGCCCAGGTTGCCCAGAGAGGTGGTAGATGCCCCATCCCTGGAAACATTCAAGGTCAGCTTGGACGGGGCTCTGAGCAACCTGGTCGAGTTGAAGATGTCCCTGCTCATTGCACGGGGGTTGGACTAGATGACCTTTAAAGGTCCCTTCCAACCCAAACTATTCTATGATTCTGCAGTGAATGGAAGTCTTATCAGAAGACACCTGAAGACAGAAATCAGATGTGCTTCAAGACAACAAAGCTCTTCAGACTTCTACGGTAATCTGCACACGTGATTCTTGATGCTTCACCAGCTGAAGTATATATTCCTAGCAGAATATACAGGACCTCAAAATAACTATCTGTTCTAAATGAATAAGCATGGGCATTCATACATCTTAACTCCTCCAAGTGCATGAAATGCTAGTAAAAATGAAAGTTGCTTATTTAGCACTGCAGAGTATCCACCACATTTTTTTAAAATGAGGAACTGTGGGCTGTGCACACTAGAATTACAGGGTTAAAAGGACTAATAGTTCCTCAGCTCGCAGGCATTGTACTGATATTACTATTAATTTCCCTTTTCAATTGGGGAAATACAGCCTTTTTCAAATTGAGAAGAAAATCCAGAATAATTTGAATCCAGACCTGGTAGATAGAAATGAACTTGCAGGACTTTTTATGTTCTTTACAATGTAGATGTATCTAGCAGAGTTTCCTCTAGGCAATTAGCAAGTATCGCGAAAAGGAGGAAAAAATGCTCTAAAATCGTGAACCATTTGACATTTATCCTATGAGTCGAAAAAAGAGTTAGTAAAACTCATACAAAAACATTAAGATCTCAGTCAGTCAGTGTGGGCAGAGAGGAAGAGACTTGAGCTGAGAAACCCAGATAGTAAAACCACAGCAGCTAGACTGGGGCTGGATTACCAACGCTCCTTGCTGTCCTGCCTTCACAAGGACGTTTGAACTAGCTGGAGAAAAGCCTGCCTGCATTCACAATTCTCTATGGAACATAACCGAACTCCAATTTGAAAGACTTTACAGTTTTGTTTGGGGGAAGGAAAAAAAAAAAGATAAATCCTATTCCAGTATATTCAAAGTTCTTAAAACGGGTTACCTGGGCTTCAGAGATTTTTTCATTTGTGGTCTGGCACAGCTAAACAGCTGAGACCGCAAGCAGATGTGTTCAAAGACCATGGGAAGAATACAGCTAGACAGGTGAATTTATTTCTCTGTGTTTAAATTCCAGAGGTCAATTACTTCTAAGAACGATCAGTGAGGTTTTGCATCATCATCCAAGTTCATTCAGTGCGTGCAGCTGGTGCTCACTACTACAGCCTAATAACCTGTGAAGCTGGTAAGAACGCCTGGCATGCTCTTCTCAGTACCTCAAGTTTGAAAACCACAGGGTTGTATTTGCCCCTGAGTGGATCAAACAGTTGGGTTATCAAAGCTTTTAGAGTGCAACCACTCACTGAGACATAACAAGCTTCTGACAAGAGCTGACTGGAGACAAAGGATGGAAATCATCCCCCTTTGCACATGTCACCACTCTAAAATAAGTATTAGACCATCTGATCTGGTGAGGGACAATATGAGGTGACACAGAGTTGACCTTGACAGTACACATGTGATGTCCAACCTACAGATACCACAGCCTGGTAGACAGAGCGGTGTGCAATGAGACATTACAAGACATGACAGACGTGTTTATTGTGCCAGCATGACAAGTCCCTTTTGCTGATTTGCCCCAGGATCTGTTCCATGACGCGTGGCTGCTAAAGGACTCGAAAACTCTGTGATGTCCTTTACAAACTGCACAGGATGAGCTGCAATTTCTGCTCATTTATCTGAGGGCCAGAGTGGAAAAACTAAAGAGCTGCAACTGAAAGAAACAGAAGAGGGGAAGTAAGGGAAGGCAAGTTTGAAAGCCTGATCTCCAGAGGTTCTCATTAACAAGACACCATTGAATGCCAGAGAAGTGGGCTTCCTCAAGAAAAGTGACTGGCTATAGCTGACATAATGAAGGAGGGAGGTCAGGTCACTGCACTGCAACAGCTAATCCCACCCAATTTTTTTTTTTTTTTAAAAAAAAAGGAGAATATTTGCCATTCACAGCATTCATCTTTGTGCTAAAAGTTGTGGCCCCAGAAACAGATGGTAAGGAAATGGAAGTCAGACAGGCGGGCATGCAGCAGCTGTGAAAGATTTACGAGCAACTGCCAAGACTGAGAAGAACCAAAGCAAAGCAGGTGAAACAAAGGATGATTGAAAGCTCTTTGTATTTGGCTGAAATTGGACAACAACTTCTCATGGGCTCCCAAGTTGACAGGCAAGCCCTGGTCATGGCAGATGAAGATGCCTAACAGCTTTCAAGGAGACCTTGAGCGGTTTAAATCACAGGCGCATTTCAGCTGAGGAGTAGTAAAGAATGTCCAAGAGACAACTTCTTAATGCACTACAGATAGTTCATAAGCGTCTGCATATGCTCTCAATTTGATATATAACACCAACTTAAGAATCCGTGTTGCTATTAGAGATGGTTTAATGACATATGCACATTATTTCCATGCACGTAGTATTCACTGACCAAACTGAGCTGATGACGTTACAGATCTTTAGTTCCCTGTTGATCACCAGAATCCCGCCACATGTCACACTGTACCATGAGTCCATCCTTATGCATTTGTATCAATTTATGCTAATAACTAAAATGGAAGAGAGTCCATTAAAAAAGGCAAAGGTCCATCCTTTGCAAGACCTACATGCAATCACATTTGAAATAACATAATTACTACCTGCTTAATGTGGACCATTAGTTCTTTTGCCACGAATAGCGTTTTTCAGCACTTAACATCATAGCCACAGCACACATCGTGTAAAAAGTCATACTTATTTAAATATATATTTTCCTCCCATAGCATGGTTCATCTCACACATACAGTTCCAAATACAGGGGTGCATTTCACTCCTGTGAGACAATGCAAGAAACTGAAGACTCTGCTTGACAGGACCCTGGATAACGTAAAGTTTCACTTTCAAAATAAGGGTGTTTAAGGCCATTTCCAGAGGTCTCTGCCCACGCAGACTTCTATGAGTCTATGATACTGACTGCATGGTTCTCACTCTCTCAGAACAAATACCATTCGGTGCCTCTCAAAACTCGCTCTCATTTCTATTTTTCTGAAAGGGTGATTTAAGTGTTGCATTTTTGAGCCAGCATATTTATAACTTACTCAGAAATTTTCCTTTTTCTGATAAAGAATTATTATCATGTTTAATAACATCTAAGAGGCTGTCAAATACAGAGAGGCTTCATTGTAAACATTTTCTACAGAGAAAGAAAATGAAGGATGAAGTAAAATTAGTTTTACTGAACTCATAGCTGAGTTTATCAACTTTTCTCCTTTTTCCCCATTGTTTTCAACAAAAGTTGTAACTGAGAGATGATGGTTTTAAAGTTGACAAGAGTCTCTTTTTCAAAATTCTGAACGAAGTAACTGCGTAACGTTATGTACTAAGAGTCTGATTAACATCTGATTCAGAGGCCCATATATTCCACCATCTAATAAATTTCATGACATAAACTTCACCATTTAATACGCGTGCTGTACTGGGTCTTTCTGTTACATACATACAGCACCTAGAACAGTAGGAGCACGTTGGAATTACTGAAATAAGAACAGTAAGTATCATACATTACAGCTTCTAAAATTATTCTTGGTAACAAGTCTCGGACAGAAAATCTATTCTTAGATGACTGGCAAGTCCTGTTCTCTCAGGTTGCAGAGAAGAGGATACTCTGTTCAAAAAAAAAAATCATGAACTCCAATACTGAAATGAAGAAAAATCATCAGGTATCACATTGCATTTCAATAGTCTGGCACTGACAGAATAAAACCTGCAATAAATATTTCTATTATTAAGTAAAGATTTTATTGCTTGTCATCTGCAGTTCTTCTGTGAATATCACTTTCATAACGATGCCTCAGAGGACAAACCAAAAACGATAAACCACATCACAAAACAAAAGCAAGATTCACTTATCAGACTACTTTTTAATACTAATATGTACAGAGTGTTTTAGGAGAAATAAGTGGAAGCAGGAGATGTACCATATTTCTTCCATACCTTCAATTATTCTTTTAACTCACAATAGTTTATTTTATTTATTGCCTTGTTTTTTAAAGTCTTTTATCCCACTTTTTTCTTACTGCTTGCTGAGTGAGACAGAAGCAGGCTTATTTACTTCCACACCCTTAAGTAGGACAACATTACTGCTAATGCTAATTTATTTAACTCACTAATCAGTGTATTTAAACATAAGAAGAAAATAATTTAGACCCAAGATTCTTGCTTTTTACTAGTTATTGCCTTGGGATTTTTTTCCCCCAAGTAACATTAAAATGAAACCTAGATTTCCAAACGGCAGGTGACCCTCTGACACACTGATGATTCTACAATTTCTTTCATTTTCTCTCTGCATTTTCTTACATTCTCTTTCATTTCTGTATTCCTACAATAAAATCGAGCTGAATGATTCCAGTTCCATAACAGGGATTATGATACTTATTCTAAACTGACCTAAAAGAACTGTAACACAACTAGTCCCCCCTTTATCAGAGAGAAAGTGATCATTATTTTTTCTAAATCTAAATCAGCATACACACCCTTAGTGTTGACGGTTTTTGCTGTGACCTCTAGTTTCTCCAGTGGTTCTGTTCCAATATTTTCTAACTTAATGATAAGCTGTTGGGTCTCTCCATTGTAAAGCTGGACAGACACATTAGTGGAGATTTCATCCCCTGAAGAAGGCTGAAGCGTATGAGCAGACCTACAAAACATGACACACAGACAAACAAAATATTATGATAAACATGTTAAAAGCCTATCAAATTACTATATTCTATTAACTATTCTTTGAAGACTCAGAAACTACTGTTCTGCAATTCTGAAGATATTAGATATCATTTTCCATTCTCATTTTAGCCAGGGTCATTTTTTATAACCATTGAGGACAAACATTAATATTTTATACATAAGACAATTCAGATTTCAAACAATATAAAATATGTATTCCTAACTGTGAAAGCTTCTTAAAAATTACTGCAAAAACTGTAAGAAAGGGAAAAGAGCAAAAAAGCAAGAGCACGTCATTAGAATGTGCAAACTTGAAAAAAGTGGTATCTGATTTACCAAGTGTTTGAACACTAGGGTTGAGTAACAATGATTATCAAGAGCTAAATGTAAAACAGAAATAATAAAAAATAAAATTGAGGAGAATAAGAAGTTGAGTGCTACATAGGAAAAACCAGGATGACAGAGTCCTCTGCAAGATCCTGAAGTCCATACTGCTGTCTGATCAGTCCATAAAAATTACAGAAGTGAGAATAAAGTTAACTGGCAGAAGAAACCTCAGAAGAGATGAAACCTGTGTACTCACAAGTGAGGATACGTGATCTTACATTGTTAGGCATTCCCAAACTCCACCAACATATGATATATGCGGAATGGAGTCAGAAACACCTTTAATGACGGATAAGCTGCACTAACTATTGTACCCAGCTGTTCACCCAGAAACTGTTTTCTTAAGAGATCATAAACAGTATATGAAATATGA
Organism: Burhinus bistriatus; assembly: GCA_013397275.1. Classification (NCBI taxonomy): domain Eukaryota; kingdom Metazoa; phylum Chordata; class Aves; order Charadriiformes; family Burhinidae; genus Burhinus; species Burhinus bistriatus. The sequence continues at coordinate 207,146 of VYXH01004674.1, read as the reverse complement.
GGTAAGTTATACTTAGTAGAGCAAGATATTGTAAAAATAACTTAAGAGATGAAACAAAACTTACTCTATGAGTTATATGTGCTAGAGAAAATGCATGGGTATCTAAAGCTTCAGAAACATGAGAATTTATTTAAGTGAGTATCAAGCATTTCATTTTAAAGTAACAAATGGGTCAAACCAGTCAATTATTGAAATAGCAGATATGCACAGTGCTATGACAACACATCATGAATAAAAGAGAATTAAGCAGTAACCCTGACCTTTGCTAGGAAGAAGTAATACGGGAGTTGAGAGAACGCAGTTTTAGTGGATAGCAGGGGGCATAAACCTCATGAGAGAGGATCCTGGAAGAAATTCACTGTGTGAAAGGTGAAATAGTGAATATAAATCATAGAATCGCCTAGGTTGGAAGGGACCTTTAAGATCATGGAGTCCAACCATAAACCTAACACTGCCAAAACCACCACTAAACCATGTCCCTCAGCACCACGTCTACACCTCTTATAAATACCTCCAGGGATGGTGATTCCACCACTTCCCTGGGCAGCCTGTTCCAATGCCTGACAACCCTTTCGGGGAAGAAATTTTTCCTAATACCCAATCTAAACCTTCCCCAGTGCAACCTGAGGCCATTTCCTCTTGTCTTATTGCTTGTTACTTGGGAGAAGAGATCAACCTTCACCTCGCTACAACCTCCTCTCAGGTAGTTGTAGAGAGAGTTAAGGTCTCCCCTCAGCCTCCTTTTCTCCAGGCTAAACAACCCCAGTTCCCTCAGCTGCTCCTCAGAAGACTTGTTCTCTAGGCCCCTCAACAGCTTGAACTCTTTAGAACGTGAATGAGAAGGAGGATTGCAGAACAAGACAGATGGGCAGAGATTCAATTTCTGACTGTATTTTTCATGCTAATGCAAAGTGGTCAGAAAGGATCAAGGATACAAGGGCAAAAGCTACTGAGATTAATGACCAATAAATCTGTTGGTAAACCCAGGTTCAGTAACTTTTTTTGGCAGGTATTTCCGCCATCCTTCCTTTCTATCCCTTCCTTCCTTAGAAGAAGATAAGCAGCCTCCACAAATAAGAGCAGATTTTAGTCTTTCAGAACGCATCTATGACAAGTACTTAACACACATTTTCTTTTGAGAATTTAAAATTTACTGTCGTTTATCATTATCATTGCAGCACTCTGAAATTTGGGCATTTGGAGTGACAGAGAGAACGCTCTGGGGCGACCTTATTGCAGCCTTTCAGTACTTAAAGAGGGCTTATAAGAAAGATTGAGAGACAATTTACCAGGGCCTTTAGTGACAGGACAAGGGGCAACAGTTTTAAACTGAAAGAGGGTAGATTTAGATTAGATGTTAGGAAGAAATTATTTACTATGAGGGTGGTGAAACACTGGAACAGGTTACCCAGAGAAGCTGTGGATACCTCATCCCTAAAGGTGTTCAAGGTCAGGCTGGATGGGGCTTTGAGCAACCTGATCTAGTGAAAGACGTCCCTGCCCATGGCAGTGGGATTGGACTAGAGGCTCTTTAAAGGTCCCTTCCAACCCAAACCATTCTATGAGTCTGTGCCTATTCTGTGCCTGCTCTGAAGTTGTCCTCACGTACATGCAACTTTGGTTTGACTTAGTGTAGCAGTAATTTTTCTTCTGACCTGGCTATGCTTAATTTGCTTTATTTCTGTTACGTCTGTTTGGTACAACCGCAGTTTTATGTAGACAGTAGTACAAAGCGGTTGTTCCAGGTAGCATGAGATATTTATGACTAAAACAGTGACACTGTGTAGAGGAACACAGGTCTGGTATAACAGAGGCATTGTGAAGTGGAGACAAAGGATGCAGTGACGAGTAGTATTGGCGTGGAATGGTAAGAGATGGGGCACATGCTTAGTACCCGAGACCTCCCAGCTATAAACAATTCACTAACAGTCAGAGAAATGCAGACATGGAGCTGGGCAAAAAGAGCTTTCAGGGGTAACAAACAAAACAAGGATCTAATATACAAAAAAAGCACCACATATATTAAATTTGGATGCAATGTGGAGCTTGAGTGAAGCACAAGGTGTAAAAATGCATTAGCAAACACAAACAGCTTCACGTGTTTTCTAGAGTGAAAAAACCCCCAGTCCATCAACATTATATTCCTCTCAGTGAAGGTCTCCAGATGCTGACAATGCACTGTACCACCAGACTGAAAATGCCAACCTTAGGACCCAGAGGAGCAGTGGGAAGGCAAGCATAACACCAGGAAAACAGGTAGAAAATAGGAACTGTGTGTATAGCAATTTTAAGTGTATTAGTAACAGTGACTCTTCTTCTGTAAAGAGTATTTTTCTCTCTCTCTGTTTCTTTCTTCTGTAATAATTGCATCTGGACTAATAACAGCCTAATACAGGAATCATTAAGATAAAAACAGTAAATTCTTGGCTTTATACATAACGTGTGTTTCCTCTTTGCCCATAAACATGACTGCAAGTATAACAGTATTGCACAATTATTTCAGTATATTAGAAAGTACTCATCAAGAAAGCAACCTATAATGCCTGGCACACTGGCATGCAGCTTCAAAAATTTCTGGTTCTTGTGGAAATGACTGATATTTTTCTATACGAGAAGTCTTCCCCAATTTTATTTATAAATTTGTCATTTTCTTCCTTCAATTTTCTCACTTCATAGGCTTTTCCATTAGGATTGTTTCACTCAGTAGTGTAATATTTTTATATACTATATATGATACATATAAATTTATGCACAAATATTTATATAAATGCATATAATGATGAAAATATGTACTAACAAAGTCATTCTCAACCCACAGCAGGCTTCATGAGTGCACCCTCATTAAGTCTGCAGACACCAAGTTGGGTGGGAGTGTTGATCTGCTTGAGGGTAGGACGGCCCTACAGAGGGATCTGGACAGGCTGGATCGATGGGCCGAGGCCAATGGTACGAAGTTCAACAAGGCCAAGTGCTGGGTCCTGCACTTGTGTCACAACAACCCCCAGCAGAGCTACAGGCTTGGGAAAGAGTGGCTGGAAAGCTGCCTGGCAGAAAAGGACCTGGGGGGATGCTGGTGGACAGCCAGCTGAATATAAGCCAGCAGTGTGCCCAGATGGCCAAGAAGGCCAACAGCATCCTGGCTTGTATCAGAGATAGCGTGAACAGCAGGACTAGGGCAGCGATCATCCCCCTGTACTTGGCACTGGTAAGGCCTCACCTTGAATACTGTGTTCAGTTCTGGGCCTCTCACTGCAAGCAAGACATTGAGGTGCTGGCCTCAAGTTGTGCCAGGGGAGGTTTAGACTGGATATTAGGAAAAGTTTCTTCCCCGAAAGGGTTGTCAAGCATTGGAACAGGCTGCCCAGGGCACTGGTTGAGTCACAATCCCTGGAGGTTTTTAAAAGACGCGTCGATGTGGTGCTTAGGGACATGGTTTAGTGGTGGTTTCGGCAGTGTTATGTTGACGGTTGGACTCAACAATCCTAAGGGTCTTTTCCAACCTAAATGATTCTATGATTCTATTAGAGCTTCTGCTAAAATTGAACTTTTTAACTTGACCTTCCATAACACAAATCAATAAAAAAAAAAATTGTGCAGTTCTAACAAGACATTATGGTATGCCTAGAAATGCCTGGAATTATTCTTGCCGATGTGACTATCGGCCCAAAATTACTATTAGATCAATCAACTGTTAAAGAAATTATAAACAGCTGTATACCTTTGACCTTTCAAACAAACCTTTTCCTACATACCAGCAAGTTCACCTACAAAGAAGCAAGGCAAGAAATACAGTATCAAGACTATCTCAAATACTTCAAAAATAAATAAATTTGGTGAAAAATTAAGAAAAGTCATCTCAGATCCAGTAGAAGGTTCCAAAGACAATCAGCTATAAAAACTAATGTGCTTTGTCAGAAAAAGTCTCTCTCAAGAATACAGCCCAACATCAAATGTTGGTAAGATGGGTGTCAAGGCAAATGTAAATGGTAAAGCAAATCAGCAAGATGCAAGGATACAAATCAGATTCAGATTTTATCCTGCTGTCTGTAAATTAAGAATGTTCTTTCTTTCATTTCTTTGCCATGTCTTTTAAAAGTACATCATTCTCTGGAGAACCCAAAGGATAAAACACTGTTGACAGGAGTCGCAGGAGGCAATTTGTTGGTATCACAGAGGCTGGGAGAAGGAGTAAGTGACGGTAAACAGAGACACCTCTGGCATACTGCAAGGTAGCCAGGAGCGCATCTGAATTCCCACGATGTCACAGGAACTGAGACTGACTACTGAAACTAAAGCATCTGAAGAAACTAAAAGTAAATTTAACACCAGTGAAAAAGTAAATACACACCAATATACAAAGAAAATATTGTTCATGTTCCACATTATCAGCTGAACATATATCCAAAAAGAGCAGATATTATGCTAATTTAAGAATATTTGCAATCCTCTTTGTATTTCTGTCCTGATTTGAGCGACACAGGACTAATTTCTCTTCTAACGCTCCAGAAAACTGCACTTGTAGAAGATGCTAGTGTCTGAATTTGTGAAAATATTTACTTTAAAGCCAGCTATGGTGTGTGGGTTTCAAGGCCTCAGTGTTTTCAAGCTCATCAGGTGCAGGGATGAGGAGGAGCGAGACCCAGGCACTTGACCCAAGCTGGCCAACAGGATTATTTCATACCATGAACGTCACATTCAATACAAATTAGAAAGTTTGCTGCAAAGTGCTCGCTCTCTCTCTCTTAATAGCTGCGATCCTGAGAACTTCCTGCCCCAGTGCAGGACCCCTGAGGCCTTCCCTTCCTCCCAAAGCCATAGCGCTTGCAGTGTCCGACATTTGCTGTCCACTACTGGGAGTGCACAGCTTCCTGCTGATAGAATTGGCTGAGTATAACACTTGTATATTTTATATTGGTATCGGGATCAATATTGGTTCTTTAGTGTTATTAATGTTAATTATCTAGTCTTATTCTATTAAATCTGTTTATATTTCAGCTCCTGGGTTTCCTTCTTTTTCCCGATTCCCCTTCCTGGGTGGGGAGGGGTCATCGGGTGATAGAATAATTGTCTAAATGACAATAAATTGTTGTGGGTTTCTCAAACCGTAACAATTTCAAACCTATCATGTTATTTAATACATTCATAACTTTGGCTAGTCAATATTAATTTTGAGTACAGTTAAACCATACAGACTCCATATCTAGCAGAATTTTTATAGGGAATTTACCAACATGTAACTCAACTGCAGCATTTTATTATTTTGCTGTCTTCATCAGGATATTACTTTTGTACCTTTGTAATACAATGCCATCAACACAGCCCATTCCACATTTGAAAAGCAGAATTCAATATAGAAAAATCAGACCCAAACTGGTTCCTTTGCTTTACTAAGTAAACAATGCTGAAGAACACAACCAGGAAAAAAAAAAATTTACATATATATACACGTATGTATCTCTTTGTGACATACTACACTGATGATCATGCTACTAAGGATCATAAATGGAGCCAAGATATTCCAGTCAATAGAACAAACCCTGTGGTACTTGAGCTATCAAGGCAGCAAGCAACAAAAGGTTGTTTCCTGATCCACAGCTAACAGGAATATTAAAAAAAGAAAAACAAACCAAAACAAAAAAAATGGAAAACTGAAACCCCATACTTTTACAACTATTTGCAAAACATAGACAGATGGCAAGACTCTGACATATAGTGATGAACATGCAGCTTGGCAGGTGAATGCTCTTGAACCTTAAAAAGTTCCAAAAATTGAACTCAATCAGTATCTTGCCAGCTCTCTCTAAAATCATGGAACTAGTCATCCACATTCTTCACAGGAAAAAAGCTCAAAAAAAAAAACCCACAAAAACCCCACACTACTACTGTGTGCTTTTTGGTGAGTGCTTAAGTAAGTTATTTTAGTTGATTCTTCCTGTACCTCTTAAACATAGTGTTTCTATAGTATAGTATCAAGTTTGGGCTCCTCCTGAACAACAAAAGTATTGGTATTTTGGAGCAAGTCCAGAAGAGGGTTATCAAAATTACTAGGAGGCTAGACCACATGACATATGAGGACAGGTTCAAAGAGCTGGGTTTGTTCAACTTGGAAAAAAAGAAGAGGGGTGATTTTTACTCTTGTGAGTGTGTTCAGACACTGGAACTGATTTCCCACAGAGGTGATGGAAACACCGCCCCATTGAGATAATTAAAATTTAACTAGATCATGCCCTGGGCAACCTGATCTAACATTTAAGTCATATCACTTTTCAAAGCTGGCCCTGCTTTAAGCAAGATCCTGGACCAGATGACCTTCCAGAGGCACCCTTTCCAACCTACAGTATTCCATAGATTACCTCTTCAAGACTTTATGAACATTTAGCCTTTAAAGGATTCATTCTTTTAAAAGTATGACTTTAATAATGAATAACCATTACACTCCCTCAGCTAATTAAATGTTAATATAATTTTCTATGAAATTCCAAGGTTTCAAGCAGTAAAACAAAAAACTTAAGATTTATATTCCAAAGTAAACAGCACAGATATAGTTTATGTCTTATTTTACTAAAGCACTGATTATATACTCAGATTAAGTTTTTATTCAGCATGTGACTAACGCTTAAATACGACCAAATAAAATCATCATTTAATTCAGTTTCTCACCTTGGAAGAGAGGTACTGATCTGCAGCCTTGGCAAAGCTGGAATGACTTCAACAGTACAGCCATTGGTCTTCACTCCTGGCAGATTGTCCAGAAGGCAGTCACTGAAGACTCCAAAAACTGATGTATGGTAACCTGATTTTCAGAAGAAAACACCATGATGTTGTGAATTTTTCTGTTTTCCAAAATGTCTAAAAGTACTAAGCTACTGGTCAGGTCTCGCCAATATTTTTGTTGCCCAAACCACCACATTCTCTACAGGGGAATATTCTCAGGACACAAAATACCTAAAAAGTTTTCAAACCCCCTAAATAACATTTATAACCACATGACAACATACAAACAACACACATGTATGCCTTTGTGTCTGTGACATGTAAAATTAAAAAATTTTTTTAAAAAAGTTTGTGATTTCTACCACCCACTATGTTAAGTTCTGTGGAATCCTTTACAAGATCAACATTGCAAGTCACAGTATAGAGACCACCATTTTATACCCGAACACCTAATCCACTGGTGCACATAAAACTTGTTACCCTTCAACATATGTTAACAGTTCCCTATTTCCTTCAAAAAATGTTTACAGGAAAGAGTCTCAACTGTATCCAGAAACTAAAGATAAAAGAATTCTAAAGGAAATTAATTAGGAAAAAAAAAAGTATGTATGCATACACACACAGACACCTGCCATAAAAGACCACATCTTATCCTCTAGAAGTTCAATTTAGTTGGAAAGTAGCTCTGCACCAATTCCTCTTCAGGCAATATACACAAGCTATATCCGAAGGAAAATTTGATACATTGATACACAAAGAGCTGCCAAGTAAAGAAATCAACTCCTCTACTTGCAATACATTTTTAGTATGTGAAACTAAAAGCATACAACTACAGCACAAGTGTTCTGAATGCTTTGATACTATTCTGTACTTACTGAAATAGTTTCGGGGGGGGGTGTCAAATGAAGAATCATTTTATGAGCAGACAGAAAAGCACTTAAGAAAAATTCAGTGAGAACAGAGTTTCTTCAAGTTCAAAGTCATCTTATTTTGGTGTTTAGCTTTATTAAAATGGTTCTTTACCTGTATATCTGTATTCTGGGAACACGTACCTAAAATTGTGTACTGGTAAGATGATTCAGTCCTATTATGTATTGAATCTATCAATCATCTTCGCATATACCTCCTTTTCTAGAAGACCCGTCTGCTCGTCTTCTACAAAAGCTCTTTAATTCTTTTTACTTACTATAAACATAATTTTATTCAGGCTTATTAATGAAATGATATCTTTACTGCAACAGATGACACATATTGGCTAAACTGTTTCTACATAAGCAATCTGCAAAAATTGCTGTAATCTTACATGAAGACGATTAATTAAGAAAAATGAACTGCAAGATTATCTTCCGCATTCTCATGAAAAACTTCAAGTAATCCTCCTCAGAAGTTTTCCAAATGAAAGCGTTAATAAAGGAGAATCTGAGTTCATTATCTTTTTCCTCTCATACATGAGATATTGTAAATATGTGTTCATTGCTGCTGTTGCAACCAAGTCATTTATCAGGCTATGTCTTTAACGAAGTCTAGTACAGAAAACAGATCTCGTTTTGTTTTTTCTTTTATATACTGAGGAGAATTCAGAGCCGCAAATACGTAAAGGACGTCAATTTAACATGTGTCATAAAAACTTATGTATTCCAGAGAGATGTAAAACAAATGGTTGCTTTGCTAGGAGGAGAACGACTGAAGACATGCCTTACCATTGACAGTGATCTGTCCAGTAGTTTGAGGAACACCAACAAGAGTTACCGGATAGAGACCAGATTCTGCAGGTAGAGAAAGAGCCGCAGGAAGAGATTCAAATTCTACTCCTGTTGTCAAGAGACCCTGAAAAAGTCATATTACATAGATAAATCCATTTATGATATACACTTACATTTTTATGATATATACTTATATTTTAATCCCTTGCATTACAGCACCCAAACTTTTATGATTTATTCCAATTTGCTCATAGCAGTTATTCTGGTTTTTAAGTTCCAGTGACTGAAGCATGCATGTAGAATTATGGCAAGATTTGTATTCAAGCGAAATGTGTTTCAGGATCTGAGTACGTATGTATGAAAAACTAATAAAAATGTATACCCAAGCAGAGTAAAAAGAATGAGTGATATAATCTACATGGTGCTGGTTTGTTCCTACATTTACCTGCACCCGTGACCTTACTTATATATTTGCTTATATTTTGGACAGTGAAAATCAAACAGCAATAGCGGCTCTTGCTTAGCTTTAATTAAAGTTCCTGGCCAGAAAATATTTATCTATGGGGAGAAAAAAATTCTAGCATTTACAGATAATAAAGCAAGTCTAGCTTTACTATCCAACCTAAACATCTCAATGTTTAGCATCTTAGCATCCTAAATTTAAAACATGGGAAAAAATAAGAAACGAAGCAAAAAAAAAAAAANAAAAAAAAAAAAAAAAAATATTTAACAAACTTAAATACAGCATTACTGTCCTTAGCAGATTGGTGGTTTTTTTTAAACTCATTTAGTGAATTTAAGATGCTTGAACACAGAATGTACTGTTACAAGTAAGAAATTTAATACTTTATAGCACATAAGTCTAAGTTACCAGCTGCTTTTCTATAATCATGGATTTTTATTTTTTAATAAAGATGCCATTCAATTATCTCCATCAATTAATGAAGTACAACTGGATTAAACCTCAACTCCATGAGGATGGTTCACAGGAACTCAAAACTCTATGAAAGAGTCAGATACTATTTTTGCGAAGACAGATGAAAAAACTCATTGTTTGAGCCACAGAAAACCACAAAGAGACTGAAGACGGAACAAAGAGTTTAAGAAGCACCAACATTATCTGCACAGTGCCAGAATACCAACATTGCTTTCCTTTGAAAACATCTATGATTGCCTCATTTTTAATTCAATTGGGTCTTGAATGGTGCACCTCTAATGCTCGTCAGCTGTAAAAGGCAGACTATCCCTCTTACGTTTCTAATTCTCAATTAGAAATTAGGAAAACTGATACTCGTATAACAAGTACTTAAAGAAATGCAAATGGCACCACTGGAATTACCCAGCCAATGACTGAAACTTGACCTGTTATGTGCATTAAGTTTTAATGGTCTGATTTGCACTGGGACTAACCACCAGCAAGTCTTCAAGCAGTTCCTAGATACTAACCAAAATCAATCCACCAGCAGCCAAAAACTGAACTAAATTAAAAGCCATCATCAGAATTTCTTTCCTCCTCAGAAGGCTGTGTGCCTTCTGGTAAATTAACAGCTATCCTTTATATACATGCTACATAACAACTAAATAAATGCTTTGCACCTAAGATTTTTAACAGCAAAGTCCTAAACACACCAGAAGCTTAACAAAGCAAACTGAACAGGTCTGTCAGGTTCTTCATTTCTCTTCTACTGAAGATGTAAAGTCATCAAAATTGTAATACACCCAAAGGCTAAAAAATCCTTCGTTCTAGCAATCACTTCTTTGTAGACTTGACATTGTTGAGACAACATCTAATTCAGTCAAAGCTCTTGTTGCTTTATGGAAAGGCATGTTAGAGAACTCTATCCTTCTCTAATATTGCGCAAAATTCAATTTCATTATCTCACTGGAGTTGTAAGAAAATACTGTGTCAAACCCTCATTTCTACTAAATTTTAGTTCTCCCCCCGTTTCACACTGAGACTTCAGCTGTCCAAAACAATCTGCAAAAAAGTAAGTAAAAACTAATTCTGTTTTCCTATACATTCACCACCCAGCATATCAGAGTACTGATGTTTTTTGATTCCCACTTCATAAACGCAAGCTTGGTCAATACTTTTCAGATAGGTACATTTATGTAGCTGGGAGCTTGAACAGGTCTTGTTTGCACTCTCGATGAAATATTCCTTGCAATACTTCAGAATAAGGAGATCGAAATCATTATTGCAATAATTAGCCAATACAAACTAATTTTAGATATGATGCAACATAGTTGTTTGCATGTGACTGAACATGAATCCTTCCGGTAGGATTCACCACACAGAAATGGGGTGAACATTCACACTTTAATACTGACTAAGCCTCCATCTTCATCATAATCATTCTGCTTTTTTGCTTTGGCTGAAGTAAATCTTGGAACATAAACAAAAGGCAACCCCATATACACTCTGAAACTCACTTTTAAAACAGGTACGGAAGGCTTTGTAAGATTATCTCAGTCCCAAAAGCACTATGCTATCACTTGGTCAAATATTCAAATATATTTTAATTACTCAGGATTCACCTCAACTACTTTCATCCAAGGCCTTTAAAGTCCTAAAAAATCAATGACAAAAAAACCCTCCAATGTCTCGTTTAATATCAGCTATAGCAAAAGTAAATAAATAGAACTGATAGGGACCCCTAAATATTATCTAACCCATCTCCCTACTCTGAAGCGGCACCAACTCCACATTAACCACTCCCAGTATGTTTATCTAGGGAGTTTTGGAATTTCCCTCAGCAGTAATCTCTAAGAGGGGACTAGGTAACTTAATGCAGTGGTTAAACTGGAAAGCCTTTCCAGTTCAAACTTTCTCCTAATACTACACTGAACTTACCTTGTAACAATTAACACACATCATTTTTTGATTCCTAGCTAACTCCCCAAATTAGCCAGCATGTCAAGTGCCTATAAACATACACAAAACACTAAGAAATCACAATGCCATTGCAAAACCATAGTCAGGTCACTTTTCTGAAATATGGAAAACTCCTCATTAAGATATGGTCCTAATTAGCCCAGTTTTCCTTGGGGCAAGGGAGAAGAGGGAAGCAATAAGTAAATACAGCTTTCTCCCATGTTCTTACTCCTCTACTTCACATTTTTAATCAAGCTGGATGTCAGGACATACATTTCTACGTACATTTCACTTCTTGGGCTGTAACCAGTCTCCTGCTCTTACTTAATATGAATTAGTCCCCCATCCCAGCAATGAGACGTCCTCCACTATCAAGTTGGACTGAGGAGGAGCATGGGAAGACATTTCCCCAAATGCCTTTTAGGGTCCTGTAAAGGAAAAAATAACCTCAACAGGGGCCATAAACCAGCACAGCCCTGAGAAATGCATCTAAAGTAGTCATGTGTGCATATATACAGGCTGCCATACAACCCCAAAATTGCCAGTCAAAACCCCACAGCTCAGCTAGCTTTGATCTATGACACCAAAGAGCTCCCGCACTGCAGGGAATTGAGGCCTGGAATGGATCAAAGCCAAATAACCCTGAAGAAATTAAAGATCACAACGGTGGGGGAAAAAAAAATACAGAAATTAACTGAGAAAAACTAAATAAATCAATGGTAGTATTTTTAAAGGCTAATGGTCAAGGCTCAGGAAAAGCAACGATCACAACCCAGCTGTGAGAGAAAGCATCTTCTTTGCCAAAGGATTTAAACTGAGTATGTTAACAGCAGACAAAATCCAGACAAAAATCAAGATAAATAGAGGCAGTAACAGACAAAAAGGCACGTGAATGCATCAGGAGTACAATCACCCAAAATAAGCATGTGCTTATGGACAAGAAGGAAGAGTTACTATTAAAAGAAACTGCTAGTATTAAAATGATTTAATAACAGTAGAGAAAAAAAAATTGCTATATACAGTGTATACTGTTCCCTAACCCCCAAAATTATATCAAAATTACACCCTTGGATCATGCTGATCACAAACACAGCATGTTGATCACTGGTAACTGCCAAAGCAAAATAAGTCCTCAGAGCAATATATTTTCCTTATAATCCATTAAGAATGCATTCTCAGTCTATTTTTTAACAACAAAAACCACAAAAATGAAGAGATTTTCTAGAGAACAAACAATACAAATGCCAAAACACCTGCACTAAGCATATACTATGCCTGGACTAGAAATTAAAGTGCCTCAAGTGTATTATCACACAAAGGAGAATACAGCATTCGTTTCTCTCATAATGAGAGCTTTACTATGCAGTAAAACTTCAAGTTTTTAAAAGTAAAGATACTAAGAAAATATAAAAACTCATCGAAATGGGAAAAAAACTAATATAAACCTCAACTAGGCTTCAGAGTTCCAGACATAAACTGAAATCAAGATACTTACCCTTAAAACTTAACCCACACAAATAAGTTTTAAAAGACAATGACATATCTAGAATGTCTGAAAGACATTTTTAATATTGCTATTCGCTGGAGAGCAGAACTCAGCAATATTTGCCCAACATTGCCCTCTGGTGCCTAAAAATTTTTTAGATTATCAGTGACAATCAAATCAAGGCTGAAGTACTGTCATATCCTTTATCTAAATATATCAGACACAAAAAAAAAAAAAAGAAGAAAGGAAATAAGTGTTAAATTTCTTTTCCCTTGAGTCTTATACCTTATTTCAAGTAAAACTATTTAGTAGTAATCATTGCTCTTTCTGACCTTATAGGAAAAGTTTACCCATATACAAAGTTTCCTTCCAGGGTATATATGAATCACACTAAAAAAACCCCAATTTTACATTTCCTTGTATTCTTGTAAAACAATTTAAATTGTCTTAGAGGGAATATATGCATGCTATTATCACAGCATGTCTTTCAATCACTTCAAACCTCCATTTAGTTTTAGAGAAACAAAACTACTTGCATGTAAATGGCATCATCTGGGGAGGCTGTTAAAACAACATGCGTATGTAACTGCTTTTTTTAGGCTTTACTTACCAATCCTGAAATGCAATCAGTCTTTTATTAAAGTAACACTGCCATCAAAGTTAGTTTTCATGCTGAACATACTTTATACAATGTTGTCAAATACTTTACACAAAACCTGTCAAATATTTATTTAAAAGGAAATTTTCCCTACTATATCTAATAAGATTCTTTCAGGCAGACCTAGAAAACACCAAACATGACCATTTTTATCCTTCTCCCCCCTCACCTTTTTTGTCTACATTCTTGCCCAATATATCTTCAATTAAATGTAATATATCAGTAAGTAAATATTCTTTCAAGATGGCAGAAACAGTATAAAGATGTGAACTCACTAAAGTGCAGTTCATGGAAACAATTTAAATGATCCTAAGCTAGATTGTGGGGCTGATTATACATAAATATTTATCAAAATTTTAGACAGTATCTTTAAACATCAATATAGACTCTTGACTAATAGTATAGTTTTGAAGTTTACCAAAAAAATGTAACAGCTATTCTTACACCATCATTAATCAAAATACTATACTTAAATGTCTTCAAATAAATACATGTTCCAAACAGAAGAACTATACAACAAAGACTTTCTTTTTTAATAATGAGCTTTTAATACTATAAATTACATTATCCCCATGTTTCGGGGTGGTATTTTTTAGTTTCTCCATATTAATTTATTAAATACAGTTTAAAGTGCTCTGTATATATTGTAGCCTTCTTAGAACCACGGTTGTATTTTCTACAGTAAGTGCAAAAAAAAAAAAATTTCTAAGTTTTTTTTTTTTTTTATCTTTAATATGAGACTTGAGAAACAGAGAGGAAAAAGTAGTTAAAATCTTAGAGGACAATACACTTTGCAGTGCATCTTCACCTGCATTTTATCTCACTAGATCTCACTAGATTGTACCATGATTTACTGCTTTAAACATTTGTCCCAAGATACAAAATAAATCCATCAGAGATCTCCCAGAATTTTGGGGTTTTTTTGAAAGCCTGATATCTGAAGGTCTTTTTTTCCTGGACAGAAAAAAGGCTTAGTAACTGCAAAAGAGATAGACACTATAATTTACATAGCTGAACAAGTCTATACAGAAATCAATTTTCCTGGGAAAAACGTGAAGTGGTATAGACACTTACTACAGCTGAACATCACATTTCATGTTAACTTGGGCTCCACCACTCGGACAGCAAAAAAACGCTGTCTAATCCATTGCAGTCGGAGCTAGTTAGGTTCTTTTTTGTCTCTCTCTCTCACTGTTTATTTAAGGTACCTGCTAAGTTTTATTAAAGCACTTCTCTGATCACCCCTATGATCTCTCCTGCTTCACTTCATTGACCGAAATACACAGTTGTTGGACCTCATCACCTCCATATTCCATGATTCAACATTTTCATTTGTCATTTTACAAACACTATTGCACCTTTTGTTGGATCAGCCTTCTAACTATATGGGCAAAAGAATAACATGAAATAGAAAAATACAGAAAAGTAATACAGAAATGGGACAAGCATGAAGAAGAGGTATCTAAATAGAGTCCCAAATCATGAATATGCACAACAGGGAATAAACAGCAAGAATAGCAAAGATGGGCGAAGAGCTCTGAGAACAATAAAATAAAACAACAACAAAAAAAAAATCAACTTTTCAGACAGTACAGGGCTTATTGTCTGAGCAACACTGATCAAAGTCTTGTTTCCACAGCCTCATGTCAAGTCTAAAAACTCAATTTCTTTTACTTAAGCATACCTCAATTAAACTACACATACTTAGCATGAATACTTCAAATAATGAAAAAAGCTAGAGAAGCCTTTCAATGGCGAATCATTCTCTTTAACAACTTGTGCTCAATACTAAGTTGTTGTTTACCAGCACAACTTTCAGCCATAACAAACAGGAAGACACATTAGGGAAAGTATCACGATTAAAGTTTGGATCCATGCTTCCAGCATTCATTTAACATGAGACAAAGAAGCTAACAGAACAACAAATCATAAACTGAAAGACGAGGGAAAGGGAAAAATTAGAAAAAAGGAGTAAGACTAGAGATGAACCTGATCAGATTCAACAAGGCCAAGTGCAAGGTCCTGTACCTGGTTCAGGGCAACCCCTAGTATCAATACAGGCTGAGGGATGAAGGGATGGAGAGCAGCCCTGCCAAGAAGGACTTGGCAGTACTGGTGGATGAAAAGCTGGACATGAGCCAGCAATGTGCACTTGCAGCCCAGAAAGCCAACCGTATCTTGGGCTACATCAAAAGCAGCATGGCCAGCAGGCCGAGGGAGGCGATTCTGCCCCTCTACTCTCCTCTCGTGAGACCCCACCTGCAGTGCTGCATCCAGCTCTGGAGCCCTCAGCACAGGAGAGACATGGACCTGTTGGACTGGGTCCAGAGGAGGCCACAAAAATTATCAGAGGGCTGGAACACCTCTGCTCTGAGGACAGGCTGAGAGAGTTGGGCTTGTTCAGCCTGGAGAAGAGAAGGCTCTGGGGAGACCTTATTGTGGCCTTTCAGTACTTCAAGGGGGCTTATAAGAAAAATGAGGACAGACTTTTTAGCAGGGCCTGCTGCAACAGGACAAGGGGTAATGGTTTTAAACTAGAAGAGGGGAGATTCAGACTAGACAGAAAGAAGAAATGTTTTACACTGAGGGTGGTGAAACACTGGCCTAGGTTCCCCAGAGAGGTGGTAGATGCCCCATCCCTGGAAACATTCAAGGTCAGCTTGGACGGGGCTCTGAGCAACCTGATCTGGTTGAAGATGTCCCTGCTTATTGAAACGGGGGCTACACTAGATGACCTTAAAAGTCCCTTCCAACCCAAACTATTCTATGATTCTATGTTTTCAGGACAGTTTGCTACATGTTGATGAATGGTGAACCATGAAAAGGGTGAAGAACAAAGGAAAGCAAGCAATGGAGAACTCCAAGGACTGCCAGTCATTGGAAATAAGCTTGAACAATTAGTCATACTGCACAGGTAAGGTGCTGAATCAGACAGAAGGAAAAATACTGTGGGACAGACAAGCTGAAACTGCCACTAAATGACAGAAAAGGATACGCTTGCTATGAAAATTATTCTAGGACGCTAAATAATATGAAAGAATGTGATACATGATAAGAAATCAGGCAACAAGGGGGCATGGGGACTGCAAGCATGAGTACATGTTAATAATAAAACAAAATATTTTAAAATATTAAACAACGCTTTGAATTATTAAAATAAAAAGAATTTATTCTTGTGATAAAGTAATAACTATTCCCAGCTTCTAGAAAACTCACAGATGAGTCTGGAAAATCAGAACAATTTAGGCTGGAAGGAAATGCTAAAGGTCCTCCTGCCCAGCCCACTGCTCAGAACACGGCCAACTGATGTTTGTTTAGGTTTTTCACTGTCCTATACACTCAAGTTTTGAAGATTTCTAAAGATGGAGAGCCCGTGTTCTCTGTGGGCAACCAGTTCAGGTGTATAATCACCCTCATAATTGGAAAAAGGGAATTTTTTATTAGGAAAGTTTTCCACTGCTGCAACATGTTCACTGACTCACACCCTTATGCTGGGCACCTCTGGGAAGAATCTGGCTCCATTTCCACTGCACTTTCCCATTCTGGGATTGAGGAAAGCAATAGGAATTACCCCAATATTCTTCTCTTCTACAAACTGAACAGATGCAGCTCTCATCTCTCATATGCTCCAGCCTGCCTAGCATCTTGGTAATACTGCTGGACTGATACCAGTACGTCAGTATTTCTATTGTACAGGGAGCTCAAAACTGGCCTCCGCTCTAAAGATACTGTCTCTCAAATGCCAAAATTGAGAGGAATAATTACTTTCTTCAGCTTGCTGGCTACAGTCTTGATACCACAGACAAATCAAGCAAAATCGACTAATTTCTACCAATGAGATGACATTAGCACACAGCAGAATTTCTCAAAGCACTCTATTTATGGAGCACTGACTAAAGAATTATGTTAATCACTTCAGTTATTTGTATCTAGTTTGCATGCCTGCTTCCTCTTATGCTTACCAATGAAACTGAAATTCAGTATTAATTCAAAGACAGAACTTTATCATGCTAACAGTGAAAAGAAGTATTCACGCTGCTACAATTAATTTGCTCAGGGAATGGCTAGAGTGCACATCTATGCAAATAACTATTCTGAGTTCTTAAGTGTATGTAAGCACTCATAAGAAATTTCCTCATTAAGAAATTAAAAAGTTATCCAAAACTAGTTTTTTAAATATATAATTACATCATTACTTACAGGATACAAATTAGACTATAAATCACAACATTCTTAGATAAATTAATTCCTATATAGAGTCCTTTCCGATGCGCAGCTTTACAGTTACTTTTCCTATTCATTCCTAACAATTTGGAATGCTTCTGTGAGGGTTAGATAAAATGCTGCTGAAGAAACCAGTGTGTTAGCTTCCAAGAATGATTTTTATGATGCTATAAGCACAACCTTTGGGCATGTTCATTTCCCGTGGAAAAAACACTTTATCATATGTGGCATATTATCAGTAATTTAGGTTAAATTGTTTGAGTACCCACTGCAGTAGACCTATCAATAAAAAAACACACAAAAATCTAGGGCAAATAAATATATGTTGATTCATTTAGCCTAACAGAACAATGGGCTCTAGGAGATGGGATTTCTTTTTTAAAGCAATATTAAAGGTAAAAATATTTAACATAAAGGACAACACTGGATTGGGACTGAGTGGAGATTAAGTCAGTTTGGTAGTTAGAGGACTTTTAACCTTTAAATGGCTAACAATTCAAAAAAAATCCCGTTAGTTGGCATAAAGAGGGGAAAAAAAAAAAAAAATGTACTGTGTTTCAGGATATACTGCAAGCAGTCAACTGTAGCAGGACAGAGAGCTTCAGCTTGATCCTTCTAACCTTACATGCTTCTCTGGTATTTTAGCCTTTGTCTCCTCCTTCTTGATCATTTTACCTTATGGTGTTTTCAAATAACATATATCACTGGAAACAGCAGATCCATGAGCGGAAGCTTCTAGTAAAAAACAAAGCTGCTCAGAACTAACTATTTTAATTCCTCAAATTTTTAAAAATGTGGTTAAAATGGGAATTTGAAAAGCTAGGACAAATGCACACTTTTAAATTGCAGTAGCAAGTATACAGTAATTATTAGGCTTCAGCAGATAATTATTACTTGAAAACCAGTATATGTAAAGGATGTAGCATGAGTTCTAGTCAATGTAGAAAGGTACAGAATCCATTTACAGGTCAGTAGCAGTAAAACATTTCAACACCCTGAGTGGCAGAGATTTTCATTTCAATACCTCATTACCAACAGATTTGAGAAAATTGACAGTACTGTACTGTTAAACTGAGGTTATATTGGCTGAAATGATTTTTTAAACGATTTGATTTATAGAAAATCATATTTGAAAGTTCAACTGAGAAATTTTTCAGAAAAAAATAATAAAAAGGGGAGATTTAGGAAGATACATACCATGTTTTCTACTCGGAGCTCAAAAGGCATAGGGTTGTACACCATCAACTGAACTTCACACACATCTCCCTGGACCCACTGGAAATCTACATGAAATGGTTACAGAATTAATGCAAGAATTGCCTAATCATAGTGTTATAAAAAAACAGCATCAGCTGAGCTGTCAGATTGCTATATTATCTTTATGTTCTAAATTGACATCTCTGTATAATTTTCACAGCTCAAGTCTTATTCCAGTGCACTGTGGGACACACGCTATAAATCACAGGCAACGCAATGAGTTAAAGGACCGGAAGCATTCATTAATACAGTAATAGCGCTCCAAAGCCCCAGTGTGCCAACATTACATTGGCAAAATTAACTCCGGCATCAATTCAAAACAGTACTTAAACACATCGTTAATGTTAAACACTTAAAGGCTTATATACTTGCGAGTTAGGTACAGAATATACATCACCTTGGATAATTAAGACTCAGATAAAAAGCAACCAGGCAAGGAATGAACACAACAGGAAGAAGGAAATTAAAAATACTGGAAACAAATCTTCATATAGATATAGCTGATGATATGGAGTAAATAAAAGATCATTCTAAATTAAGAAGAAAACAATTGCTCCTCAGCAAGCATCACCTTACTCTCCTCCTCGTAACTTCCTTTGGGAAACAGGAAGTAGTTTGGGAGACACTGTGGGAGGGGAAGATGACCCTAGGATCTAAGATACAGATTTTTCTGAGGTTCACAAAATGAAGACTTAAGCAATAAACACAAATTATTAAGTAACTTGTGAAAATACTTAGAAAAGACAATGAATAGGTCCAGTAATAAGCTGGACCATTTATATCTCACTAACAAGTGACAGAGGTTCAACTTTAGAGACATTTCACCCTAAGTTTAATTTTATTTTTTTTTTTTTAATTTAAGGAGGCGAGAAGTTTATGGAAATGATGTCAGCAGCAGAGACCTAAGTTCTGAGGAACTGTTCGATGCAGAAAGGTTATTCTACATCAGCATTTCATAATCTTTTCAGCCCACAGGATCCTGTCTACCTTCCAAATTTCTCACAGTTGACCACATTCACCTGACGTTCAGACCTAAAACTGAATGTAGCAAGACTCTCCACGCAAGCTGAGGACCTGCAGTCCAAATAAACAAAAGGAGGTTTAACTGTATTTGTTAAATAAATCATGACTATAACCTAATCTATAACGTACATGGATTAACTTTTACTAGTTTACTCAATAATTCTAATATACATTACTAATGCTTTTTTACTAGGATATTTGAAAGTGTCCGGTAAAAAAAAAAACAACAGTATTATTAAGATTGTAATTCACAGTTGAAACCATCTGTACGCTAATTGTACATTTACAATCATTTACTGTCTGATTAAATTTTGCGAGCAATATTAGAGAGCTCAAGGGAGATGTACCTAATGCAAATGTTTAACTCCAATTAATGCTAGTGGAAATTAAAAACATACATTCAGAGATATTAACAGGTTATATTACTACAAAACCTGAAAAGCAAAACTGCTGATTAAAGCGTTCAAAAGCACAATTGTATGAGACGTTCTGTAAAATTCCTTTTTATTTAATTGCTTAGTAGTGTCCACAAGATCTTATGTGTTCTGCAGTCCCCAAAAGAACCAGCTGCTCCTCTGCAGAGGTATGTACTGAGCTTCAAAGGTATCCAAGCACTGAAGCCCCATTAACCTTAACTAAATCAACGTAGGCACTTGTAGTAGCCCAAGTAGGCGTTTCAGTCCTTCTAAATCAATTTCCACATTGTAAGAACTACCACAAGACTGGAATGTCTTTTCTGAAAACGCTTTCAATGCAATCACGTAAAAAGCGATTCTGAACAAGTCAAGTTACCAAGAAAAACATGTTGGAAACTCTTGCTTTCACCTACGTATCTCTAAGCAAACGCAAACCATTATTTTTTCTGATGCTTTAAACTGCCTTTTCTTCCGAAAAGAAAGGATTCTAGGCTCATTTCTTATTATTGTAGGTTTGATCCCTCCCTCGGTGTGGAATTACTCCCTGAACTGCCTCCTTACGACAGCACCGTGACCGCTGGCAGCCGACGCTGGAGCAGAGCGGCAGCACGGGCGCGCTGAGGGGAGCGCCAGCCGTCTGAGGGGACTGCGGGCCCCGCCACCCCCGGGCTGGGTGCGGGGAGGGACCGGGCACGGGTCTCACCGGAGGAGAGGGGCGGGCGGTGCCGGCTGTCCCCGCGGCCCGCTCACAGCGCGGGAACCCGCGGAGAACCGGCCCCTGAGAGGAGCGGGGCGACCAGGGAGCGGCCCCTGAGGGGAGCGGGGCGGCGGCTGCCAGGGTGCGCGGCCAGGGAGCGGCCCCTGAGGGGAGCGNGGGCAGGCGCTGCGCGGGTGGAGGGCGGCGGGGGCTGCGCCTCTGCCTCCTGCGGGGAGGAGGGTGGCAGCTCTGCCTGTGCAAGGCGGGCTCTGGTGGGGCCACTCGGGCGGCGCGGGGAGGAGCTGGAGGAGGCCGTTGGCAGGCTGTGCTGGCTCAGGGAGGGAGGACGAGGAACAGCAGCGCTTGAGACTTTGCAAGAAGAAATCCTAGGGCCCTGAGGCATGGACCTCCGAGGAGTCTACCAGGCGAAGAACTTCAACAGCAAACGGACAGCACCTTGGGGAAGGAGGCACCGTGGTCTCTGGTGACCCACGGGAACAGGCTGTCACTTCACCCCCCTTCTGCCTATGTACCCACCAGCAACAGTTAGGAAGCCTTGGCAGAGGACAAAACCCACGAGCAAAATTCAGAAGGAGGAGAAGCCACACCAGCAGCACATACTGGAAGCTGCAAGAGGAAGCAGTGAGTGCTACTAGTGAGTGAGTCCCTGCTGAGAGGCACCAAGGCACCCATTTGGTGGCCTGGTTTACAGTCAGGGGAAGTTTGCTGCTTGCAGGAGCCAAGATCTGGGATGT
The DNA here is from genome assembly GCA_013397275.1 of Burhinus bistriatus. Lineage (NCBI taxonomy): Eukaryota > Metazoa > Chordata > Aves > Charadriiformes > Burhinidae > Burhinus > Burhinus bistriatus. Next base: position 185,338 of record VYXH01004674.1, on the reverse strand, counting down.
CACAGAGAGGTGACTGCCACAGCTGGTTAAAAGCACAGACTATTGTCCCCTACTTCTTTTCCATGTAGGCACCAATGACGTGGTAAGGCAAGACCTGGACAAGATCAAGCAGGACTTCAGAGCCTTGGAGGCCCAAACAAAGGGTACCGGTGCCCAAGTGATTTTCTTCTCTGTCTTGCCAGTCAGAGATGGGGGTGCAGGCAGAACTTGGCACATCATGCAGATCAATACATGGCTTCATGGCTGGTGTTGTCACTAGGGCTTTCGTTTCTATGATCACGGGAAGTCCTTCAATGAATACAGCCTACTGGGGAGGATCCACAGATGAAGCAGGAGAATCTTCGCTAGCAGACTGGCTGACTTCATGAATCGTGCTTTAAATTAACAGACTTGGGGGGTTAGTATCCAAAGCTGTGACACGTGTAAAGTCCTGAACCTGCAATGACCTAACCAAAGAGCCCAGTACAGGCCAGGATTCTCTGTGTGGCTGGGGAGCAACCTTACTGGAAGGAATGTGTGGGTCCTGGCAGACAACCAGCTGAACAGGAGTTAGCAGTGCACCACTGAAGCAACAGAGGCAAATCAGATCCTGGGCTGCATCTGCAGGGGCATTGCTAGCAGAGACAGAAATGTGGTCATCCCACTCTACTCAGCCCTTGTCACGCTGCACCTGGAGTACTGTGCCCAGTTCTGATCCCCACAGGTCAAGAAAGCCATGGACAGCCTGGAGAAGGTCCAAAGGAGGGCCATGAAGATGATCACAGCAGGGCTGGAGAACCTGTCTGATGAGAAAAGACTGAAAGTGTCAGATCTTTTTCTCCCTGGAGAAGAGAAGGCTCGGGGAGGATCTCATCACAGTATTCCAGTACTTAAAAGGGTGGCTACAAAGAGGACAGAGGCTCTCTTTCCACAGGGAGCCATATGGAGAAGGCAAGGGGCAATGGGT
>VYXH01004674.1:147765-184032 GCA_013397275.1 Burhinus bistriatus | reverse complement strand
GCTGCGCTCTGCAGCGGGCAGGAGGCAGCTGCCTGGCCAGGCCGGCCTGGCGTGAGGGGAGGCAGCCCCCAGCCCGAGCCTGCTCTCGGGGCAGGCGCTGCGCGGGTGGAGGGCGGCGGGGGCTGCGCCTCTGCCTCCTGCGGGGAGGAGGGTGGCAGCTCTGCCTGTGCAAGGCGGGCTCTGGTGGGGCCACTCGGGCGGCGCGGGGAGGAGCTGGAGGAGGCCGTTGGCAGGCTGTGCTGGCTCAGGGAGGGAGGACGAGGAACAGCAGCGCTTGAGACTTTGCAAGAAGAAATCCTAGGGCCCTGAGGCATGGACCTCCGAGGAGTCTACCAGGCGAAGAACTTCAACAGCAAACGGACAGCACCTTGGGGAAGGAGGCACCGTGGTCTCTGGTGACCCACGGGAACAGGCTGTCACTTCACCCCCCTTCTGCCTATGTACCCACCAGCAACAGTTAGGAAGCCTTGGCAGAGGACAAAACCCACGAGCAAAATTCAGAAGGAGGAGAAGCCACACCAGCAGCACATACTGGAAGCTGCAAGAGGAAGCAGTGAGTGCTACTAGTGAGTGAGTCCCTGCTGAGAGGCACCAAGGCACCCATTTGGTGGCCTGGTTTACAGTCAGGGGAAGTTTGCTGCTTGCAGGAGCCAAGATCTGGGATGTCACAGAGAGGTGACTGCCACAGCTGGTTAAAAGCACAGACTATTGTCCCCTACTTCTTTTCCATGTAGGCACCAATGACGTGGTAAGGCAAGACCTGGACAAGATCAAGCAGGACTTCAGAGCCTTGGAGGCCCAAACAAAGGGTACCGGTGCCCAAGTGATTTTCTTCTCTGTCTTGCCAGTCAGAGATGGGGGTGCAGGCAGAACTTGGCACATCATGCAGATCAATACATGGCTTCATGGCTGGTGTTGTCACTAGGGCTTTCGTTTCTATGATCACGGGAAGTCCTTCAATGAATACAGCCTACTGGGGAGGATCCACAGATGAAGCAGGAGAATCTTCGCTAGCAGACTGGCTGACTTCATGAATCGTGCTTTAAATTAACAGACTTGGGGGGTTAGTATCCAAAGCTGTGACACGTGTAAAGTCCTGAACCTGCAATGACCTAACCAAAGAGCCCAGTACAGGCCAGGATTCTCTGTGTGGCTGGGGAGCAACCTTACTGGAAGGAATGTGTGGGTCCTGGCAGACAACCAGCTGAACAGGAGTTAGCAGTGCACCACTGAAGCAACAGAGGCAAATCAGATCCTGGGCTGCATCTGCAGGGGCATTGCTAGCAGAGACAGAAATGTGGTCATCCCACTCTACTCAGCCCTTGTCACGCTGCACCTGGAGTACTGTGCCCAGTTCTGATCCCCACAGGTCAAGAAAGCCATGGACAGCCTGGAGAAGGTCCAAAGGAGGGCCATGAAGATGATCACAGCAGGGCTGGAGAACCTGTCTGATGAGAAAAGACTGAAAGTGTCAGATCTTTTTCTCCCTGGAGAAGAGAAGGCTCGGGGAGGATCTCATCACAGTATTCCAGTACTTAAAAGGGTGGCTACAAAGAGGACAGAGGCTCTCTTTCCACAGGGAGCCATATGGAGAAGGCAAGGGGCAATGGGTGCAAGTTGCACCAGGAGAGGTTTCATGGGAATATAAGAAAAAAAATTCTTACAGTAAGAATAATCATTCACTGGAACAACCTTTCCAGGAACATGGTGAAGTCTGCATTGCTGGAGGTTTCCAAGACGCGATTGGACAGGGTGCAAGAGGATCTCACCCAGGCTTCCTTTCGCATGACATGTTGGACCAGAGGATCTTTTGAGGCCCCTTCCAACCTGAGCTGGTCTGTGATTCTATTATTTATTTACAGGGGGTGGAGGGGAAGACTGTATATAAATATAAATAAATATATATATATATATATATATATAGTCAGTCATTCCCACAGGAAAATATGACTGGTCCCTACCACCACCAAAAAGACACTCCTACTTCTGGAAATCTCACTATCTGCCTCCGGTTTCCTTTCGAGAAGATCTAGCTAACCCATGTAAAAGATGCCAGGGCAATGCTAGAGAATTGCTTGCTTGGGGGAAAAGCTTTTGAAAGGAAAGGCAAAATCAGGTTATATGGTCCTAGGTAAAGGAGCTGTATTTATATCATCTAATATAGATGACATCAGTTGCCAGATTTACTAATGGAACTATATTATACATTCTTGCTGCTTTAGACTACCAGCACTTTAAAACAAAAAAACCCTGTCAAAAATCAATAGGTTTATTTCTTATGACTAGCATACTATTTAAGCAATTTAACCAGAATATAATTATCCCATTTATTGTTTCCAATCAGAAAAGCTTATTAAGCTGAAAGCTGAAGACATTTCCTCAAGACTTTCTAAAGGGTTTGTTTCCCTTTGGTTTGTCAGCAGTACTTGACTTCCTTTGCTGTAACGATAATTTAAGCAAAATATGGCTTACATATTTCCATGTAAGAAAAACAGTTCATTTGTTATTGTTGTTGTTTTTAATTAAATACATGTCATTAAAATATTCTCATTAGTTTCACAGTTTATTAAATTCCTCAGCTGCTTGCAAAGAAGTATTCAGTTTTGTTTTGTATATTCTTTTGTTTGCAAAGCTTTGAATGAAACATTAGCGGCTTTTAAAAGTGAATGCATTGTGTATATACTTCAAAAGACAAATGCTTTACAGGATTCACAGGCAGTTCAGACATCTCCTTAGGCTAAATAAAAACCTAAAAGGAGAAACTGCCCTGCATAATACCAAACTCCTATGGTACACACAGCACATAAATCCTGACCTGAACTGTTTTTAAAAAAATGCAGGTTCCTTTTGTATCCATGAAGGAACAAGAATACTGCATAATACAACTGTTTGACAAGATTAGCAATAAGGTTCATTTAAATGAAAAACACATGACAAGGTATACCTAAGAGATTAAATGTTGAAAATTTAATTGTGATCAATTTTTGAACAAATTATTAGGAGAAATAATAGAAGCTATTTTCCAAAGAAATATTTCTTTAACGAGAAAGCACTTGAAGATGTTCCCACACATCTACATTTTTAAAATTTCTTATCCTTTATTTAGTTCCTATTTCTTATCCTTTTTTTAATGTCTTATCCTTTATTTTTTGAAGTCAAAGTAGTACTGCAGCAAAGGAGCACTAAACCGTGTCCGTCCAAACTGCCAGATGATAATCCATATCTCTGCATATCTCCTAATTCCTCATGTTTCAATTACTTATTGAAAATACACAACATCATAAAACAAATTAGAAAATGTGCGTGTTCTTCTGAAGGTGAGGGACATCACCTTAATCATAATCAGGGGTCCACAGCACAGACAGGTTAAGTCCAACATCTACCCTAGAAGATTGTGTGGAAAAAGCCTGTGGCCCCACATGTTAGAATGAAGAAACCATACAGAGAGATTTTCTCGGAATACTGGCTCTGCCGGCCAGGCACAATCCAGATGAACAAACCAAGCGGTTGCTACACTGCTGGAGAAAATTAATTCTAACAGTAGATGAAAGAGGACTGTCAGAAGGGTAAAAAAGGAGAGAAACAAGAAAGGAGGAGTCCCAATAAGCGATGCAATACACCACAATACAAATACACTACCCCTAACGAGAAACGGAGAATACGGGAATTGGAAAGCATTCCCGATCTCTCATATGCATTCATGCTTGAAAGGGGCAGGGAGCAGGGGACAGAAAATGAAGTTCAGGTGCTGAGGAGCACACACACTTGTCCTACTGAAAAGTTTCTGTTCTAACTTGTTCCTGAACTACCTATTTGAAGAATTAGTTGGAGCTGCTACTGACTATGACTTGCTAAATGTTTAGTATTTTACAATTCAAAGCATGATACAGAAAATGTAACAAATTTTGATGACATTTCAAAGTACTGTTTTTCTACTTTATTTTGGTGATTACACAGTACTAAAACCAGCAGCATGAGGAGCCAAATTAAGATAAACACCATCCTGCAAATTTCTGTATTCATGTTTTTACAATCAGTTCCATTCCATAGTCACACAAGTCCTTTTTGTGCTGACACTAATGCACTAATGCTTATGTTAAAGATTATCATGCATGTGGTACGCACAAAAGCAACAAAAAGGACTACCAATATTTGTAACTTAACCCAGGATTTGAAACAAGCCTTATAATCTGTTTCCAGTGGCACAATTAACGCACTGAAGAGCTTTATAATAAAGGAAATAATCCTCTAGCAGAAAATGACTATAGTATTCTAAACATTGTTTACAAGGCTTTTTTGATTTTTGCTGAACTGTCTTTAAGAAAAACTGACTAATCAACAGTTCATCATTCTGAGTTTAAGTTAAATCATAATAGGATATCAACGAGATGCATTTTTTTTCTCCTGAAAGAGATAAACTGAAAACCAGTTTGAAAATCCCAATGGTCTAACAATATTAACCAAAAATAAATAAATAAAAATTCTATGGGTGATGAACTAGCACAGTCCAGTTTCCCATGGATTTGCATCTTTTGTCCAAGCTTCTCATCTAGGTGCCCATCTAGCTCAGGGCACCACACATAACTGGCTCAGCTGGCTGCTGCTGAACAGTGTCAGAATGAAGTTTTCCCTGATTTCTCTTCTGTTTGAGAAGGAACTAAAACTAGTTTATCTGCTCTGAAAATCCATTTTATCATCTTTGAGACTTTAATCCTCTTTTAAATTTGAAACTGCCCCACGGAGAACAAAGCTTTGCTTCTTCAGAACTTCAGGCTAAAAAGCTGAGTATTTCAAACACAAGAAAGCAATGTTCAGGTTTGCTTTCCTTGACCAAGAAAGATTTTCTAATTTAACAAAACAATGGAAAACATTGCAAATTATTCTTACCTATTTTCTTACTTCGTTCTTCCCCACGACTGTGTGCAATAATTGGTGAATATATGAAGGGGCTTTTGGTTGACACATTCTGACCAAGTAGACTTTTCATTTTGTGAGGTCGGAGACTGGTCGGGAGGTTCAAGAGCTTCACAGATCTGTTGAATAAAAATAATTTTATAATATTTTCTTTATTTTATTTTATAATAGATGGTTGTGTAAAAAATGAATTGATAAATACTAAATGACACTCCAAGTAGGTACTGATTAAAATACCTGAAATGGAAAATGTGAAGTAAACACCTACAGCACAAAAGGAAGTAATACCAACCCCAAGGAAACTAAAGGCAAAGTTTCAGAGGGCGCTCAGAAAACAACTACCAGAGGAAAAACATCTTCTGTAGAAACCAACAAAACCAAAAGTAGCCAGATCGGTGATTTGAAATCCAGCTATTAATTTCCAAGTTAAGTGTAGACTGAACAACAGATAAACCACAAGTCCAGTGCAGAAAGCAACCAAATATTTCACTTAAACCCAAACTAAAAGCCAGACAATATCTCATTGAACAACATAGTACAAATAAGGAACTCCTCCAAGGTGAATGAAACAGATTTTAAAACAGTTAAAATGCACAGAGTTGCTTCTGGAAGGAAGGAAATGTTCTACAAGTGTGAGTGCATTTGTTGAACAACCAGAAAGCAATTACAAATAGACAGAAAATGAATTATTTACTATAGCCCTGTTAGACCCAAATCCCTACAATACCATGCAGAGAAATGACTGGCCTTCCAATGCTGATGGGAAATTAAAGACTAAATATTGGGCATAAGAATAAGCAATAAATTAGTGGATATTCAGTAAAAGTAGCAGCATTATAAAAGCTTGTAAGAATCCTAGTTACTTAGAGTCAGGAAGGAGCAAGGAAAGGAAACACAAAAGGTGAATAAAGGCACCATTCATTATCATAGCTATTTTGCTAAAGTCTACTAACATTGAAGTATTCACGCTCTTAATTGAGAACATCATCAAGAGACAAGAATCTCCCCTTTGCAATCACTCATGGGTTAAATCTCCAATTTTTTTAAAATTTGGTTTTCAAGTAAAAAAAAAAAATCCTATTGAATGAAACTACATTTTTTGCTAATTGCTAGAGGCATCCCAACCACACTGAGGTAGACAAACAAGGATGAAATAAAATGCTTACAAAACTTTCCAGCAGTAACCTTTTAAAAAATACTTAAAGATATAGTAGGCATGTACCAAGACAAACAACAACAGAGGACCCTAGGAGACTGCTAAAACCAATTAAGAGGCCAAGTGCCTCTAGAATACTAGAAAACCCCAACTTGTTCAAAGATTAACTTCCTTCTTCCTCTCTTTCCTACATCCACCTCCCACAGTAAAACTTATCTCACTGTTATTCTATGATAACGCCATAATAAACCAAAGAGGTTATAATTGTTACAGTATATGATTAAGTTGTCATGTTTTATGAAGTTCTTCAAATACTACGCCAAGAACACTGGAGCACTAAGACACCTGCCTTCCCCAGCTGTAAGAGTCATAGAAACGACTTAAAATCAAGTGTCTTCATTTTGAAAATCAGATAAATATTCTTTCACATGTCAAAAGAGTTTTGCTTCATTTACAGGATATAATTGAAGTCATTCACTTGCCAAAGTTACAGAATTATTCTTAATTTGAAATCAAGAAATTATTACTGAGAACATGAAAATAATGAAGTCCTCAGCACATTAAAGAACATTTGTATCAATATCCCACTAACAAAAAGTACATACATACAAGAAAACAGTTTTAAAAATTACCCCAATCATTCAAGATAATGTGCTACTGCTGAAAAATAATGAAGCTGGAAGAGTAACTCAGACACGTTATCTCTGTGATACAAAACACCTGAGAAGAAGTTACTAGATAACACTAAAAGTATTTTAGAACAAGAAATAAATCGCATCCATATATTATCTGTTGGTGATACTTAGTGCCAGCATCGCAATCAAATGCCATATAACAGACAACGAGCCTGAGGAACAGAGAGAAACTATGACAGATTCCTGCATACTTGCGAACAACATGAAGTTCAACAAGGCCAAGTGCAAGGTCCTGCACATGGGTCAGGGCAATCCCACACACAAATACAGCCCGGGCAGAGACTGGATTGAGAGCAGCCCTGAGGAGAGGGACTTCAGGGTGTTGGTGGATGCAAAGCTCAACATGAGCCAGCAATGTGCGCTTGCAGCCCTGAAAGCCAACCGCATCCTGGGCTGCATCAAAAGCAGCATGGCCAGCAGGTCGAGGGAGGTGATTCTGCTTCCTCTACTCCACTGTCATCAGACCCCACCTGCAGTACTGCACCTAGCTCTGGAGCCGCCAATATAAGAAGGACCTGTTGAAGCAGGTCCAGAGGAGTCCATGAAGATGATCCGAGGGCTGGAGCACCTCTGCTATGAGGACAGGCTGAGAGAGTTGGGGTTGTTCAGCCTGGAGAAGAGAAGGCTCTGGGGAGACCTTACAGCCCCTTCCAGTACCTAAATGGGGCCTACAGGAAAGATGGAGAGGGACTCTTGATCAGGGAGTGTAGTGACAGGACAAGGGGGAACGGTTTTAAACTAAAAGAGGGAAGGTTTAGATTAGATATTAGGAAGAAATTCTCTACTGTGAGGGTGGTGAGACACTGGCCCAGGTTGCCCAGAGAAGCTGTGGATGCCCCATCCCCGGGGGTGTTCAAGGCCAGGTTGGATGGAGCTTTGAGCGACGAGGTCCAGTGGAAGGTGTCCCTGCCAATGGCAGGGGAGTTGGAATTAGATGATCTTTAAGGCCCATTCCAAATCTAACCATTCTATGATTCTATGATTTCATATTTTGAAACCTCTTCTGATAGAATTTTGTTACAAATTAGAATGCAACTTAAAGCAAAACATGCGAATGATACTTATTTGGGGAAACAAATATTAAATTTGATAAAGTGCTAATAAAAAGGAATTTTATTTTATATATAGAAAGAAGTGCTCATCCATCATTATTATATAAATACTGGTGGATAACCTTTTTTTATCCTAATGCATGACTGTGGAAGGAATGTTCCTCAACCACACATTAGATAGCTATAACCTCACAGGTCATACATAGAACATGACAGATTTTTTAATTCCTTTGTGTGAAAAGCTTCAATAACATACATTTTGTAGCCCTTGGCCAAGCCCGACTGAATTCAAATGAGTTACAATTAGGAATTACAGAATAATTTTACTAGCTACTCAGAAGATCAAGATCTTGTATTTGGAAAAAGTTGTGTTAATAAAAAACAACCTTGCTTAGAGGGGAAATGAAAGTAATTTGAAAAACACACTCTACTAAGTAAACAGAAGGAAGGAAAAAAATGGCACCAAGTAAATTTAAAGTAGTAAGAAAAGGATATAAGGACAAGTAAAAGACATCAGTGGTGAAGAGGAAGAAAATTCTTCTTTTAAGTATATTAGCAAGAAAATGAGATTTAACACAGGTAAGTTATAAAAATGGGAATAGCATATCTATTAGACTGGAACGACAACAAATTCTTCTATTTTGTATTTGAGAAAATACTAGATGATGATTTCGTAGTGTGCTATAATGGAATATTTTCCAATCCAACATGCTTTTAATTTCTGAAGGTTCATCAAACAAATAAAAATACATCAAGGAGCTTTCCAGATTGTACTACTTGTATTTGAAATGTCAAAAAAAAAAAAAAGCCAACATTCCAAAGGCTAAAAGAAAATACATAAAAATACAATAATATTTAAAGCACATCAATAACAGACCAAGCATCTAGTTAAATTGCATGATACACACAAAAAAAGACTATAAAGAATACCATACCTAAATAAAGGAGAGCTAGACATTAAATACTAGTTAACATGAGTTACAGGGATGGGGAAGAAAAAGGTAACAGGGCAACTATGTTCCAATTTCACTGTGGCATTTCAGTGTTTGATAGTATTTTGATTAAGAAATCTGCATCCAAAATAAGCACCCCACATTAAATGGATTAAAAACTAGTAGACCATGAAATGCCAACAGTAAATAGAAGTCATCATCATCATTAAACGTGTATGTTTCTAGAAGGGTCTAGGATGGATTCACTCATAAGCTCAGGTTATTCAACATTTATCAAAACCACATTTCCACACATTTATAATTCATGTCTCAAAAATTAGCATGATTTAGCTCAAAGAGCTCCGCAGTCCTGCAGCACGGCTATTTTCCAACTAGCTGGACAGCTCTACGATACACTAGGTCTGCTGTGTAGATGTAACTGGATGCAACTAATATTTTGTTGGATTAAAGGTTTTTATCACTATGGCTTTTATAGAACTTTCAAAAGACAAGAAGGGGGAAGGGGGAGAGGAGCACAAACAGCAGTTCTTAACTATTAAATGATGTTGGTATTGGGTTCCTCACCCCATGGCAAAACAGCAGCAACTATTTTCAACACCCCAAGCGCAGCCAGGTCAGGGCAAGCTGATAGTGTAAATGAAGCACCTGGATGGTGAGCAATTTCTTAAAGCTAGGCCTAGGAATAACAAGTAAATATAATGTGCTTGTACCCTTCTCTCAGCATTCAAAACATTTTAAGTGAGGCAGAGCCTTTCCCATTGAAGTCTCGGTAATCTGTTGCCAAAGCTTTGAATAGTATCTATATGCATGACTCCTATTAAAAAAAAAAAAAAAAAAAAAAAAAGGATTCAATTGGCATTTCCTGTATCTTCCAGACTTGAATTTTCTTCAATAGTCAGCATGGAGAAGAACATGAAAGTGCTATGGAATACACTCAGTACAATCCACCTCCTCCATGGTTTAAAAGTTAAGCAAAAACCTGAGACTAATTCAGGATTTAACGCTTCACAGCTAAACACAATGGTTTTTTAGCACAAGTTAAGGGTTAGACTTATCTGCAGCTGTTTGACAGCCAAGGCAGACAGATACCATACACAGTCAGATTAAGAAAGGTAGTGTGGGTTTTAGATTGTGTAATACTAAGTTTATTCCTAGAGCAGAGATCTGCAAGAGGCACTAAGTGGCTGACAGCACTCTTGCTCTCTAAAGAAAGTATTTTGCCTTAAAAATGTTTTCATGGAAGCTTTTGCTCTAACTTCTCTCTACAATCACATAACTCAAGTACTAGAAAGGACTATAAAAGTTTGTTTAATTAACTTCAATTTTTTAAATACTATTTAATTTTTCGCTCTTAAAAAAAAAAAAAAAAAGCTAGGTTAAAATTTGCACTGTTTGTTGTCTAAAATCTTTCAGGAGAAAAAATACCAGCCTCCTTCATATATTTAGCTGGGAGCCTGCCTTCAGACTGTACTTACCAAGGAACTCATCTCACACACAGACACAGTTACCTGAACTTGTCATTGGACATCATTAAGGTCAATGGAAAATGAGTCAATACAGTCCACCTACTCCAGTAATTCAACTCATTCTAAAGCAGATATCTAAATTAGGTTAGAAAAACCTGGAAGGGACTACCTATGTGTCTTGACTGCAAATATGATCTAGGATAGTCAAATATGACTAGTTTAGCTCTATATGTAGATTTTTTGTGAAAGTAAATCAACCCCAAGGTCAGCTGATAATAAATTAGCCAAATAACTTTCCCACTCTAATATGTAGCTTTGGTTCTAACAGTTACGGTTGTGGCATCATACATCCACATTGCCTGTTTCCCAGCAAAGAAGATGATACCAGCTGCAACTCTGAGGTATGCACTGCACCACTGAACAGGCAACACAAAGCAGGTATTTGCAAAGTCATCCTAGATGATTTGTCAGCGCTAACTGAATCCGCTGAGGGGACAATGCTGGAAGACCTCAGGAAAGATGTATTTTTTCCCCCGTGAGTACACATTAAAAGTGGGGTGACCCAGGTGGCTCGTCAGTGCACAGCTTTGTACTGGGTCCAACCAGGAGACCAAATGCTGTTTCCAGAAGACCACTGGAAACAACGTGACCATTTTGATTGCACATACAATTCCATCTGACCGCGTACAACCATATGCTCCAGTCAAACTTGCACCTTAAGCAAGCACCTCCCACACAACAAACTGTTAGTGTCAACAGACTTGTCATGTTGAATGCACTACAAATAGTTAGACAAGGTCTCTTTTTTCAGTAAATGTGAAAAAAACCTGAAGAAGTTAGAGAGAACATAGTAAAACTAGTTGTATCATGAAAAATGGTCATTGAGTAAAACATGCATTTTCATTTTAGAGACTAAAAGTAATCTGAAAATAAATATAATTTTCACTCTTTGGTTATACACTTTATTATCTCTTTGTGATACCAGAACTCATGCTTCATGAAATGTTTGATGACATCCCACTGACAGCTCAAATCTCTATGAGAACTTTTTTCAATAACTTCTACCATATTTTTTTCTGAATAGCAATTATCTTCCCTTCAAAAAGCCACTTCTTGACAAAGATTTTCTTTTAGCCTTTTCTTTTATTATTGATGCCCAATGGCTGTTTTCTCTCTCTCTCTGACTCCCTCTAATATTTCATACTAGGCTTTAATCTAAACAAGGCATTATTCATTGGACAGACTGCATGATGTGCCTTGGCACACAGGCACAAAAAGGAACTTAGATTTAGAATAGGCCAGTGAAGGTGCCAGCTTGAAAATGCAGCATCTGAAAAGGAACAGCTACAAAAGGCATCAGTTCCAGCTGAGTTCCAAGCTCCATGGATGGAGACAGCATCCAACTCGTGGACCTTCAGTATGATCAAGTATCTAACTTAAATCTCAGCTGCAATTACAAAATACTTTTCTTTGATTGTATCAGAAACTCTTGAGTGACAGGTTTAAAAAAAAGAAAAAAAACACAAACACTTTCCTTCTGAAACTAAATACCACAGAAAGTATTTTCTGCTCAAAGGCTCTATTTCTGCCTAAGAACTCCTCAAAACAATTTGACATTTCGACATTTTTCCATGTTATTGTGAACAACTTAGGTAAACTGAGAAGACTACATCTTTCCAGTATCCTTTGAAATTTGACAGGTACTGTGGAAAAGTTAAAGATTTTATTTTAGAATCTTACCTCACAATAGGCAATTTGGTGAATGGAACAGGAGGTAACTTCAAACCATCTGGAAGAGTGATGAATTCCATTGTACCAGGGCATTTTGCTGTGTAGCTCTCCAAGCTCTGTGTTACATCTTTCTTTTCTAAAAAATGAATTTGTTTAAAAATAATTAAAAAACAATTGCAAACTTGCACGTAACAAAAGTTTAAGATGAAGTTATAGCCTAAAGTTTTACTTGTTTTTTTTTATTTATACAAAATAACTCTAATGGAATGACAACCAATGTTTGCGTACAATGCTTAAGAGTTATGCTCCAGAAGCCTTAATGGATGGATCAATTACAACTAAGTGACCTTAAGCAAGACAGTTTTCTGGACTTTCCAGAACTTTGGAGTGTCAGTCTATACCTGCTTTTTGTTGATTTTTTCATTGTCAAGATAAAAATTTCTACAATTTATCTAGTGAATCTACATATCCAACATAATTGGCATCAAGCATGTTAAGGTTATTAATAATAGCACTGTTATGTGAACAAGCCCTGTTCTGAAACATTAGTTGAAACAATGCCAAAAGCAAAGAAAAGAAACAAATTACTTTTGATGTTGCTTTGTGTTAAAACTACCTAAATTCTTAAAATAATTGTACTATATTATGCTACTAAATCATAACAACCAGTAAGAAAATTTTTCTTTGGTTTTGCTTAAAAATACAAGAACACTCAAGCAAACATACTTTATTTGGGTTATCTTCAATAATGTATAATTAATGCTTATGAATTTTATCCAACAATTATTTTCAACAATGTATATAACTGTGTCTATTGGAAACTGTGTCTATGTCTATTCGGAAATATATAAGCCTGAACACAAAATTATATTTCTCTGATGAAATGGGAGTCTGTAAACAGAAATAAGCCTGAGAGCGTGTCTTTAGACGGGAGAATGAGATAGCTGAAAAGTCTTAGACCTACCAATAAACATTCCTCCATATATGTGCTACCAATAAAAATAACCATTCAATAACTAAACTCTTTCAGACAATACTTCAGAGATCAAAATACTCAACGATAACGAGGTAGCGAGGGGTGCTGCAGGGGTGGCCTTTGTCAGAAGAGACTGGGAGTAGCTCCATGTCAGAGACAGGCAGTTCCAGCCAACTCCAAAATGGACCCACCGCTGCCCAAAGCTGGGCCCATCAGCTATGCTGGTGGCACCTCTGTGATAACATATTTAAGGAAGGGTAAAAAATGCTGTGTGGCAGCTGTGAGAGGGAGGAGTGAGAAAAAAGTGAGAGAAACATACCCTGTAACCCATGCTACTGCCCGAAACTCTGGCTTGGGCCTTGAAAGGCACAAACATCAGTGGCATGAAAGGCATCAAAAATGTTTGTGCTGATAACATCAATCTAGTAAGGCCACGAGTATATACTCTTTCAAAGCAAATAAACATTGATTGTAATCACCTTCAGTATGAAAATTAATGCCACATAACTGACAAATTGCCTCGCTTGTGTCTATGTTTCACTGAGCTGCCTCTTGAGCCGCTCACCACATTTTAATTGCATGTAGGAAGTGTTCCCAACAATACATTAGTAGACATACACATACAATCCAATCAGCGTAGCACACCAGGACTTGTAGTGGTTGAAGACTGAGTATTTCTATAAAAATTTCAGGCTACAGCATTCAGGTTGTTATTTGCCGTGTTATGTGAGCAAGGGCACAGAGTACAAGTAGAATCCACTGAGATGGAAAGCATCACAGCTACCAGAATGATGAAGACAACACTACAGTATGCGCTTAATTCTGCTTGGAACTGGAAGTCTGTCATTCTGAAGAACTGGCTTTCATTTCCTAGTCTGAAACATTGTCAATTATTGTACTCAAAGAAAGCGTGCTGCCACTTGCAAAAATAATTTGTTTACAGATTTTAGAGTCGCATTTTTACTTCACAGGAGAAGCTCAGCATGCTTTCTGCAAAGACAAGGCTAAGACAAGACATTTTTCTATGCTGACATTGTATGAAATGCAGTTTAAAACATGCTCCTGGCAAGCAGCAGCTCTATTGCTTTTTACTTAGCACCGCATCTCAGCTGAGATGCTAAAGGAATCTACATCAGTAGGACATATCAAGAAGCATTCATGATAGAAAAGAGCAAGAGCTGCATGATCTTGCCTGAGAGCCACTTCTGAAAGCAAATGTTGGAGCCTTTCACCCTTGACCGAGCCCCTCTGCTACCTGACCTCCGTGGTATGAAGGAATGATACAAACTTCTCTGCTTAGTCAAATTTGCAAAGCCTAATAGTTGCCAAAAACCTGCTACAGACTGCTACTTTCAAACAGCTCTGAATTTTCCTAGCATCTGCCTGGCTGTCATAGTGTTTTGGCACAATCAGAAACTGCACCAACCTCCTGGGAGCATCTATTCAACTACTAAGTCTCCTGACTCATAGTTTAGAAGACTGTCTGTGACTGAAACCATTATCACTAGTACTTACTTTCTCTTCGGAAAGAAGAGATAGAAAACAGCTACTCTTGGATGTCTTTACCCATCTAGTGTCTTCATGCTTGTATACGTCAGCAGGAAAGCAACTGCAGCAGCTTTAAAAGCCTGCACTGCAGCTGGAAACACTACTGGATAGTCTTGAGCAGACATTACAGAGACTCATTTATTGAGTGAGAAATGATAGGTTATTTTCTCGTCTGGAATAACTACATTCACAATTTTTTTTTTTCTCCAGCTTCTCTCGAGACTCATTGAAAGATCAGGATCATAAACGGCTGCAACCAAATAAAGCTGAGCTAAGCCATAGTCAGTATTGCCACTCAAGCACATACTTCTCAGTTTGTTCAGTATAACCGCACAGTACAATTTCCCCATTTCATACCAAGCTGTTTTCATTACCTTTTTTTGGCTGCTTCTGAAAAATTACAATTTTGCAAGTCCACCAATATTCTTGGCAATCTTTTGCTTAACAACTTCATGCCAACACAATGAACGCTGGTTTTGTCGCAAAGCTGCTTCGAACTTTTTTCTTATATGAGAACACAAAAATTAGAAACTATTTGTGACTGAAAGCTACTAAATGTGAGAAAGAAAAAGTCTTCCTGCTAGTTTCACAATAACATGAGGCAGTATTTCACAAAAATGAAGCCACTGAAAAAATCAAACTACGACAGGAAAGAAGGTCAGTTACAGACTAACATTTTCAAGCACTCCAGTAACCATGATTTCAGAGTATCACCCAAACAGCATTTCATGCCTTGGCAGATAACGGAGAAAATTAGAAGAACACAATTGCTACAACTGTACATTTCAGCTCTTTAACCTTAATATTTGAAGAAATTTAAAATATCTGCACTTGGTCACAGTCACTACCCATTAAAAACAAAGTGAAATATTAAAAATACAACATTTGTTCTCTGACAAACAATTGGTTGATCTTGTTTGGATCAAGTCACTGCGTCCCTTGCAGAACAACCTACAGCAAGGTAGAATGAAGAAAAGGAACATTTTATGTCTGACCTGCCAATTACACTGGAAGACAAACAACTTGCTGTTTCTTTATGCAACTTGCTAAAATATTGAAAAAGGAAGTGGGGAAATAAACGGCTAAAAGCCTTCTGACTTCAATTTCCCCCTGGTGATAAGCCCAGAATCAAAGTACCCAGGGCTCTTTGTGCTGACTGATCTTTTCCTTCGCCCTTGAAAACAGCAAATAATGTTCACAAAGGAGAAGGCCGAGAAGACCTCCTGTAGCAGTCAGCCCCTGAGAAGTAGCAGCCAGCTGGCCTACCCAACTCTCTCAGGAACAGTCAAACATATCCTTGATAAATTACCAGTAACATAGAACGAGACAGAAAAGTCAGCCTAACAGCAGAGAAAGCAGTAGTTTCTGCACCCAGATATTTCCTTCACACACACACAAAAAAAAAGGGCGGGGGGGGGGGAAGTTGCTCAGTGAGTCCTCTTAGAACTACAGAAGAAAAAAAAAGTCAAGCATCTGCTGCCAGGAGGATCTCCAGCATCATCCTGCCATCAAGACATAGTGTATTCTTTAAACGAAAAAAGAATTTCAAAAAGGCCACAAAATACATTAAGACGCTCACAACAAAAGCTGAAGTAGAAATTGAGTATTTATAGACAGTAACTGCTACAAACTTTTAACGTTGAAATTAATCACTAGATTTTAGCATGGAGGCAAAGATCTTCGTGACCTTTCAGGTAGTCCCTCAATTCTAGTTTCAGATAGATGCAGATGGACAGTAAGCAACCTATTTGTATACTCAGTACATCACTCTTCACCACCACAAGCAAGCTAATGTTTTAAGTGAAGTGCCTTAGCAAGCTTTGCATGACCAATCCACTAATTCAGTATTTCAATTGTTTAATTCAGCAGAACAGAGCAGGTCTCCTCTAATTTGCAGGCAAACATCATCTGTTTTTCTGTTACATTAAGTCTGATAGGTATTAGATGACAGCATTTTCTACAGTTTTAGTAAACAAAGAGCATCTCTAATATTTTCCTGAAAAATACATGGAGCAAGTAAACACAACTTCAGACTGCTCAGAGATCTAATACTTGAACAAGTTGCTTTGAAAGCAATGCAAGGAATGCTGGGTTTTCATTCCAAAATTCTCTACTGCAATAAATCTCAGCAATTACCTATGTTTTTATGCTGCCCTGAACAGCTACATTTCAGACTCCTACCTATATTCATTAGGTCATCAGTTAGACAGGAAGCACATGCAAGCTGACTGGCCAACTGGATGACAAAATGACCAAAGCAAGTGAGAATTAATGATCATTTTTCCTTTGCCTCCTCAGGGCACTGTTAGCATCTACCTTTTCTATGTATAAACAACTGTCATGAAAATTAACATCTCTGATCTGTTCTCCACACCACGTTTTGTCAATAGACTCAAAGGCTGTTCTTATGGGGAAAACCAGAAAGGCACCGGCAGACAGCATATTATATGAATCCTGTTTCTTTGAGAAATCAAGAAAAATAAATCTCTAAATAAATACTAAAACTATTAAATTTCACAGTTTGACATGGAAAAGACCAGGAACAACAAACAAATAATCTACGCTACCCAGAGAGCTAGACCCACTTTCATGAACGGATCATCATGAACAGTATCAAAGAAAGTGGCTCCATCCACACAAAGAAGAGAATGAGAGCAAAAGGATTCAGTTATTTGTTGTGCAATAGCTCCTCTTTGAAAAAGAAATTATCAGCTGTACTATAACTTTGCAGGAAGAGGAGCGGAAGAAGATAATCTTTGCAACATAAATAAAACCAGAAGCTTTGTCTGTTAGAAGCAGAGTATTTTCTGTTTCTAAGATGACCACTACAGAGAGAGAGAGTGGGAAGAGACTGACTAAACACACCATGGCCTTCTATTACAAGATTTTTAATAATTATATAAAATGTGTACACATTAAGTCACAGCCAGTTTGAAATTCACAGCTAGCACAAAAATATTTTCAGATAAAATCTCATGAAAAATTGACATAGCTGAAGTCAGAGTTCAGAAACATGAGATTAAAATTTCAGTACCTAGTTCTCCACCGTATCTGAGAACTTCAGATGTCTGTATACTTTGAATACTACAAAAATGTTTTGTACATACAAAATCAGCATGTAAACCACTGAACAATATTAATGATTTTTTCATGTTAAGAAATACCAGAAGACCTACCTTAGCATAAAGTGGAGCAAATTAAGCATAGATAACTTCCATAACAAAAAACGTTAAGGACTGCTGCAAAGCTGCTTCTGAGCAAAGTACACTTTTTAAAAATTTACAGATAAAATGGCATAATTGTTATTAGGCTAAAGATGGCAGTATGGAGTCTGTTAAGTGGCATGTAAAATTTATTTGAATTTTAGTAACATAGCACCTCCTAAAATAGCTTCTTTCAGTACAAAAATATTAGCTCTTAAAAATACAGCACAAATTCTTCATATCTTCATATTGCCAATTAAAGTATGTCTTCCCCCAAGTAATCTCTTTTTCTGGAACAAAAACTTTGCAACTTGTCTTCATTTGAACATTTGTATCTTTTCCCTCAACTAATCAAATCAGGCTTCTTCAAAAATCAGAGGTAACTACATGAAGATAGGAATTTTGAGCTAAAACTCAGAAACTTCATTTTGTTCATGAATGACTTTATACAAATTAATAGGAAACTTTTGTCATAAAGAAATACACCATTTTGTTTTAATCACTGATCTTCTGTTTTACCTAAGAATTTGGAGATGGTGTTGGCTGGAGTTTTCGTCTGTACCTCATCAACATGCAAGTCTAAACAAAGGTAAATCAGGTGTGAAAGACTTTCAGGTTTGTTTATAATTCTAGACAATTTGGATCAGTCTCCATTTACATTACAGTGTTTTTCTTTCATGTAACATATGACTCAAAAAACTGTTGGTCTTCATCTTTTGTGCTATGCAAATGAATGTAAATCTTTTATCGCTGTTGCTAGTCTACTTGATCTCATTTATTTATTCCACTTCAAAATTAATAAATTCACTGAATTAGGATCTGAACCAGAGTTAATCAAGAAACACAAAGATAAGCAGATCATTATTTGAAACAGATAAACACATATAGGCATTGTGGTTTGCCTCTTAGCAATCTTCACTTTCTACATAGTCTAAAAGACAGGTATTTCAGGAAAATAAATTACACCTCTTTAATAAAGCAGTTTGAGTGAAGTTATTTAATAAGCCAGCTTGTCTCTAAAAAACACCAATTCCAGAGAGAGATTTTCAAAGAATAAAACAAGCCCAGAGAGTTTTACCCTGCTGCTACTATTCTGAATTAAAAAAAAAAAAAAAGTTTTTTTTAAAAAGCAGGAAAAGTCTTGCAGATAAACGACTCCCAGCAACGGGAGCACATAACAGTGCTGAAGTTTTATAGTACACAACTGAAGAAAACACAGAACTAGATGAAAAGCTGCAAAATTCATGGTACCATGATGAATAAGAAGAGTTCAGTGGCTTCTAAGAAGCTTCCTCCTACTTCATGTGCAATCTCAGAAGCCTTTTATTACAATATGTCAGAAAGCATTTACATTCAAGCTTTTTTTAATACATTCATTCTTACACCATATTGTGCCACTGCTATACATTGAACTCACATGAGTTAACAAGTCTGTTCAATTACATTTTTTATCTATATATGCACGCACACACACCGTTTTTTGCATATGCATACACAGATAAGATATGGCACTATGCTGAAGCTGTAAAAAAATTTCCAATTAATGGCTAAGAACATACCATGCTGCTATAAATATTCCCTGGTAATTATATTGAAGATTTCAGTCTCCATCCTGAAATCAGTTAATTTTAATATTATAAGACCAACCAAACTAGATCCCTTTTGAAAAACTTATCAGTTAGGCAAAAACAACTTGCAGGTACTTTGTCAACTAAAATACAATGCAGTGCATTAAAACCAGTTCATTAGCATCCGTTAAGTAAACCTCACTTCAACTCAGAAGTTTACCTCAAGTTTTAATTTGCATTATATTCTCTGTTCAGTCTGATTAAAGCTTCATTCTTTTCAGTCCTTGAAATCAGTAACTTTTACCTTTCCAAAAATTAATTTACACACTATAGAGGATCCTGGGGGAAATGCTGTCCTAATTTAAACAGTATTCAGGAATGACGTTCCTTATGACTACGAAACATTGCGATTTGCTGACAGGCTACGTCTGTATTGCCAAGTATTGCAGCACAAAAGGCGAGCAGCTATCGAGCAAAGCAGTTGGCGCCTACAATACACACACTTCAGTGGGTAACGTGACAGTCAGCATAAGCGGACCTTTTAACAGAAGGTTTCCAATACAGGATCTCTTACTTTCCACTCTCAAGAAACAGTATCACAATCAAGTCTACTCTAGAAACTCTTCTAAATAACCCTGGTTCAGTAACAAATTGTGATATTGCCGTTTTTGCCAGTTTCCTAACAGCTTACAACTGTTTTGAAAAGCAAAAGCCACATGAAATCTCTTTCCCCAACACCGTAATCTCATTCACTTATTGCTTCTTTCTGTCTCTTCTAATCAGTAATTAATCAATGTACCAAAAGGGGGTTTTGTTTGAATTCGGGAATATTGTATTAACTAAATCACACTCATTTAAATGCTCCATTATTCCTTGGAAAGAAATCACGCTTCAAAGACATTTTACCTCCTTCCCATTAGATCACAATTATCCATACGCCTACCATTATTTACTCTAGTTTCTTATAATTTACCCGGTACAGATATCAAATTTACTGAACTCCAAATGGGTTCAAAGGATGGAATTCCGTTTACCTTATTTCTAGAGAAGCATCAATGACTACAGTCAGGTGCAGACGCCTAGTTGGTACTGAGATAGACACGTATGTGTAAAGGGAGTGATGAATCTTGTCAAAAGAATCAGTAGGATGGCCAGGATCACTAGGATGACTAGGATGCAGACATCTACACCGAAAGAAACCCACCTCATTTAGTTAGATGAACTTCCATCCCTCTCTAAACTCTTAAAAAATGCAGAGATACATTTGCCATTTGTAATTTTAAAATGAGAATGAAGACGATTTAAGAAATCCACTAATTGCAACTGTTAGTAGTTCAACTATTTCATTTTAAAATTCTTTTAGCATCTTTGAACCTTATCTGGTACCTGAAATTTATTACTACTCATTTTACAGTTCAGATCACTCCCCACCATAAACTATAAACTTCGAAAGAATTCCCCAGATTTATTCACTGTAGAGGAAGGACCAAGCCTTGAAATCTTCCTTCCTAAAAAGAAAACCTTGATCAAATTTTTCTGATACAGCTTAATCTTCCCCGAGTCTCTCTTTATACTTCAATCATGTTTCAGTTCTGGCAGGCTTCCTGCTTCTAATCATACAATCATAGAATGGTTAGAGTTGGAAGGAACCTTAAAGATCATCTAGTTCCAACCCCCTGCCATGGGCAGGGACACCTTCCACTAGACCAGGTTGCTCAAAGCCTCGTCCAACCTGGCCTTGAACACCTCCAGGGATGGGGCATCCACAGCTTCTCTGGGCAACCTGGGCCAGTGTCTCACCACCCTCACAGTCAAGAATTTCTTCCTAACGTCTAATCTAAATCTCCTCTCTTTCAGTTTAAAACCATTACCCTTCATCCTATTGTTAAACTCCTTGATAAATAGTCCCTCCCTCTCTTGTATTTGAAGAAGTTATCAGCTTTCATGAGTTCAGCAAGTTACACCTCAAAAGTCTTTTCTGGGTTTATGTTCCTCCCTCTGCCTCATTTAACTTATCAGGGTTGACATCCCCTTCTACTTTCTATGTTTGGACACAACATCCACTTTTATATAGTAAACATTTTTTTTTCTCCCCCAATTGCATTTATTTTGCTGTTTAACTACCCTTGCTTTTTTCATTATTTTTCGATTTATTTTAATGGAGAAGGAGAATACACTTACTGAGAATCTACTATGACATCTTCAATCTCCATACTACCAGCAAACACACCACTCCTTTTAATTTCTTCCAATTAGTTTCTTTGCTTTTATATAGCTCCTCCTTTCAAAGCTTAATACTACTATCAAGCTGGTTTGCTTATTTTAAAATCAGACATTCACATTTGTTTATCCTACATTTTATTTCTAATACTTATAATCTTGTTTCCTGTGACCTAAATACGAAGAACAGGAGAAATAAAGGGGAGGAGCACTATGGGAATGGGCAGGAGTAATGGCAAACAAAGGGGAGCAATGGGGAGCAACCAGCTCAATCAAAAAAAAAATGAGCTGAAGCTCTCAAGAACTCTTGCTACACCAGTCTAAACAGGGAAAAAATGAGAAAGTCATAGCAAGACATAAACAAGAGAAGAGAATACAGCTAGGTGAACATACAGTAACAAGTTGCTCCAGCAGTCCCTCAAAACAAGAGGTGGTTTTAAGTTTTTCCACGCTCTAGAGTAGCAGTAGTTATTTATACGTTTATAGGTTATTCTTATCCCTTTTTCCAGTGAAATGGCATTTAGTCAAATCTGTGTGGGGAAGTATAACTCACCAAGTGCCCATGCAGCTTGATTTCAGTTTCCCAGGTGTCTGGGTGGAAATTCAAGACAATGTTTCAGGAAAGATCCTCAGAAATTGAGTCTGGTCTTCACTGCTGCCAATATGGGTTGGCAGAAGGGTTACACTTAAGGGCATTTACACATTCACCTTTGGTCTAGCTGTTAATTTTTTTATTTTTTTACAAGGCCAGTTTAATGTTCTTTCTTATTTCCTATATTTCTACATAGCAATTTGAAATTTAAATATCACCAAGTGAATGCATATGCAATCTGTTCTATAAATAAAAATGTCTGTAAAATACTGCATAGTTTCCCCTTTCAAGCTGTAAGATAGAAAGACAGATTTTGAGTTGTCAGACACCACGTCTGACATGATCAAATTATGATCAGTCCAGGCTTAACCATAATTTTTAAAGATAAACAAGGTTTGGGGATTTTTTTCTTAGATCAAGCTCATCACTTCTTTGCAAAAGGCACAGACCTCACCCTGGCAGTTGACATGTCAGCCATCACCTGAGCACAGCAGTCTTGAAAGCAGGATGAAAAGGTTCTGAAAGGGATCTTGGATTATTGGCATGCAGTCCCTGGTCCTCCAACTACCAGCAACTCTAAGCTGTCAAGGCATCAAAGTGGTCCACCCAGCCAACACTGACAAGTCCATCACAACTGATCTAGAGGATGAGGGGAACTGAAATAGCATTCAGCATAAATTTTGGAAGAAATTCTTCACCAGGGAGGATGATCTCAGCACAGGCTGAGAATCAGTATCTTCTGGAAGGTGAGAGATTGTTTTCATGAGAAAGCAGCCTGGAGCCAAACTTACAAACCTCTAAGGTTTGCATGGCATGGATCAATGTGTCATATGATTTTTGAAGTGACAAGTAATAGCCAGTACTGCAAGTAGGGATAGAATCTTGCCACCATGGAGCTCAGAATCACATTGATGAAATTTAGACAACTAGGGATATTTCTGAAAATTCAACTCAGGACCTTTGAAAGGAACAAAACCCTTTTTCTTAGGTAGCGCTATGTTTTTATCATCCCACTGACTAAGTGCAGCCATGGCGTGCAGTCACTATTTGAGATAAACCATAAAACCAACTCCTGACCAAGTAACAATGGCAGCCACCTTGTGGTATTTCCCATGCAATGCCTGTATGGAGATATATAAAGTCAGCATACTGAAAACCAAAATCCACACACAGAAATCCCTCCTAATGGAGACTGGTGAACTCTGTTGATAAGGTTTGCTTGTGAAGATAAAATATCCAGCTACAGCAAGGAAACCCCCTAAGTCCTTCATCAAATGCAGGACCTTGTATGTCCTCTGGTTAAAGAGAAGTGTCGTAACGAGTTAAGTCTTTCACTAAAGATTTCATGTCTTTCAGCAGAATCAATGACTGTGGCCAGGGTGATGAGTATCCACTCCGACGAAGGCATGCCTCTAGCAAAGGGGTATTTGTAATGAAGCCCAGGATATCATTTTCAGTTTGCTACGGCTAAAACAAATTTCTTCATGACATCAGTACAAAGATAAATAAGCTAAAATTGTTCAAAATCTTATACTCAGTGAGCAAAGAAGCACTGATAACCAGATCAGCAAAACTGGAACAAGAAGTGTATCTTATTTGCCAAGCTGCCAGACATTTTGTGGTCACGGCTGTGGAACTTAGACTATTTATTTTTGGCCATTGCTGCTGCTAAGGCTAAAGGCAAAGGTCATCACAGAAAGACTCTGAATTACATGATATCCACTATTCTCTGTCTTTCTGATGTTGAAAGGTAAACATGTACGTACACGAGATGCCACATAGTCGTCTTCAGATTGTTAGCCAACATGGTTCTGTTTCTAAAGAGAGTATTCATGTCAATCTAGGGAATCATAAGAGCAGCAGAACAGATGTTTTGAGATACCAAAGGCCATGCTAATGCTGTAATAGTACCTGTGCTGAGAATCCAGTTAGCTAGAGAAGCACCCAAAGTGTCCCAGGAGAGCTCAGATAGTCATGCAGGCTGTATCCAAAAGTCAATAACCATGATGGAGAGAATAAAAAATATGGAACATTGCCATTTGTCTTGTTACCTTTGCCTGCTGACTGTTCAGGACCAACAGGTAGGACTGGTGCCAAAAGGCCAACGTGCACCTTCATTTATAGCCTCCACAAGCTCAAACCCCTGCCAAACTGCTTTGGGAACTAACCTCTGTCCTAAAGTCTGGTAACAGAGGATGCAGCTGGAACTAACAGTGGTGTCCAACAATCTAAGAATCAGTCACAGACAGGAATGACAGGAAGGCACCCTAGGACATTTCAGTAAGTACTTCTAAATATCGTTCTCTCCATCACCTGCTGTCATTCACCTGAAGAATAAAGACATCCAGAACACAGGTTAACAGATGAAAAATTACTTCTGCATGTTTAATGCAAGGCAAAATGATCATAGAGTTAGTAGTTTAATTGATTAAGTACACAACGGATGGAGCAGTAGAGACCTTGGATGTGAAGCCTGTCATCTCACTAGAAGGCTGAAAAGAGCTAAAGCATAACAACAATCACAGGACAGGAAGAACTTAATGGCAGAGGTATACTGAGAAGCACTGAAAAGTGTACATTATTTCGCAAATCATAAAACAGACAAACTTCAAGGATCTTTAATGAACTGAACTCATCCCCAAAAAAAGGGAATGAAGCATTCCTAGTTTTATCCTGGACCATGAATGGTGAGGAAAGGTCAGCTCAGTGCACTGAGATCCTTGCCACCAAAAGCAAAACAGCAGGCATGACAGTTGGAAACCTACTGAATGCCTGAAAGAATGTGAGCTCGCAGGGGTGACGGACGTGCTCTCTGTAAGCAGTTTCTGTGTGGACAGTCACTTTCAATAATAGTCGTTTCCAAGTAGCTCTGTGTTTAGACAGACCCTAATAGATGAGCTAACTCAGAATCATTTGCACATAATACAAATCACAGTCCTTTTAAGTAGTATAGATATTATTAATAAAGATCTACAACAAAATATTGGGGGGTTTTCCAAGTATCTGACCGTACCCAAATCAAATTCAGTATGAGCTGTACACACAGTGTTATGTTTCAAAAGGCATTATGCAAAAGAGAGAGATTTCATTCCAAGCAACTTTGCAATTGCACATTTTAATTCTTATTTAAAGAAAGAGTGATTCTGAAGGGCGTGTTAACATTAAAACATAATGGCTTGAGATTAGAGAGCTTTATGCAGAATTTCATACCTCTCTTTGCTAAGCAGAAGACTGCATTTTACATATTTATGTAACTAAATAGCTTAATTTTAAATCAGACTCTTAGCTTCCATGTTGTTAAAATAGTGACTGACATCTCCCATTTAACTTGATGATACTTTTTATTCAGATTTGCCAAGCTGCATGGTTGGAAATTGTAATTCAAGTAAACTTATAGAAAAGTTGTATTTTAAAATAATTATGAAGTGTCATTCAATTAAAATATAAGAAAATTTTGCTTTAAACACAAACCAGTTTTACTATGCATTTGTGCTTCGTGAAGAGAAGCAAGAGCTTCTAATTAATAGGTTTTCATTGTAACTACTAAAAATCATCTTCTACTTGAAGTGAAGAGGAAATAAATTTTTTCTGTTTTCTGAAGTCCCAGTATCTCAACTTCAACTGAACTAGTAAATGAACAGAATTAGATTAACAAACTAGAACAAGGGAATATTCCTGTTCTGTGTCTAGAGGCAGCTAATCCCAAAACAAAAAGGGTTAGAGGATCAAGTTCCAGTGCCAAGTGTTTAGTTGGTAACTTTCAACTTAGAGTTTTCACTTCTATTTGTTCTATTTTTAAAGATGATCTGCAAACTACCTGAATTGTAAATACAAACGTAGGATTTAACATATATCATCAATTTCAAGCTTTAAAAATATGTTTATTTGATTTAAGAGAAAACACATTCCCGTAATAACTTAGTTTTAAAAAGAGTGAGTTTTCCTCCACCTGGTAACTTGGCAACTTTCTACGCAGCACAGAAAAACAGTAAAAACTTAGCATTCTTGAACTCTGATGCTACTGTGTTACTTCAGTTTCCTAATTAAACCTATAATCGGTTAAGAAAACCTGAAAGTTTCAGTCCTGTGATTATCAGAGAAGAATAGTAATTACAACCCTTTTAAAAAGTTCATAATATAAGGGAAACAGTTCACAGAGTTAAAATAGTAAGGAGCAGAATCCTATGCATTCAAATCTTCTTGCTTTTGTCCTTTACTACAATCCAAGGTTGAAGGGGGTTTGTTGGTTTATTTTTTCCTAATATTCTGATACTTTAAAAAGAACTACAAATTTTAAGTCATTTTCTATGCTAAATGGCACCCTTGCACAACATCACATGGTATCAATCTCAGAAGAACTACATAAAAATTACAAGCCAGAAATACATTTTTGGCACTGTCATCCACACTCGAGCTAGTTTGGAACACGACTAACCATGCCTGAGCAACATGCTATCAATAAAAGACTTCAAACACAACAGCAAGTTCTATTTTGGATGTCTTCTGAAGAGGAAGACAAAAAGATTCAGCTACTTTTCAAATACATTGGAGAACACTGAGTTTGATTTTTCAAAGGCACGGAACATCACAGTTGTCACAGGTCTTAGAAACTGGAAGCTTTACTCAGACATATAAAGTCTGAAGACAAGAAACACAAAAGTTGCTTCTCTAAGATTTCAAACCATTTTAGGATTGGGGATTAGCAAGATCATATGTGGACTTGCATAGTAGAAGAGCTTAAAACCTTGTCTTTAGCCAAACTTTCCACGCATAAATCAAGGAAGCTTCATTAAAAGTCCTGGAAAATCTGAGGCCTTTTTGACAGCAAATAAGGTCTACAGACAGGAAGATAATTTATTCCAGTTTATCAGTTCCTCTTGGTTCCTCTCCTTCCTCCACTACCTATTTGAGCCACTAAAGAGAGGGAATTCACTGGCAGGCAAAGACCTAAAGCTTGCCAGCAAGGTTCTTTGCTGCAGGAGTCACCAAGGAGAGATGTTTGGCCATAACTAAAAGAGAAAAGAAAAAAAAGCTACACCATTTTACTCCCGTCCTCTTTATCATAAAGGAGGGAATAACTGGGAAAAAAAATGCATTTTTTACCTAGGTTACTGTGAATCAAAAACTTTTTTCAAAACCTTTCATCACTACTTCAATCTCATTAGTCTAGGTGATAAACAAACCTGTTTGAAATATTTTTCCTAAGAAACATAATACAAACATGATAGTTGCTACTTTTTGCCTTTCCAGGTGATTTTGTAAATGCTGCATGGCCCTCCCCTACAAAGGGGTCCTCACACCCAACATTACCATTTCTGAAAACCACCCACATTCATTCCATTGTCAACCACTGACAACTTTATTGCTGAATTAAAAACATTTTTTTGAAAGAAACCAGAGAAAGTTACAGAAACTTAAGACTACTGTCCTACTTGACCACTGTTTAATTCAATGTCATCACTTTCAGCTTCTACAAGTTCATTGTCTCAAACAGAGAGACAAGGATTGTGCCTACTCCCTTAGGTGAATTCTGTATCCACACTATGAATGTTTTATCAGAAAACAGATTTCATCAGAAAACTCATGGTAGATTCAGTCTGAACTACCATACACTCGTCTTTTGTGAATTTACTTTTCAACCTCAACTTCTCTGAATCTTTTCATTAATAGCACTTCTGAAAGCTGGTAGTATTTTTAAATAATACTTTTTTTTTTAATCCACATGCAAATTAAGCCCTGTGATCATATTCTTAATATTTACAGAGGAAATAGAGCATTAGGCTTGAGGCAGTCCATCTACAGATGGAAAACATTAAAGGAAGTTTTATTTTAGATACTACATATCAAGGTCAGAACACATATTTAAGACTAGTAGCACTGTATACATGATTGATTACCATCAAAAAGTTACCTCATGCATACACAGAATTCCCTAACTTCTGTGCTCTCCATTACTTCTCAAATTAAGTATGTTTCAAAACAAAGTCACATTATTTGACTGTAGGACAGAAGAAAGTGCAAATACCTCTTTCTTTTAAAAAATCATACCTTGATCAGAAAGAAAATCCAGCATGGTCTGGAGAAGGAAAGACAGATGCCTGACGCATAGAGCAGGATTGCCCATTCTTCTGGAAGCATACACTAGTTCATGAAGCAACCGCATCTGTACTGCAGCCCATCCTCTGTGAGTTCCTATAAAGTAAGCAATCATTTAATACTTTTTAAAGCTAGAAGTCATCACAAACCAATTGGTTTTGGTGTTCTTTATATACAAAGCAGTAATTTAATGACATTTACAAAAATCACCCAATGAAACCAGTAACTACAAAATCCAAATCTTGTACTTAAAGGAAAAATTAGGATCTTTGAGTCTGCTTAACTAAATGTAAAAGCAATTTTTGTTTTATGTCCTTGTCTATCGACTAATAAATTTATCATGAGAATTCAGAAAATGAAGTTAACACTTCCCACAAAGTAAAAACAAAATGATACACAAAACTTTTAAAGTTTTATATTTTTTAAATTTTCTGAACAAGAAATTCACATGAGAGTCCATACAGAAACTTCATTTTTATCCAAATCAAATACTTCTTAACTCTCTTTAAAGATCAAGCAAAATATTTTCTCTTAATGCTTTCCTGGTCATTAAAAGTCAGTAAAAAGCAATAAAACTACAGGACATGAGGCACATTTCCTGATTTTCAGTGTTTAAAAGCTAAGTTTCAGACTATAAATTATTTCATATTTGCAAAGTATCTATGGTAACAATATTTCAAAAATGTAATATGCAGTACTCTTCATGAAACTTAACCTGCTTTTAGTAGTAAGCAAAAGCAATAATTTTTAAAGAACAGATATTCCAAGATGTGCAAGACTTCATAAACTTCTAAAAAGCCTTCCTTCTAATATTGCCCTTCACCATTTGGCAAACTTTTCTAGAAATATTTATTTAGTGCAACCAAACCCTGAAAGTTTGTATTTTGCACACAAGAGTCTAATTATTTTTCACGTGTGAAATGTCGTTGTTATGAAGTAATTCTTACAGTTTACATTGATCTTTCCATATGTCTCTGAAACAGCCATTTTAGTGGGAAAATCTAACAAAGCACTTCAGTGCAACATAAAGGTAAGGTAAAAAATGAAAGATAAACACCAATCTTTTTTTAATCATCACTTCTTGCTGAAATTCTACAACCTCTTCTCCCAACACAGTCCCATCCCAGTCTTCTCCTTTTCCATCATAGGCCACAGCATATTTTTTCCAGCAAATTCCCTCCTCCTAGACTCTTTGTATCTTTTTGTCTAGTCCACTTGGCATTTTCTGCCTTCTCTCATATATCACTTTCTTTCAGTGACTGCTAAAATCACACCAGTTTAAAAAAATAAAAATAAAAATCTAACCATACACACACACAGTGTGTTGTCAACATGCGTGTTTCATCAGTGGAGCTAAGAGAGTTTGGAAAATATCACCTAGTGGCTAATCAAATGAGCTTTTCCATATTTTCCCTTGACTGAATTGACTAGATAGCTCCATTATTTCAATGGCTAAGTGACCTAGCATATACAGAAACAACTAAACTCACCACTGAACTCACAAGACAACATTGAACTGGAATCCCAACAATAGTCAATGTGCTCTCAGAAAAGTGAAAAGAATATTGCAGCTGCGGTTCATTCATATTTAAACCAGTGCGGAGTTTTTGTACTGGTGAACCCCACCAAGACATGCTCAGCCCATTGCTTGCTGCTCTTCTCCTGCAGCTACAACATTTAGCCAATGGTCCCCAAAAATGATACCGTATAAAAGAATGCAAGTTTTGGGGCAACATGGAAGGGTTTACTCAAAGGGAGTTCCCAAGCAGCGTATCATCTCTCTCTTCCTTTAGAGGAAAAATACAGCACAGTATATTAAAATCAAGGCAACTTTTAAAATAATTATGTTATATACAGCTTTAGATAACATTGATAAAATTGTTGAAACATAGCTTACCTAAAGAAGGGCAGCAAGCAGCACATACCTTGCAGAAAGCGAACACAGTATTTAACAGCTACAAGAACTGACATGTGTTCTTATGGATGGTTTTTCCTTTGGTTTTTAATAGATCCAATAAAATAGTAATTCAAACAATATACAGCATCTAAAAACTGTTGAAATGTCTTAACCAAATGTTAGTCTTACAGATAACATCACTGATCTAATTTGTGGAAAAATGTGACATATTCGACCCTACAGATATAATTACATTATATGTATGTATGTGTGCCTATATACAAAAAATATGTAAAAGAATCTTTCATTCTTTCATTATAAGATCAAACAGCAATAAATACCAAAAGAAATACAATTTCTGATACACAAATTGAAGGCCCTTTAACTGAAAAAACACTCAAAAATAAAATACAAACTTTTTTGTACTGAGTGTATAATCAAAAAAAAGACATTTTTGAAAAAGAGTAGAAATAAAGCTCTCACAAATAAAACGTAATTATTTGCTGCAAATAGAGGAATACAGCAACACATTCAGCAATGGCTCACAGAAATTTGAAATTATTGAAAGCAGCACTAAGAAAAATTTAAAGTTACAGTGTTAAAGAACTGCTCTATTTGCCACAATTAGTTTCAGGCAGGTAAATTATTTTGGTTTAATTTGAAATCTCTTCAGGAAATTAGTTATAGAAAGCCAGTTGAGAGACCTACTATGCTACTCAATACTTTCCCCGAGACACTTACCTTTGCTGAAATCTTTAGGATCCAATGATAAGCTATAGCCAGGGAGAGTTTCCAGAAGCAATTTGTAGCAGGCCCTCCACCCAGGTTCTGGGATGCTAGGTGCAGCACACTGCATGGCTGCTATGCGCTTGAAAAAAGCAGACTTTCGGTGAAAACCAATACGTTCATACAGCTCAGAAAGAATGCTGTAACGCTGGATTTTTTCTTCTTCTGAGAGCTGAAATTTAAAGGGAAAAGAGAAAAGGATTGTTTCTAATCAATATTTTAAAGTGTATATCTGAGTTTAAAAAAAAATAAATAAATAACAGGAGGGAAAAAAAACATAGTAGACATATCTCCAACACTACAGAAGGCCAGTGATTTTGCATGTAGCCAGTCATGACAGCTTCTACTGCCAGGAAAACTTAAGCTTGCTTCAAGTTCAACAGCTAACAAAAGCAGCAAAGATAAGAGTTCTTTAGCAACTTCATTTGTCAGTAGTACTACCAAGTAAATGGTCAAAACAGTCAGTAACAGCTAAACAGCTCCACATTTCATGGAAGATATTTAACATGATATTCATGTGCATAATAAAAATGCAAAAATATACCACTTACAAAATCTATTGATTTACCAAGTCAAATATTTTCATCCCTTTAAGATTAAATCTAATTATTAATCTTGAAATCTCAAGCAAAGAAACTACTGTCTCAATTTTCATATGTCTCTGATCTTGTAAACCATAACACTTTCATTCCATGACACTATACATATGCAGACTGCCAGCTAGTGAGGAAGAATTTGGTGAAAGTTTAAGCCCCATTAGGCTTAAAGCTGAAACAAACTTGATGAGTAACTATGAACATGTGCTTCTTTAGCTTATCAATATATTGGCACAAGTCCCAAGCAACCATTCTTTCCCCTCTGCTTTGAATGACAATCTTGCTCTGAAATCAGCAAGCCAAGAAGAAACTGCCGCAGAAACTCTGGAAGCTACCAACTACTTCAAGTCTACATCCCAGTAACAAGCAGCATTGAGTTCTGAAGGTGGATCAATGCTGACACCTAGTGCACAATGTCTGCCATGCACAACCAAAAGCAATATAAAATATTTCAAATTACTCTAAAGCTGCTAACACGTTTTGCAAAGGCGTTTAAAATGACAAACTTCAGACAAAAATAGCTGTTTCTGTCCTTTAGTGCGTTTCTGCAACTCATTCTTCAAAACTGAAAGTATCAATCCGTGGATTCTGTGCGTTTAACTTCAGGTACTTAAAGCCTTGGAAAGTCAGAAGAAGATGCTAGCCAAACTTTTAGAGAAATAATTAGGTCATACAAATGAAGCTTCAAAATATCTTTTATTCACTTAAATCCTAATATAATTATAAAAAAAAACCCAGCCTGCTTTCAAAAGTCACCTCTAATTTTGGACATCGGGATATAAGAGAACTCAACAAAGCCTAGAGTTTTCAGAAAGCACCATGACTATCTGATAGTTCAAATCTTAGTACTTCAGGACATGAAGACACACAGACAGATAGACTAGCAAATCATTTTAGAAAGTTTCACACAATTTTTGAGGCTGAAGTTTCTATTTCCCTCAGAACTAACAACACAAGATGATGCCCAATGCAAAAATACTGCCCATCCATATAAAAGACCAATTCCTGTAACAGGAGTTGTAAAAAGGCAATTGCACCAAGCTGAAAACTCTCATGAATCAGCGCAGCTGGAAAGAACATGAGGCACAAAAAGAAAATACAGAACAATTTTAAACCAGTTTATCAGACTCCCCAAAAGCTATCATTCAGAAAGAACATGAGGTGTCAGATTAAGGTTACCTACTCTAGCAGATAAAAAGCTGTTCCACCTTTCCCCCCCCTCTTTTTTTGAATTTATGTCATTTTAAAACTGTTGGCAGAACAAAAGCATATGGCAGCAGAGTTGAAAAGTGCATGAGCGCATGATCACGTACTAAAGTTAGAAAAGCTTAAAAAAAAAACTGTCAAAAGCTATTCCTCAAATACATAATACTGTCAATGTTCACACACCTATGGAAATAGATTTTTAAGATGAGAAAAGACAAGGTCATGCTATTTAGGTAGACATTAGTGCTCACTAATAATTGGAACAGCCATCAGAAAGGCAATAGATTCTCAGAAAGTTTTATTTCTATCATATCTGAGTATGTTTTTAACACTGCTACCTAACTTGTTGCTTAATGATTGTCCACAAAGTTACTCAAGTGTTTACTGCAGTTGCAGGAAACTGGTTTTTCATCACCACAAAGACAGAAAAATTGTGTTTTCCCTCAGCACAAATAGTTATGTGTTACCACCCAGGGATTTAAAAAAAAAAAAAAATAAAGAAAAGAAAAAAACACCAAACAAACCAACCAACCCCCACACAGTTACTATAAGTAATTAATTCTGGGAAGACTGCAGCAGGCATTCTGCAGGCCATTAGCATAGCATTTAAAAACATCTTTCCTGACCTTACAAGTTTATAAGAGCTTAAGGCCTATAAAGTGCCTGCAAAATAGTCAACACCTGAAAGCACAGCATCTTTTCCATCTGGTTAATTTTCATTTAACTGTTGTAACAAACCAAACTAGCAATTGCACCTGTAAAGGCTGTAGTTCACTACCCAAGCAACTGACATAGTTTTTTCACAGGCTTGTTTTAAGACAGGCTTTCAAGAGTGTAGCTTTTTATCTGTTTTTTAATTATTCCTTACCATATTAAAATTCTATAATCTCACTTTCTTTGTAATTACATGTTACAATTTATTCGTCACAAGTGGATGCAGATAAGTCCTATTACCCTGCAGTTCTCCTATAATCAGAAAACACCAATTACATAATGTTACTAGATTGGGTAGGAGATTGAATATATGGAAAGAAACTAGTTTTCCTGATTATCACACTTTATCCTGTGAGGGTTTTTTTCTGCTGTCAAATATTGGTTGTGCTGATGCTCTACCTACCTACAAGAGAAAAACACCGCCCTATAGTTTGTTTCTCTAACCTGTCCCAGGATGACTCCTCCTTAGAGTTAGTCCAATTAGCACCCTGTTCAATCGCATCTTGGAAACCTCCAGCAATGCAGACTCCACCATTTTCCTGGAAAGGTTGTTCCAGTGAATGATTGTTCTTACTGTAAAAAAATTTTTTCTTATATTCCCATGAAATCTCTCCTGGTGCAACTTGTACCCATTGCCCCTTGCCTTCTCCATATAGCTCCCTGTGGAAAGAGAGCCTCTGTCCTCTTTGTAGCCACCCTTTTAAGTACTGGAATACTGTGATGAGATCCTCCCCGAGCCTTCTCTTCTCCAGGGAGAAAAAGATCTGACACTTTCAGTCTTTTCTCATCAGACAGGTTCTGCAGCCCTGCTGTGATCATCTTCATGGCCCTCCTTTGGACCTTCTCCAGGCTGTCCATGGCTTTCTTGACCTGTGGGGATCAGAACTAGACACAGTACTCCAGGTGCAGCCTGACAAGGGCTGAGTAGAGTGGGATGACCACATCTCTGCTAGCAATGCCCCTGTGGATGCAGCCCAGGATCCAATTTGCCTTTGTTGCTGCAGTGGTGCACTGCTGACTCGCTGACTCCTGTTCAGCTGGCTGTCTGCCAGGACCCTCAGGTCCCTTCCAGCCAAGTTGCTCCCCAGCCACACAGAGAATCCTGGCCTGTACTGGGTTCTTTGCTTAGGTCATCCCAGGTGCAGGACCTTGTACTTGTCTTTGTTAAACCTCATACAGTTCTTGTTAGCCCCCTCTTCCGGCCTGTCCACATCTCTCTGTAAAACGGTTCTCCCTTCTGATGTGTTCACCTCACCACCCAGTTTGGTGTCATCATCAATCCCATCATCCAGATCATTTTTGAAGATGTTGAACAGCGTGGGGCCCAGTATAAATCGCTGGGGGACCTCACTTCTGACAGGTTGCCAGCCTGAGTAAAAACCATTGATCACCATCCTCTGAGTGTGGCCTGTTAGCCAATTTCCTACCCAACTTGCAGACCACCCATCCAGTGTGTATCCTGCCGGCTTGTTCAGGAGACGGCTGTGTGTCAAACGCTTTGCTGAAGGTTGCCAAATGATATGTGCATTAACACCCTGAATTCTGCCTGAGCTACAACAAAAATATGTAATATACCCCATTTTTATGTCAAGATTTTCCAGACAGTGGGAGATCTGGCATTTATGGAATATATTTTATATAGCATGACATGCACACTGAGGCATACTTTACACGCACAAAGATTTATTTGCAGGGTCAATAACTGATGGCATACACCAAGTTCAAAGTTCCTTTAGGGGAAAAACAAAGCAGAGAGAAAGAGACCAGCCAGCTAGGAAGAAAAGCAGTGGGGCCTCCATAACACCCTTCTCTGGTTCTCTCTAATGCAGCAGGTGATAAAAACTATGATGCCTTCCAACCATGCTTTTTCACTAGATATGTTTCATTAGGACACACTCAAACCCTTAGTTGTTTCTACTTGGGACACTATTAGAGCTGGCCAGGGCAAGCTTTGATCAGGGCACATGTTGCATGCTGACTGGCTGCCAAGCTTTGTGCTTGTATTATTATGTGCGAGTATTATTAGGTAATACTTAGCAGCGATTTAAATGAATTTATACTTTGCCATTCACTAAGTCATATTTTTTTCCTCTAATATAAAGTGAAAGCTGCAACATCAGTGGTGTCAGGGGGAATGGGCGATTCTCACAATGACAGTGATTGCTTCCATAAAAAAAACAACATAACAACAATATTGGAGTTTGCGGGCCATAAGAATAACAGCGCAAGAACAACAAGGGAAAAATACTGCCACAGCAGCTTACACGAAAGGCTACAGAGCTGCCAGTGAAAAACTGACTACAGAATAAAGAGAAGGCCCTTAGCACTGCAAGGATTACAGCAGTTAAGGTACACTGCAACAACACTGATGATTTTTATGATAGCTTATCGATTAATTAATTGCTTATTTACGTTGGGTTACAAAATAATCCAATAAAACAATCCACAGAAATGATTCTCCACAAATGAAAGGAAGTATTCTACCTCCCCTCATAAAATTTGCTGTCCCCATCTGGGTTTAATAAGCTCAATGGTGTGGACTTAAACTGCAGTCTTACCAAGATGTAATGAGCAAAAAAGGAAAAACAGTAAGAAATTTAACAGCTTTTTATGAATTCTTTCAACCACAGCAGTCTCTCTGTAACCAGTGACATCAAGGTTGAGACACTGATAAAGTGTTATTCTTCTTCTGTTGTGGTACTGAGCATTTTTCTCACAGTTCCAAATACCGATTTTTTCCTCTGAATTCCTTTCTGATTTGGCCTAACCAAGACTTCCCACTACACAACAAAAATTCAATTGATTAACAACATTAGTCAGACTCTTAAGCTCACTTTGCAATAGGCCATTCCTGATTTGCTCACAGTTTCACTGAACTAGATACAATCAAGGGGAAAA
>VYXH01004674.1:121269-147721 GCA_013397275.1 Burhinus bistriatus | reverse complement strand
AAAAAAAAAAAAATTCCATTGCAGATCTGTCCCAAGCAGCTATTTTTCCCTAGTACAAAATCACAATAGAAAAACAATGGGATTTTTTTTTCTTCACAAGGGAGAATAAACAATAGAGTCTTTAATCTCAAACTAAGTCCTCATGTTTTTAGATGAGCTCTGAACACCTTTTAAACCAGATTCACAGATGTGAAAATCCTCAGAAGTCAAGTCCTACTAAGAATGAAGGTAGTGATACAGAAAATAAACTGGAGTCTCCTGCATCTAAGCAACTTTCACACTTCAGTATAATCTCTCAAACAAGAAGGGGAAAATAACCAGACTTTTCGCACCGACCTGACGAAGGTTGATATAAACTGCATTCTGAAGAAACTCAGAGGCTTCCATGCTCCTTTTCTGTATTGCAAGGACTCTCACTGCCTTCACGCAGGCTTCCAGTTCAATCACACCAGCATTCTTGTACTTGAAGAACGAGAAAATTAAAATTGTATTTCAGTATTGCACCGGTTAGATTTGATAAGTATTTCTGCTCAACATATAAATCAGCTGTCACATCTTCCAAACCCAGCAATTCCTTAATGCTAGTGACTATACTGTTAAATTATCAACATATGCCCAAGTGAAAATTAAGGTGTCATCTAAAATGTTATTATGCAAAACCACAGTTTTCAGCCTCTTCACTCACTTCTCTTATTTTGAGACACAGCACAGCTTCAGTCTGAGAGTTCAGACAAGGAGAAAAGTTGGCAATATTAGTATCATTTTTGGATAACCTCATATATATCGTGGGTATGGGTGGTGTGTCTGCAACAAGAAATAAATTCTACCTTCACAGTGTAATAGGTATGTAAGTAAAAAGGTCAGTTTTACAGTAATTCATCCCCACCTAAAACTGTTCTATCACAAGAAACAGAATTAATTTTGCCTTTTCTACTTATTACAAAATACGCTATATAGCACAGGAAGCTGTAGCAACGGAACTTTAGTTTTATTGCATCAATTTTTTCTTTAGTCAAAACAGTACCACTGATGACAAGTGAATTACAAAAGATTGAGTTTTCTAGTACCTATTTACAAAACATTTTCTATAAATGACTGTTTCAGTTATTTAGCTTGCTTAAGAAAGGCAGGAGACAATGTAGATGTGCATTAATCTGTCTGAGCTCAGACAACAAACACAATTTTCTAGACAAACAATCTGATCTAGTTATTTCCTCAAATAATACTGATTTTTGGATATTTAAGTCGGCCTATCTCCTGCTGAAGTTAAACTCTGTTCAGGTATTTATCATGTTTGAAATCTAATGGGGGAAATAAAGCTCAGAACGAAATGCAAGAGTTACTCTACCAAAGAAGTTACATATTCCTCTCTTGTGCATCTATATCAGCAAAACCAAATCATTGGAGATTGAATACATTTTAGAAGATGCTACAAAAGTTTCTTAAGCTCAGTAATAACATGAAAAAATAAGTAGACAGTGCTGCTTCCTCATCACTAGAGCTAAGAGTTACTCTATCTGTAGGTCTTTAACAGACTAAAGCTAACTATGCTTGTCTTGAACAGTTATAGATCAGTCCCAAGACAAAGCTCTCTGTTATTTGCAAGTGAAGCTGCCGTGAAGCACAGTTACTACTTGCTGAGAGCATAATCCATATTATTATAACCAAAATATAAATATCCTGCCTTAAGTCCAACAAAGTCCAATAATTTTATACTTCTAAAGAAATCCTACTCTTTCTAGATGAGCAACTTACCCTTAAGGTAACGTAAGAAGCTGAATGAATACTTGACAATTATTTTTATATTGATGGATTCAAATTTATCTGAAACTATCCCCAAAACTATCACCTTTCATTGCTCCTGATCATAAGTTAACTCACGCACACAATTTATCTTGTTTCATTTGGAGAGTCTCCCTTCAACAGACATCGAAATGCCACATCATATTTACATAGCTTAATCTAAAGATACTTTCAAATTCCAAATGAGAAATACCTGAAATTAAGAAAGTGATGAAAGCATAAATAGCTACACTACAATACAATTAAACTTATCTTTAATGTTGATCTGGTTACTGAGCCACTGTTGTCACAGTATGAAATAATTTTTTTTTCCTCTTTATATTATGAATGCAAACATTAAGCTACCTTACTATCTTATGCTCTGAGCATTTGCACAAAAATCTAAAAAAAATGCTCCATTAGAACTGAAAACTGTTCAATTTTTCTAAATCCTCTTCTAAGAATGTTTGCCCTTCACATTTCCTCCATGACCCCCGACCTCTCTGCATGCTCTAAATACCAGCCTCCCTGAACAATCCTGTAAAATTATATCCATCATCCGCAACCTCCTCATCAACTCCTGAATTCCCCAGAGATCATTCCAGAGGGCACAACAAACAAGCATTCAGCTTACACAATGCACAAAAGCATCACTGGAGTTGATGATGTGTGTATTAAGGACCATAAACATATGTAATAGTTAACAAACCTTCAAATATCTAACACTTCTGCTTAGAGTGCTTTAAAAATGTAAGACAATTAATCCAAAACCTCCAGGTACTACTAGCAGGAACAGTAAATAGCTTACTCAGCCCATTGCGGTTTTAGGTGTCTTTGACCAAAGATCTGAGATTCCCAGGGTCTAAAACAAGTACTTAGTTCAGCAGTATAAATTATTTCTATTATGGTATGTGTTTTTGTATTATTATTATGTATTATTTCTATTATGGTATGGTATTTCCATTATGGTACGTTTTACAAACTTTATTGCACATGCTTTAGAAGATCCTCTGAAACCAAAACCACAGCAGTTCATTCTTCACAAGCATTTCAGTGAAGTTTCTTAAAAATACGTAGGATTACCTTGCCATAGTAAGAAATGGCTTCTTTATATTTATCTATGATGTCTTCAGGACTAAGGCAATTCTTGGCACGTCCTATCTCAGCACTGGTATCTGCATTTATACCATTGGAAGTCAGTGCACCTAGAACAGAACAGGGTAACAAATGAGCAGAAGGACTTCTAGCAAATATTAAGGATCAAAGAAGAAAACTAGGATATGCTGTAGGCTTGACCAAAGCATACACAAAGAATACTTGCCCTAGTTAGAAAGAAATCATGCCCTGCCTAGAAAATACTAGTTCTGTTTTACTATGCTATTTTAAAGAGTGCAAATGAAAAATTGATTCAATTATAAACCAGCAAACAGGAAATAATCTTTCACTGAGTAAAAAACAAATATATTAGTGTGTTACATTTATCTGAATATTTAGACTATGACTAAAATATTAGATTGCTAAAATTAGATTATGGCCACATCTGAATATGCAATTTTAATCTTTGAGTTATTCCTTGGTTCTACTCAAAAATTGTATTTCTGAAGCACACCTAAGAAAAAAAATGTGCAATTATCTTATAAACTAATTATTAGAACAGTGACCTTCTCCTCAAATCATTTAAAACAAATACTTCTCTTCCCTATGTCTAATCACAGAAAACCAAGTGTTACATTGTAACAAAGGCCACCAAATCTGAGCCTTCCACATTAAAAAAAATTACCTGAGGCTCAAACAAAACAGTAAGAAATTGCTTTTCTTGTGTAAGAAACAAGGCAAGAGACAGAAAGAGTCTTTATATACATAAGGGATAAGAATCAGAAACATAAGCCAAGGAAACCTGGGGTCTTACAAAGAACATGAAAATTTTATTTCTAGAATTTAATTTTATTGCAGAGTTAACATAATAAAATTAAAAACATACATCAAAGGTTTGGCAAGGCTCTGTACCTTTTTACATGTTATTTAATCTGTAGGATTACACATCTAAATTTATATGGTCATTTATTGCTCCAAGAGGTTTCTCTACTAAGATGGCAAAGTTGTCTGTGTTGCAGAGCTGGACTCAACTCTCAACAGACAGTTAAAAACTACTGTGAAAGACACTTTCTATTCCTCTCTACATATTCAGAAATAAGTTCATTTCCATGCTCAAATGCTAAAGCAACTTTTTTCATATGTTTGTCAACCTAAAGAATCATACCAAGCACATCTATAGATTAACACCCTAGGCTTTTTATGGAAATTAAGTGCAAAATCTTTGTTAGTGATGATTGAAAGAGTACCATGACACTACAAGACTACATGTAACCATTCAGGTTTCTTGGTTAAAAAAGAATTTCAAAATCCTCACTACTCATGAGAAGAAACAATCTGGATCAGAATTTACAGGGACACAATCATGGAACTACAGCATTTATTTTGTGCCAGTTACCCTTCAGTCTCTTTGCTTCCTCAAGATTTATAGCCAAAAACTGAAGCATCAGGAATCAGTACTAGTTTTGGCAACTGGCAGTAACTGTCTATATAAATGAAAAACCATACGCAAGTAATAAAAGAAAAGACTTTGGAAACATGCATGAAAATAATGTACCTGGATCAATGAGAACTTCTTGTGCCCCTAAAAGGAGGAACAAACATGATTTTTTTTTCAGCCTTAAATATAGCCAACAAAATAAGCTCTTATAATGTTTTATAACATCAGGCTTGAACAAAATTATAAGATTTATTAGGATCATCATTGCTATTTTGAAGGACTACCAATTATAATTCAAGTAGCCACCATATGTTAAATCTCATTTTGTTGAAAAATAAATGTAAAAATCCCGTAAACTTGCAATGAATTCTGAGACCCATCAAGAAGAATTGAAGATTTTTCAGTGTTTAATTTAAAGCCATATCCTTTTTCTCCTTTTTCTTTATTCTTGTTTTAGTTGGCAAGTTTCCACCACAATCCACTTACTATATTTTAATATCAGGTCCTACAGCACTTAAATCTCCTTGTGGGAACTCACTTAATCTACACAATACTCTAGAATAACATTTTCAAGTAATTTTACCCCTTTCGGTTGTCATTAATTTCACTCCATCAAATTTTCTGAATAATTGGGTCATGACAACCAAAAAAGCCAAACCATTCACATAAAATAGTTGCCAAGATTATTGCAAAGTTGGATTATCAGATACATAACACCTTGTTGCCCGAAACTTTGATTAAACATGGCAATAAAATTGTTAAGATCAACGGTTAAGCAGCCAAAAACATTTGCTTTATGAGCGAGACAGGACCTCCCTTCAGTTGATTTGCTCAGACTCAAGACTAATGAAGTAGAGATTTAGAGCTAGGTCAAAGATACTCCAACACTTCACTCAGGTGCCCTAATTCTGCTTGGGGAAAGAGGAAAGCCAGGTGACAAAATTAAGAGCTCAGCACTTTAAACAAATAAAACACAATAGAGAAACCCAAAACAGCTAGTAAACTAAACATAAAGCAATTTAAATTCAACTTATTCAACATAAAAATCACATAGCAAACAGACCATGGCCAGGTTCCTGGCCAACAGGAACTAAACAACTCAAAATCTTCTTTTACACTGAAGGCTGCAGAGAGGAATGCAGTCATTCAAGGGGACGCAGCCTAAAGCGCTCCCCCTACAAACAAAAGGTTTTAGGAAGGTGAGAAGTCACACTTCTTTAAAACATCAACGTTTCCTTCTCACAATCAGCAAGACACTGCAGTCCAAGGGCTTATGGCAATGACCAAGGAAGAAGCTTGTCTTTGGAGCAGGCAAGATTCCACGTCTTCTTCCATCAGGCAAGTAGTTTAAATACTACGTTATCAACTTGTTCTTTTCTGAATGAACTATTTCTATCAAGAGAGTTTCAAAAGAAGTTGAAGGGTGCAGCAGCAAAAAAACAGACAATATTCTGATGGTTATAGATAGGTATGAAATATATTTCAATTCTGCTTAGTAGGAAAAAAAACCTAGCACCCAAAAAAAATCCTTTAACACTGCCCTCTTAAGCTTGTGCTCTATGTTAAACAAAGAGAGACAATATTAATGCTTCTCTCTCCAGAGAAGTTTTTAAATAAAGCAGACACCACAACATTTTTTGAGCAGGCAGGTCCTGTGCTATAGCCTAAAAATGCCAACTGGTGGAAGTCACAGGAGATTCAAGAGAAAGATGTTTCTCTTAATCGGGTCTGGGCACAAAGGTAACATCAAGAAACCCCATCCTGTCAAGGCTGAAGTACAGGCACAAGAAGAGATGCAATTCCAGGCGCATCAGGAAACAATAAAGCTAACTCTCACATCTATATGCCTCAAAAGCAGGCACGAGTTGAATGTCAGTTCCAAGTATGGCATTTCTTGATTTGGAAACCCCTTTTGTTTCTGGCCTTACCCTACAGATACACCGAAAATTGTTCCCCAGATTAAATACTGTCCTCGCAAAATTAGTTACAACAAGGTAGATTATAAACAAAGGTGCAGTTTGAAAAGATTTTAAATGAAAGGCACTGCAGAGTCAACAACAGGAATTGGAAAAGAAGCTTTCAGAAAACCTTGTAGGAAAAAGACATCACAACAACAGCTGTTTGGCAAGACGGAGTTCAGCAGTTCAGATTTCAAAACATGAAGAGAAGAGATCCTAACTAGACTTAGGGAACAATATCTAATGGACCATGAAGTAACATCTTCATCTGGAACGGATGAAAAAAAACGCTGTAATCAGTTTTTCTTCACTTAAGTGTTACAAAGTATATAGTCCTTCGGAAAATCTTGTCACGTGAAATTAAAATGTTTTTAAAGTACGACCACACTAATGAGTTCGCAAACTGCTAACAGTGACAGGGCTTTGAGTTACAAGACAACTTATGTACAGAAGCAGCAACAATATACCCAAAATATATATCTCATTCAGTTACTCTGATAGCTATGACTTGTTACCTTCTTTAGTAACAAGGAGTACCCGTTCCAAATGAACAGATTGTAATACCTACTGTTAAATATTTGTTGAAAAGTGGACAAAGGTTAATAAGCGTGTGAAATTATACCCTGAGAGCCAACATAAAATGCTGTTGGCATTTGGTCGTGGGACCAAATGCACAGATTTTAATTACACAAAAAATTAGTATTTTCTCCTGAAATAAGGTAATTTTACTATCACAATTATCTGGTGTCAACATACACAGTTTGTAATAAACATAATACAAAGCAAGTGTTTACTAGGTTGTGATTTATAGATGAATAAAGATGGGTGGTTGATTTTTTTTAGATGACGGAATTCATTTTGATGACAATGCACACAAGAGTACCTACACCAGCTCTTAAACCCAACTTCTGTTTGTTTCAGTCCTGGGTAAGAACCTGAGTATATGCATAGAAACAGCTGC
This sequence comes from Burhinus bistriatus, assembly GCA_013397275.1. Classification (NCBI taxonomy): domain Eukaryota; kingdom Metazoa; phylum Chordata; class Aves; order Charadriiformes; family Burhinidae; genus Burhinus; species Burhinus bistriatus. Next base: position 140,487 of record VYXH01004674.1, on the reverse strand, counting down.
GCTGGGTTAAACCAAAGGCCCATCTAGCTTATAACAATCAACACATTTTTCTTTCATTACCCTAGCCAGCCTCTCCTGGAAGCCACAGAAACTTTCAGGACCCTGAACACTGTGTGGCAAGCATTAGGTTACGCGATAAAAGGCTCATCTCCACAAACACAAAGGAGCACAGAGAAACAGTAACAGTCAGCTGAACCCCAATAACTTAATCAGAGCCAACAGAGCTGTCCAGGGGGTGAAACCCATCAAGATGAGTTAACTCTGGACCACCTTACAGACAGACTGTGGGGGGTTACTGCCTCGAGGGATATGGGGCTCGTTATAGGATAGAGGAAAGAACATCTTGGGATCGTACAAGATTTCTTATAGAATGTGTAGAGGACAAACCAAAGGCAGGAAAAGGGAGGGATCAAGGCAGTTTAGGGAACAAGCATGGAAAAACAGAGGGATAGGGGGAGGGCATGTGTGTGTGTAAGTCTAAGTACCAACAACTGGAATGGGGCTCTGCATCCTGGAGGCTTGTAGGTCCAGATGCCAGTAACTGGTGAGACCTGGCAATCCAGCAGCCAGCTACTGGATAGACTGAGTGACTAAAACCAGCTACTGGATGGATCCATAACACTAGCTGTTAGTGCTGTCTGTGTTTATGAGTGCTGTGTTTTCTGGCTGTGGGGCTGTGCGTATATACATTGTGTGTGTGCATGTACACCTATTGGGAATGCATGCTTAGCCTTACAACTGGCTGGACCTGGGGACATGGAGTTGCGTCAGCCTCACCTCTATCACGCTAGCAGATGCAGTAACTCCTAACAAGGAGTTCCACATCATACCTATAAATTGGATAAAGAATAATTCCTTTCATTTTCTTTTCCATCTGCTAGGTGTATTTGATGTCCTCTAGTTCCTCTATTGGAAGAAGCACTGAACCTCTTATCCCTATCCATCCTCTTCCACAACATTCACCACATTATAGAGCGCTCTTGTATTTCTCCTCAGCCATCTCTTTTACAGAACTTTAGAGTTCTAGGCTATTCAGTTATTCTTTGTACAGAAACCATACCAAGATCATCTTTGTAGCCCATCTGCAACCTCCTTCCACTACAAAAATCGGAGATAGGGAACATGAACACTCTTTTGAGCTGGGAAACTGAAATGGCATACAACATCCCAGGTGCAGGTGAACCATTGGCTTAATGATATTTTCTTGGTTTTTTCTGTTACTCTCCTAATAATTCCTGAAACAGTTTAAGGAAACCATTTCTCAAAGAATGTCTACCATACAAACGTTAATACCATCATCACATTAGTTCCACAATCTGAGAGTTTAGAAAAAGTATACTACATCTTAAAAATTACGTTGGTTTATTGGTATTTAGTTAACCAAATTATTTATTAAATATTGACTTTAAAATAGCAAAATGCCTCTGAATAAATGTACATAACATTCTTCTTAATATGTGCAGCTCTGCCACATCATATGTACTTTATGAAAACTGTCTGCATCTCCTCCAGCAAAATTCAAACCAACAAATACACCATTAACAATCAGATTAAGAGATCAAAAGCTTTGCAACTCTATGCAAAGCACACGTCAACATTAACACCAAAACAGTAGAAAAGTCATCAATGTAAAAATCTTAAAAAGAAATACAGTTGTCCCCTCCCACACCCTGCCTCCAGTTTATCCTGTCATCAGTATAATTCTACAGAGTTAGGAAGTAGGGAGGAAATTTTCAGATGTTCCGTGGTGGCAAACAGAATAAAAATGAAATCCCGTCCTTACCTGGTCTGTGCCTGTTGCCTGCCTCAGCAGAAAGAGAACCTCCTTGTGCCCTGCGAGATCCAACTTTACCTCCAGTACCACCTGGATAATGATAGATGACTGATGCTGAGCATAACCCCTCAAGAGCAGCTGTAAAGAAAAAAAGCCAACAGATTAGTAGAGATACTTGCAAGAAGTTAAGTATCATGTAGTAAAGACTATTTACACAAACATAAAGTATGCCTCAAGTTGGAGACCTAGTGACGAAGGTCACGGAAAAGTCTGAGATACTCAATGTCCTTTTTATCTGTTTTCACTGGTAAGGTTTACCCTCAGACCTCCCAGGTCCCCAAGACTACTAGCACAGTCTGTAGAAGTACGCAGTAGACACAGCAGAGGAAGACAGACATACAAAGCACTTAATCCAATCGGACACCAGTACACAAAACCAGGTAAGATGCATCCATGGACGCCAAGAGAGTTGGCCAATGTGAAGCTGCTCTCTTATCACCTCCAACAGGTCATGCCAAGTCGGGGCAGTTTCTAATGTCTGGACAAAGGGAAACATCATACCCTTCTTCAAGAAGGAAATACCAGGGGTCTGTCTACAGGCAGATAAACCTCAGCTCCCTGGCAAGGCTATAAAGAAATCCTTCTGAAAACCATTTCCAAGCACATGAGGGACAAGAAGGTGACTGGGAACAGCAAACTTTGATTTGCCAAGGATAAATCAGTCCTTAGTAACCTCACTGCCTCCTATGATGAGATGATTAGTGGACAAAGGAACAGCAGTGGATGTTGTATATTTTGACTTTCGCAAGACCTTTGAGCATGGTCTCCTATAGCATGCTTATAGCCAAATTGATGAGATAAGCTTTGGACAGTTAGCGTATAAAGTAGGTGGAAAATAGGGTGGAGGGCCAGGCTCAAAGGATTGTGATCGGCAGTACAAAGTCCAAATGGTTGCCAGTAATTAGCAGTGTCCCTTAGGATCAGTACTGGGGAGAATACTCTAATGTCTTCATTAACAGCCTGGATCACTGCATAGATACCAAACTGGGGGTATCACAGTAGGGCAGACCTTTAATTCAGAGAGAACTTGACAGGTTGGAGATATGGGCCAAAAGGAACCTCATGCAGTTCAACAAAGGCTCATGCATCTCAGATGGGATAACCCCACGCAGCAGAGCAGCCTAGGAGCTGAATGGGTGGAAAGCAGCTTTGCAGAAAAGGACCTGGGGGTCCTTGCAACAAAGTGGCCAACGGCATATTGGGCTGTAACAGCCACAGGGTAAACAGCAAGTGAAGGGAACCAGTTATTTGCCTCTATATTGCATCTGAGAGACCACAATTGGAGCAATGCGTCCAGCTTCGGGCTCCCCAGTACTAGAAAGACATTTAACATCCTGAAGCAAGTCCAGTGGAAGGCCATCAAAATGGTCAGGGAGCTGGAGCCCATGACATATAAGAAGCAGAGATAAGTGGGTTTGTTCAGCCTTAAAGAAAAAGAGGCTAAGGGGAGATCTTACTGCTGTCTTTGAAGACCCAGTGGGAAGGTACAGAAGAGATGGAGTCAGATGCTTCTCAGAGGTGCAGAGATTGGATGAGGGTCAATGCAAGCTGACGCAGGAAATTCTGCTTTAATGTAGGAACAATCTCTGGTTTGTTGTTGGGGTTTTTTTTTTTCAAACTACTAGCAGCAAAATGTTAGAACAGGTTGCTCAGATTGCAGAACTTCCATCCTTAAATAAAATGCAACTGGACAGGTCCTTGAGCAACCTCATTTAACCGGATGTGATATGATCAGACCTGGGGACTTCCAGAGGTCATTTCCAATCCAAATTATTCTGAGTCTATAAGAGTAATTTGGTAGTCCAACAGATGGGCCTTAAAATAGTTTCATGCCCTGCAGATGTAGAAAAGTTGTGATTTCCTGCTTGCAGAACCCTACACCATTTAACCTTTAAAAATTGGGACAAGCATTTAGCACAAGCTACCTGGTTAGTTAATACCAGGGGATCCATAAATCGAGCTGGTCCTGCTCATTCAGACCTTTTACATACTGTAGAAGGGGATAAAGTCCCTGTGGTGCATGAAAGGAATTTGTTGGGAAAAACTGTTTGGGTTTCTCCTGCTTCAGGCAAAGGCAAACCCATTCGTGGGACTGTTTTTGCTCAAGGACCTGGATGTACTTGGTGGGTGATGCTGAAAAATGGAGAAGTTCAGTGTGTACCTCAAGGGAATTTAACTCTTGGTGAGAATACTCAGTTTTGAGCTATACAATATGAACTGCTACATAATACTAACAGTCTTCAATAAGTGTTTTTCAGGATGACATGGTGGTGATGAAACCTGAGCTAGCTTCATCGAGTGGTGTCCAGCAAAACTGTTCCGAGACAGACATGCTACCCGTGGGCAAGAACCACAACGAATTTCATATCATCTTTTCCTGCCCTGAGATGAGATCCTGCAATCATGAACTAAATGGACTTAAACTTTTATGTATAAAGATTAATCATAGATTAGTGACCTGCATGTATCCATATATATATATCTATGTGTGTATAGATTTGATAGATAAAAAAGTAATAATGGTCTGAGCAAGATGCAAATGGTATGGAATAAGGGGTGGAATGTCCTGGTTTGAGGTAAAACAGGACTAATTTTGTTCAGTAACTTTACTTTTTAGCTAGGCCTCTTCTAACTGCTGAAATTAACAGCATGTTGTGCAGAAAACTGTTCACTCTCAGGCTGATAAGACCCATGTTTATAGTTGATGCCAAGGAACGGTATGCAGAGAGGCTCTTGCTTATACTTATTGCTATAACAACCAAGGCCAGCCAACTTTGTTACTTGCCCCGTTGGAGGGTCGGAAGCGGAAAAGCATAGAGGGGTCACACCTGCAGGGAGGAGCGGACAGGACAGGTGACCCAAAACTGACCAACAGGGTATTCCATCCCATCTGCCTCATGCTCAGTATAAAAGCTGAGGGATCAAAGGGTCAGCTCTTTTTTCTTCAATGGCCGACGTCTGAGGAGGACTCTGTCTCTGCGTCTGCCTTTGATCCCGATCCTGAATCCAGATCCGGAATCCAGTTCCCGTCCATCACTGAGTCCAGTCTGGGACTTCCCCAGCGCCTGCTGGTGACGTGACTGTCATCCTGGCAGCTTGATACGGTTTTGTATATATTTCATTATTTTCTTTTTATTATTTTATTATTAATATTTCATTAAAGTAGTTTAGTTCCTTCTAAACTCCTAAGTCTCTCTTTTTCTCTCTCTCTCTTGCCTCCCTTCGGGAGCAGAGCAAGAGGGAGCGAGCATCTGTCGTTCCACCGGATTGGGCCAACCTGGCCCAAACCACGACAGAGTAGTAGGAAAGAAGTGCAAAGTGAGAAGGTGTTATGGTTTTCATAATATGTAACATACAGGGCCATTAAGAAGCTAAGCAGATTTCAAAGTAGAATGAGAAAGCTAAAGGAACTGGATTCAGCAATTATCCTAAAAAAAAATGAAACTGAGAAGCAGAAATTGTGCTCAAAGATCATGTGTATATTCAATAAACAGAAATAAGCAGGCTGGAAAAAAAAGAAAAGGAAAGGAGGAAGCAAAAGTCAGGAAAAAAGTGAAGCCTAGGAACTAATGTGAAAGGAAGGAAATTATGCTCTTGGAAGTTAAACACTTGTGGCTTTGGTAGATGTAAAGGCAAAAGTCTTCTGCTAAGAGTCCGTAGTAGATACCTACCGAAAGACTTCTGAAACATCCATACCGTCCACTGAAAAAATAAACACCTTCCAGAGAAATATTAAAAAGTCACATGCAATATATTTTTTTTAAGTACATGCTTTACTACAATAATACAGTTTAAGTTGCATCTTTCTCATGCCTTATTAACTAATTTTTATTTTGACTTAAATTCTTAGTCACACCTGATATTCAGATTTTGGTCACCAAAATAATTTTCGTAATACAGAATAAAAGTTATAGAAGATAGTTTGATTTACTTGGTTTTAGCAACTAATTATTTGATTCATTATCATCAATAGTACCTCCAAGCCACAGAAAATCATTCACAGACCGCAGAAGTTCCACTGCCATGTGATAATGCACCAAGGAATCTTGTAACATGCCTGCTTGTAAACACAGGTCACCAACATGTTTCCGCATGCGGCCTTGACAACGCTTCTTATAGTGTCTGCAAAATAAAAGGTACAACTTACAGTTATTTACAGAAAATGTTTATTTGAGCTAATAAACACCAGAAGTTAATTCCTTCCTCCCTAATAGTAGATCAACGTTAATTTACTCTCTTTCTCTGAGCAAACATACAGTATGAATTCTCACAAGCATAATATGCAAAAGTAAAAGAACCAACAATTTGAGGATATATTGAAAAAAAAAAAAAAGCAATGCATCACGTATTTTGGCTACATAGCATTTACGCAGATAGAGGCGCATAAAATTAAAAGACTGCACTTCAGAGTGCTTTAATAGCCTTGTCACAAATAAAACAAAACAGAATCATAGAATAGTCCAGGTTGGAAGGGACCTTGAAAGATCATCTGGTCCAGCCTTTCATGGGAAAGGGGGCCTAGACGAAATTATTGCATCTTGAGAACCTCCAAAGCAAGGTTCTTGCAGTCCTTAATGGGTATTTGGCTGCCTTTCCATAGACACTATGCTTTTTTTGCTTTTAAGCACAGCCAAAAACTCATTGTTAAACCAGGGTGGTCTCTTTTTCTGCCTTCTTCCTTTCCCTTGGTAGAGGATGGACTGTTCTTCTGCTTCCAGGAGGCTGTTCTTGAATAAATCCCAGCACTCACAAGCTCTTTTGCCATCCATGGATGCTTCCCACGGAATCCTCGACAGCTGGGCTCTGAGCACATTGAATTTGGCTCTTCTAAAATCCAGGGTCTTTGTCCTACTGCTGGTCTTCAGCGTGCTCAGCAGAATCCACAATGTTGCGATCACTATATGCAAGGCAATCATTGGTAGTTTTGTTGTCAAGTAAGCTGTCTTAAGTTTATGAGCAGTAAATCCAGCAATGCACTGTTCCTAGGCAGCCTGTCCAGCATGAAGCTGTCTTCAATGCATTCCAGGAACCTGATGAAGAGCTTGTGCACCACTGTGTTGTTTTCCCAACAAATGTCTGGGTAATTGAAGCCACCCTTGAGGACTAGGTTGTGTTGGCCTGAGACTTCCTTGAACAGCTGAAGCAAGGTTTTTTATAGCCTCATCATTCTGATTGGGAGGTCAGTAACATAACTAACATAAGTTCCACCTTGGTGATGATCCCTCTAATCTTGATCCAAAGGCATTCGACAGAACTTTTGTGGACTCACTCAACACTCAAATTTATCTTTCACACCAAATGCAACTCTATCCCTTTTTCTTCCTTTCCTGTCTCTGTGAAAGTTTGTTGCTTTCCATTGTGGTCTTCCAGTCAGGTGAGTTTTACCACCAGGTTTCTCTGATTCCTATGACATCGTAACACTCAGACTGGGCATGGAGCTCTAGCTCCTCCCATTTGCTGCCTAGACTGCGTGCATTGGTAGACGTGCACTTGAGGTGGGTGGACTTAGGATTCTTGCCTTTGGACAAGGTTGGGGAGCATGACTCACTACTCTGGTAGGTGCGCTCATCCACCCTATTGCTTATGAATATGCATGTGCCACAGCTTTGGACACTATCCCCCAAGTTTGTTAGTTTAAAGCATGATTCATGAAGTCAGCCAGTCTGCTAGCGAAGATTCTCCTGCCTCTTCTAGAATAGTAAATCACATCTCTCCCCAGTAGGCTGTATTCATCAGAGTGACCAGTGAGCATAGAAACCAAAGCCCTAGTGACAACACCAGCCATGTATTGATCTGCCTGATGCATCGACTTCTGCCTGTACCCCTGTCTCTGACTGGCAAGACAGAGAAGAAAATCATTTCTGTACATCCTTTCACTTGTGCCCCCAGAAGCAGGTGACAATAGTCTGTGCTTTTAACCAGCTGTGGCAGTCACCTCTCTGTGACATCCCAGATCTTGGCTCCTGCAAGCAGAAAACCTCCCTTGACTGTAAACCAGGCCACCAAATGGGTGCCTTGGTGCCTCTCAGCAGGGACTCACTCACTAGTAGCACTCACTGCTTCCTCTTGCAGCTTCCAGTATGTGCTGCTGGTGTGGCTTCTCCTCCTTCTGAATTTTGCTCGTGGGTTTTGTCCTCTGCCAAGGCTTCCTAACTGTTGCTGGTGGGTACATAGGCAGAAGGGGGGTGAAGTGACAGCCTGTTCCCGTGGGTCACCAGAGACCACGGTGCCTCCTTCCCCAAGGTGCTGTCTGTTTGCTGTTGAAGTTCTTCGCCTGGTAGACTCCTCGGAGGTCCATGCCTCAGGGCCCTAGGATTTCTTCTTGCAAAGTCTCAAGCGCTGCTGTTCCTCGTCCTCCCTCCCTGAGCCAGCACAGCCTGCCAACGGCCTCCTCCAGCTCCTCCCCGCGCCGCCCGAGTGGCCCCACCAGAGCCCGCCTTGCACAGGCAGAGCTGCCACCCTCCTCCCCGCAGGAGGCAGAGGCGCAGCCCCCGCCGCCCTCCACCCGCGCAGCGCCTGCCCCGAGAGCAGGCTCGGGCTGGGGGCTGCCTCCCCTCACGCCAGGCCGGCCTGGCCAGGCAGCTGCCTCCTGCCCGCTGCAGAGCGCAGCCCTCGCCCGGGCTCCACCACCACGCTTCCGCCACCCTCGAAGCGCAGCCTGATCAGCCCTCCTAACTGCCTGCAGCCCTCCAGGGGCTTGCACGGCCACCAGCCACTGGGGCGAGCGTCGGGGCAGCAGCCGCAGCCCGCGGGCGGGCAGAGCGCGCAGCGCTTCCCGCGCCGACTGCTGCCCCGCTCCCCTCAGGGGCCGCTCCCTGGCCGCGCACCCTGGCAGCCGCCGCCCCGCTCCCCTCAGGGGCCGCTCCCTGGCCGCGCACCCTGGCAGCCGCCGCCCCGCTCCCCTCAGGGGCCGCTCCCTGGTCGCCCCGCTCCCCTCAGGGGCCGGTTCTCCGCGGGTTCCCGCGCTGTGAGCGGGCCGCGGGGACAGCCGCCACCGCCCGCCCCTCTCCTCCGGTGAGACCCGTGCCCGGTCCCTCCCCGCACCCAGCCCGGGGGCGGCGGGGCCCGCAGTCCCCTCAGACGGCTGGCGCTCCCCTCAGCGCGCCGGTGCTGCCGCTCTGCTCCAGCGTCGGCTTCCCAAGGTTTCTAAAGGAGTTGCATATGCTTGTAAAGAAATACTATCTTTATAGAAATGTCATGGTCCTGAAACAGGTACGTTTCTCTTCTAAAGGTATGATTAGTGAAAGGATGGATTAAGCCTTCACCTCCTTTCCTTTTTTCATCCTACTCCACGCGCGCAGACCCACCACATCCACTAGCACTTCAGGCAAGAACTGACCGGGTTTCTCTTGCTACTCTTTTTTTTTAAAATATATTAAAATAAATGGTGAAGTTCTTTCCTTTCCCAAACAAAATTAATCCCCAAGGCCAATGAAGTCCTACTGAAAACATTAAACAGACACTTTGCTACAACTGAAAAGGCAACTTGGGCACAAACCCACGCGATAAATGCACTAACTTTACTCTTGAATATTTTTTTAGTAAGTTGCAGCTAAAGAAATTTAACAGCTGGGAAGTAACACCCAGGAGACTGCCAAAGCGCCTGCTGATTTCAGTCAGGGTTCAGAACACCGCTGCTCTCCTGAGCCCATCAGCGGTTCTCCTGTTCTCCCCTCCTGCAAAAGCACTCTCTAGCAAGAATGTCCTTGCTCTACCTTATAAAATTGTTTTCTTAGAGAAAAATTAAACATCAACTTCGATGCTTTATTCATTTATCTACATTACTCCAATAGTATATCCTTTTGTTCTCACAATGTCTAAATATATAAAGGCATACAGTTTCATTTTCCAAACTTCACACTAAGAAAAAAAAAAAATTTTTCTTTGAATGGTTTAAACTAAAATAAAAGTTACCTGAGGACAAAATGTTAATTACAAGAATTCTGTAGATGTCATTCTTTATTTTATACGTGAAGAATCTCCAAAGAATCTCATTAAAAGCGTTTTCCGAAACTACAAAGAACAGTCCCGGATTGACTGTCATAGTTCTATGTTTTTAGCTTTTAGTAGATGTAGTGATACTTTTTCAATTAAACTTAGTCCAACAGAACATCTTAAAAAAGATTACCTAGCATACTTGAACCTAACAACTTAAAAAAAAAAAAAAAAACACAAAAAAACAACCCACCAAAAAACCACCAAACCATACCGTAGGGTGACATGCATTTTCCAGATGCTGAACTCTTATTCTCTAGGGCAAGACTGGAATATAAAAGGGAATGCCGCTGTTACGGAATGAAATAGGGTTTGGGGTGGTGGAGGTTTTTCCAGCAGAGAACTTCCCAGAGGACCCTAGAGATGAACTGGAAGTGCGACCGAAACAATCTCTCATAACACACCTGAACAGACTGTCTTCATGAAGTCTGTCACGTGGAGGGGGAAGTAAAAGTGGGACAGAACATATGAAGTAGAAGGGTAGGAATAAGCACATTAATTTATTTCATTTAGGTTTTAAGGCAGAAAGGCTAGGAGAAATGGTAATAATAAAAACAATTACTGGTTTGTTTGCTTTGGCAGTTCTTAGTTTGGGTTGGGTTTTTTTACACCAAAGAGAAGCATCAAGTCCAAAGGATAACCATTGCGTTCAGCCACCAAATAATGTCTTATTCCTTGTAGTTGGTTCGAAAAAAAAATGTAGTTCATCAAGAAGATGAAAAGTAACTGATTCATATGGTCGGAGGACAGAAATTTAAAAAGAGAACATAATGGAAGCACATACAATGTCCTCATAAAAATTAGATTAAAAAAAAAAAATCAATCAGAACCAGTGTCATTGTTTACAAGAAAAACTGGAAATTGTAAGAGGAGACAAGAAGCATGTCTCCTATTGCTCCTCTCCATCTAATAAGTTACAAATAACTCCCGTTTAACTAAATGTTCCCACTTTTCTGATCTATCACATCATATTCACAATTGATGTGAAGATGAGAAGCTAAATACAAGATGACTGTTGTTTATCTTTCAGATATGTCACAAAATTGTAATATTTCTTATCTTTTATTTTTCAACAAGCATGTACTGTACAGATCTTTTTAAGAAAAAACATTCAAGAAAATTAAAAGTGAAAACTAAAGCTGCTTTGCACTAACTATTGAAGGACACCAAATCTTACCAAGATTTCAGTCTGAGCTTTGGGTTATAGAGAAATACCTCCGTCAAACAGTTACTTTGTAATCTTGAATCAGTATTGTAATGGAGAGTATAAATAGTTTACAAATCAGGTTTTACTAATCTCTGCATTCCAGAATGAAATTAAGATTATAAATGTTATATTGCCTTTTTTTTTAACACAGAATAAATAGTGGAATTGGAGAATCATTGTTTCCTTACGCAGCTATAATTCCTTTCAAAGATGCTAAGACTTCAAATTTCCTCTCTCTACACTTTCAAGTAATCTCTGTTTATGGACAAATTACATTTCTTTTTTCCAGATTTTCCAGATTGCATACGGTTAAGTTCATATTTATGAGTCATACAGCAAAAGGAAAAGAGATGGTGCCAGGCTCCTAAATCAGAACCTAATAGCGGAATCATTTCAATCACACTGCCTCACCAGCAGCACTTCCTAACCAATACCTAATTTTGCTGAAGATTTATGTGCATGTCAATATATGCAAAGTTTGAATGCATTTATTCACTTAGACATCAATAAACATTGTTCATACAAAACACTTATCTTTTAGAAACTCTCCTTATTTATAAACAAAGAGATAATTTACTCCTGGTGATGAAGAAATTTGCTATTAATTATTCAAAGACTGAATCCATTCCACCTAACTTTTAGGCTTTTAAATGTGGTGCCAAGACAGGATCCATCTACAGTCCCTGCAAGCCTTCACCATTCTCCTGGAAAACATTTTCTAACTAATTACAGAGTAAGTTTGCCCCGCACAACTGTATAAACTGTGTCTTAATTTAGCACTCACAATCAAGTACAATGAATTCAGGTTTCCCCCCTCCAATTACTGCAAGTGTGTCCAACAAGACAAAAGGCAAAGATTTTATTGAAATGAAATCCACATATAGCAAAACTTAATTTACTTTGTATCTAGGAAGCTTGTTTTGAAAAAAATTTAGTATACAATGTCAGGTCGTTAAAAGCATGTCTAAGTGACTGATGGTTTCTTCAACGCATACTGGGGTGCAAATTTAATGGAAAAAATCAGACATGCATATATATATCAGCATGAAGTTATGATTATTCATTTTAATACCTAGCTAGTTTTGTTTCACAACTTTACGTGAAGAATCCAGCCACAAAGCTGGAAGTCAAAAGCTTATAGATATCTTCTAATTCATTTTTTATTAAACACTTTAATTATTTAGGCTGTCTACTGCTTAATCCTAATCTATCTGATGACAGGAAGTCCACGTAAATTAACTGCTACTCTTTCCTAGGATAGGATGACAACAACCTTTTTCTAGGTCAGCTCCTTGTAGTACCCTAGTGCTAAGAGCTGTTTCTATTTATTTTTCCTTTAGAGGATCATTTAAGACATTAAGTCTCAAAGACACACCCAAGTCTCACCGAAAGACATATCACAAACCCCCTCCAGAGTGTGACACACTCAAATATCCTCGAGGAAGGCAATGCCACATAACACAGGACCACACGTGGAATACTCCATAGCGTCAGTCATCCAAACTCCTCTTCAGAAGGTCCTCTCCTCAACACATGTACACGTAAAGCTGACAACCAAACTAGTTTAAAATCTTATTCTCCAGAGTTAGTTGTGTTAATCTGGTACCTAACATGCTCTTTATGTTCTCTTCAGAATAATAACCACGATCGTTACCATCAGCAACCACTACTACTACTTCAAACTGGAGGACAAACCAACCTGTTCCAGGAACCAAAAAGCACTACCCTACAACATGTCCATTTCTACTTCATTTGCTATATAGGATACATGCTTTACCCATTCACCCCCAACTCTCTTCTAGGATCCCAGGATCATATTATGGAAAATTCAGAGCAATAATATTGTATTTCAAGACAGTATTTTTTTTCACTACAAACCATCCAGCAACAGGTTTGAAGGAATTTCTGGATCCTCAAAATTTCCAAGTGGCTAAATTTAAAAAGAAGAAACATGCAAAATGAATTTGCAAAAGTATTCATGCAAAATGCTTCAACAAAAATTTCCATCAAATTCTGCCAATTCCCATTAGCATGCAGAACTATAGATATCACCAATCATGACATTATCCAGACTTAAAAGACACAGCTACGGCATTTGATTGACTGCCAGAACTTTTGAATTTGGAAACCAAACACAGGCAGCAACAGCTTCATGGCTTTGGAGTTTAAAAAATAAAGCAAATTCCAGAGGCCAGCAGCCGCCTAAGCAAATTATGTGTCCTACAAAAAAATACAGCATTGCTACCAAATATAATTGCTAAATGCATCAAAAGGGGTCAACCACAGTAGTAAGGCTCCAGGCAGCAATTATTTTTGTGTGTACTGAAAAATAAATATAAAAAGCAACACTAAAATATGCAATGAAGGCGGAGTGGAAAGGCAGTACATGGAAGAAAGCTAACTATTTTTAAATATACGCAATCACAGCCTACCTTTTTAGACCCAACAACAAACTCACAGGGCAGTATGAGAGAAGAAGAAAAAAAAAAAAGAAAGGAACAAAACAAAAATTAGAAAGACAGAGAACAGAAAGAAAATTAACACCCACATACACATACTGAGATATCATAAACTTTGATAAATCAGTGAACAAATCCCATCTACAATACAGTGTAGAGAAAGACACATCTATAAATAGAGCCCTACTTTCTCATCACTCAATGGTATTAAATGGATGCCTTACCAGTATTAAAAAAGAAAGAACCTAAGACACAAACTGATGTAAACAACATTAAAATGAGTTTATCCAAGTAGATTTATAATCATACATGTTTAGTTTTTTAGCTGAAAACAGAAATAAAATAGAAAGATTAAAGAAATGGGATTTCTGGGATTTCTGGCAAGTATGCTTCCTAGTTTCAAGTTTGTAAGACCTTTTTATCAACATGAAAACGTGCACTGCCATTCTTTGCAGCCTCCAGGCCTCTACAAATAACTATCAAGTACAACTGATTTCAGAAACTTTTCAGTTATTCTCAGCAGCCCTGTGACCACATAAATATTCTACCTAACTTACAGATGAAGAAACAGAAAGAAAAATTAACAGATTTGCCAGGACCGCCTATTGTCTGAGTGCTCTTGGAATTAAACTAAGGTCAGATTCCCAGTCCTACAACTTCTAGTTAACAGGACAACCTTTCTTCAAAACTTCTTAGGACTTAATCCCACTATTTTTCATACATAAAGTTTCCTACCAGCCAAAAAATTTATTCTACACAAATAATATAGTGGTTTTGTGTATATCGTCATCTCAGTACGAGTTCTGGGAATGTTGTCTCTTCTGCTCATTTTACAAGCAACTTGCAGAAGACAAAAGATCAGCTCCACGTTTTCCGAGAATTACCTTATTTGAAATGCAGCATAATAATCTATGTCTCTAATTTATGAACACTGCATCTTAAAAGACGCCAATCATGTTGCAATTATTATGCAGCCAAATTAATGCTAGTCTTACTGGGTGAGAGAGAAGATCAGTTCCATGTATCTAGTCCTGATGATAACATAAGTTATTAACCTTAGTACTTTTACAATAAATTGCTTGGAGAATTTACTTTTACAATAAATTGCTTGGAGAGTCTCTTTTAAGATACAAAAAAAGTTCAGTAGCTTTAATTAGTCTTCAAATCACATCATCATAATTACTATGTCCCGTGTAACTTAACATATTCTCATTCAATATATCAACCCAATTCATTAGCTCAAGGTTACAGCTACACTCTACATCTAATGAGACCTTTGCTACACACTGTGAAGTTTCACTTCAATTTTATAAGTTACAGGAAAAGATATGCTTATTTAGCCTAAATAGACATCTGCAACTACAGCAGCAAAGACATACACTCTCTGTTATAAACAAAGAGAGCGCTCCTTCTTTTCCATCTATTTAATATAGAATATTTCTGCTTTTTAACCAGTTAGTTGCACATTAACTGGGAGGTCAAGATTCATTATATACATAACAAAAAAAAAAAAGGGATGGAGGGTATATAAGAGAGTAAGGGGACATCCATTGCCTTTAATCCTTTAGAAATTTCCACCTATTCTAGAAAAAGCTTTCATTCGCCTTGCTATCTCAATAACATAATTCTTTTTTATTTCATACTTTAAACTCATTACACTGACAGACTCAAAACCAACAAAGTAGCAAAAGTTATACTCCCGATGTTCTCATATGCACTCTGTGCATTGAGACAACCTTTGCCCCTCCCTGCACAGAATTATACAACACAGCGTCTCAGAAAAAACAGAAACTGGAGTCTGAAGAAGGTACTTTCTAGCCCTGTATCTCCCCATTATGACTTAATGCAATGCTTTCCCCCTTACTGGGGAATCCGTCACCGCAAAAGAGAACATGTTACAATAAAAACCTTTTATTGCAACCCAAGTACTAAAATGCAATATGCTACCATTTCACATCTAAAGACTTAGGCTTGAAAGCGTAGGTTAGTTTAATAAACTGATCTTAGTTCAACCACAGTTCATGGTCCCAAATTTCTGCTAAGCAGAACACAGAAACAGAGATGCATCATGCTACATGAAAGGTCCCTGTGCAGAGATGCTCACGTACACTATGGACACGTATTTCTAACTCAGTCAAGGATAACTCCGTGTTTCAATACAACTGATCTTTACGTGGGATTACATAAATTTCTCCTTTCTGTTACAAAACTCAAAGATATATAAAAAAGTCCAGGCATTTACAGTATTTCCTTACTCAGCCATGCAAAACACTAAACTGAATATAAAGATTCTAATTCAGCTTGCTTATGCTATTTATATGTAAATCCTAAGTTTTAAAACAATCAGAAGTACTAACTCCACAGCAAAATAAAAAGTTGAAAAACTTTCTTACTATTGAACAGAAAGAGGAAAGATTAGAATATTTAACACCTTTTCTTCGAGTAGTTAAGTGCCACAAACATTTAAAGTATATCCATTGATCTAGACTTACTAAAAAACCAGTTGGTATTCAAACCACCAAGCAAGGCTGTTTGCGTACCTGAACCAGTGCTTAACTCTGTATAAAGCCGTAGGTTTACAGAACCACAGTCATACAACTTCCATTTTACAAAGGATTCAAGCATCACACTAAATCTATTTCTACTCTTCAGTGTAAAAGCATAAAATACCTTCTTGGATACATATGGACAAACATACTACCTGTTATTTGAGCTCCCCACCAGTTCAGAACTTCACAGGAAATATTTAGCCACTAGCTACAACACAGCCACTGCTCATAAATAAGTAATTTACTTAAGGAACTGATTTCCAAAGTACAATTTGGCAGCATGCTATTTAGAAGACACAATTGAACAACCTAATTAATTCTGATTTTGAGATTCTTGGCCAAAACTCGTCGTTTTCTTAGCTAATTGGAACAGGAAATCTTCATGATTCCATTCAAGTAAAATTTATCTAAACTGAGTAATTAAAGCTGAAATTCTGAAAGCGCTCATCTAGTCTACAAAACTTTACCACCCATGCAGAGTACAGAAAACAACAGCTTAATAATTTATACTGCTAATGAAAGCTGAATAGTGTAAGGATTAACCACAACACTGAAAGAGTAGCTCGAGTAGGGAACAACATTGGATAAGCAAGTCAGAGCAAGTTCAACTTGCGCTGTTCACCAGCAGAGAGGACTGGGAGAAGGGGAGAAACGTACTGGTAGCCCTTCAAGCAACCAGAGATAATTTAAGGGAGGGCTTCAAACTAGTTAGAAACTTCGAATACTTTCTTCTAGTATATCACATTCTTATACAGAGATTCTAAAGCTAGGACTAATTATGCAGACAAAGCTGATTAACATGATCAGAAGGCTTCGCAAACCTGCCTGGACAGCTCTGGACAACCCAGCCTGGATACCTCTCAGATTTTACACGCAATAACCACTGCTGGCATCCCTAGCAGTACGAGATAGATGTGAAAGATACTATTCCCACATATACTATGTATTTTGATAGGGCTTCCACACTTCTATCTTTTCCAAGACAAAAGGAAGATGGTTGCTTCTGTCCTTTGGATTTGACTGCGAACAGGGGAGTCAAACACATTTTGCACCTGCCTGTAGCTAGCAAGCCAGAATTACTCATTCCTAATATGAGAACTATGTAACACTCAAATCTGAAAGCTGAGCATGCGAATGATTAGGAAGGAAAGATGTGACATGGAAAAAAACCCCAAAACCCAAAACTATTACATAGACAAAACCAAAGTGAACAGTTGTGAGAATGGTAGCAAAACAAGATAGGTCAAGAATATCAAATAATTAAATAAAAACAAAAAACAAGGAAAGATGCTTGACTTGGTCACCAAAATAAATGGTCACTGTTTCATAGGATGAAAAAGTAGACAGAGGCTTAGGGAAAAAAACCCACAGTAAGTAGGATTATTCAAGTACTACTCAACATAATATAAAATTATTTTTCATTGCTGTTAATTGAATTTCTTTATTAATACTGTACATCTATAAACCACTTGAAGCTTTCCAGCAGAAAGTCTATAGCAGAACCTGTCAAACCGTTCCTGTGACTTCTTCCTACTATTTGATTAGCCTCATAAATTAAAACTATATATATAAAAAAAAAAAAAAAAAAATCAAAACATCAACTATGATCAGACTACAAATTAACTTCTCTTAAATTACAGCAGACATACACAATCATATAGTAACAAAGTACACTTTGTTCTTTCTAATAGGCTTGTTCTAAAGGCTAGCAATTGCTGCATATATTTTTTCAAGACCGCAAACTGACAAAAATAGCTGCTTACCTACTATCTGTGTCCAGACCTACGAAATCCTTCTTCTCAAAAGGAACACAGAGGAGCGGGATCTTGTCTCCAGACTTATCAGTGGCTCTGTCAAGCCGCTTAGACTCCAACACTATGAAGAGGGATTCAATAAAATCTTCTATTCTCTTCTCCACAGTTTCACATTCATCATAACTGGGATAAAACGCCACATCTGTGCGGGGTTGCTCCGCAATCTCTCCTTGGAGCCCAAAAACAAACAACCGGGAATCATAGAGAGTAGAACCGTACATTTCCTTTTGAAGATGGAATTTTTCAAAAGTCTGAGGCCAGTCTTTTGCAGAAGAACAGTCCGTAATAGTTATCAGCCCCACAACTTTCCGGTGTGTCTGAAAATCCCCCCATTCATTGTTCTCTGGGGGATAATGGTGCCTATAACGGATATACAGCACACGCTGAGAGTCACGCACGTTAACTTGACTCACTGCTGAAATTCGCTTGTAGATCCTGAAAAAGCTCTCTTCGGGTACAATGCCAACCGGCTGAACCACAACCAGGAGAGTCTGATGATCCTCAGCACACTGCATGTAGTCAGGAACACTCATTTTGCATCAACTGCAGGCTAGCAAAAGAAAAACGTGTATTATTTTTTAACATTCAGAAGGACACATGGTTGCTGAATCAAACCAGGACTTCGATGATAAACACTTCTGCATCCTGTATGTATGTGCTACAATACTAATACTTTCTTTCATCATTTTACTAAATCTTCAGGCATGTCGCCTACTGACAAAGTTACACAGAGCACAAGGAGTGTTCTTAGTCACGTATCGGTATGGTCACGAACAAAAATCTGTAAATTAGGTTTTTCCAGCCGAATCGGTTTCCCGTGCACTGTGCAGCGACACAAGCCGACCCAACACGAGGGGCAGCAGAGAGTCTCTCCCTACCACAGCCACAGATGAAATACTTCCTAAGACACCACCTCAGAAGAGACATCCTTTGAGGCTCGGGCTCTCCAGCCTGTCTCCACAACACGCCTTGGGGAAATACGGAAAATTGTGCGAGGTGCCATGTCAACAGACACCAAACTGAAATGACCAAACTCCACGCAGCTGTGAGCGCTCGCCTATGGCCCGGCTGAGGAAAATCAGGACCAGAACACTTGTTTTTAAAGTGAAGTCATTATTTTCTCAACACACACGCGGGTTCATCAGAAGGACCAAGCAATGTCTTCTGCTTTTGTATTTAAATATTTAGAATTCCTTCTCCCCTGAGCTGTCTAAAATTGATTACTGAACTGCAGCTGTGTCTTAACTGAAGACGCGCACAGCGAGGCCCTCCCACCTCCTGAGACCTCCCGCCCCACACCGATCCCTTGGTGGGTTTCAGCTCCGAAGCACCCAACAAAATGTACGTACCACCAAAAAAA
>VYXH01004674.1:56784-106040 GCA_013397275.1 Burhinus bistriatus | reverse complement strand
TCTCTGCCCAACTCTCCAGCCTGTCCAGGTCACGCTGAATGGCAGCACAGCCTTCTGGTGTGTCAGCCACCCCTCCCAGTTTTTATTGTCATCAGCAAACTTGGTCATTGATGAATGTGTTGAACAGGACTGGACCCAGGACTGACCCCTGGGGAACACCACTTGTCACAGACCTCCAGCTAGACTCTGAGCCACTAACCACAACCCTCTGAGCTCTCTCTGCCATCCAGTTTTCAATCCATCCCACTGTCCATTCATCCAACCCACACTTCCGAAGCTTGCCTATGAGGATGCTGTGGGAGACAGTGTCAAAAGCCTTGCTGAAGTCAAGGTACACAACATCCACCGCCCTCCCCTCATCTATCTGTCCAGTCATGCCATCACAGAAGGCTATCCGATTAGTCAGACATGACTTGCCCTTGGTGAATCCGTGTTGGCTACTTCTGATAACATTCTTTTCCTCCAGATGCTTTGAGATGACGCCCAGAACGAGCTGTTCCATCATCTTTCCAGAGAAAGATCTTGACCTTAAGGTCTTCTGAAATAAGTGGGTCTCTCCACAAAGCGTCCAGTATATGTACACTTAAATGTGGCATTTGTGTCTTTAAACAGGGATTAAAGAAAACTGCTGCCAATTATATGTGTGAATTCATAGTTTGACTATTCACTTGTGTTTTACTTTTTTTAGGAGCTTTTTGTTCAGTATTTGGCTACATATTCCTACAAACATGGCAGAGGCAAGGAGAAGAACGCTCTAACTTACAGTGACCTGTCTCATACTGCAGAAGAGTGTGAGACCTTTCAGTTCCTTGCAGGTATCTATACTGTGATGGTAAATCCAGTATGTAATTTGGAAAACGAAATCTTGCTCTTTCTTATTGTTTTGTGAGGATGCAGTTCTCCTACCGGTCATTAATCTCCTGTATAACATTCAACTGGAACTCATAAACTTCATCACTGAAAACATTTCTTTGTGAATGGGTATTTTTCTGGTGCTTCAAAATTATACGAGGCTAATTATTTCTCAGCATATTGCCTTAAGAAATGCTTAAATTCCAGCAACTCCATCTGAAAGCTTTCAGGCTGTAAAACAAGATCACGGCACATCTTTATGTGGCCCAAAAATTACACGTTTAAATCTCTAAGTCTTGTTTTTCAAAGTGATTCATCATATGGTTCCTCTCTCCTTTTATATACATATATAAGTACACACATGTGTGCAT
The DNA here is from genome assembly GCA_013397275.1 of Burhinus bistriatus. NCBI lineage: Eukaryota > Metazoa > Chordata > Aves > Charadriiformes > Burhinidae > Burhinus > Burhinus bistriatus. The sequence continues at coordinate 104,817 of VYXH01004674.1, read as the reverse complement.
TCGTACACACTTTTTAGTGATACTTGGATTTTTGTTGTAATGCTTCGCTCAGAAAAGGTATTGGCATAGGATATAGGTCGAGAATAAGATATTCCTAGCCCAGTCTTTCTCTGGGTTCCCTGTGGACATACTTTCAGAGCACGCAGTTTTCCTTTGTCTCAGGTCCCTCATTATTGCCCTGAACAAGTATCTTACCTTAATGCAGAAAACCCATTTCTACAGGACATAAATGGGATAGCTGGCTTGTTGAATCTGCTTAAGACAGCTGAGTAATTGAGTGCTCTATTTTACATTAAATAAATAATGTACATGAGCAGATAGTAAAGACAGTTGCCAGTAATCAGTCGTAAAATATATTCCTTATCGTTGGTTACTTGTTCCGTAAGTGGATAATTCCCTCTTATTCTTACAGCTGTATAGGTCAGACTAACTTACCTGGTTATTCACTTAAAAAATAATGTTTTTAACAAAGCCTCTTTTTTACTTCATTTCATTAGTGGTATGGATGCAACAGTATTAATGAGGCAATATAAGTACTCAAACTGACTATAAAAGAAACAATTCTACCTTCCAGATATCTTGCCAAAGAAGATCCTAGCTAGCAAATACCTAAAAATGCTTGAAAAAGAGAAGCGAGATGGAGAAGTGCGGGAAGATGATGAAGAGGATGAGGAGGAAGAGGAGGAAGATGAAACTGTTGAAGATGTTGGATCTTAAGACCAACGGAGAATTGCTTCATAGTCAATCCATTTTCTGTTGTATAAAGGATGTTATTTCTGTGACCGAGAATCCAGATGCTGGATATATTTATATACTGAGCCATCTGCTTTTGCTTTGTTTAAGAAGTTTAGAAATTGAACTTTATATTTGTTGAAGAGTGGGATTCTTCCCTCAGAAACGTGGCGGGGTAAGAAGAGCTAATGTAAATCTGACAGCAGAACTTGCTCAGATGATTTAAAATGACTTCTTCAGACAATCATTATCCCAATTTAAAATTTCTTACGGGCAGCTTTCAGTCCAAAAGCTCTTTTGCCTTCTGACTAGAAGGGAGTCCTTCCCCAGTTTGTGTTTCTCCTCGGCGCGGAAGATGAGGTGAGGGGAAGTATTTTACACAGCATCCGCTATCCTCAGCCTTCTCCTCGGGGAGCCAGTAACTGATCAAACCCTCCCTCAGTGCTCTGGAACAGTGCCAGGGCATTACCAGTGGACCAAGACCATTGGAAAAAAACCTTCTGTAAAAACAGCTGCTTCTGTAATGCAGCCTAAATAGCCGAGTCGGCACAGAAACAAGGTAGAGGATGAGATCCATTCCAAGAGCTAATGTGGTTCTGCGGCTGTGGTGGTAAAAAGTACATGTGTTAGATAACGATGTAAATATGTACATCTAGAATCTTTTTCTCTAATGAACTCCGTTTCTGCCGTTTGTCCCTGGTGTTCTACCAAAATGCACATTGAAGTCTATTAGATGTGGATTGTTGAGAATGAGCAACCCTTTTACCATTTGAGTGACAGAGCTGGATTTTTCATTTGTTTTTCTTTTGGGGTTTTGTTTTGTTGTGTTTTGGGTTTTTTTTACTCTAGAAATGGTAACCGTCCTGTGTAGAACTTTATATGCAACTTTTTAAAATAAATGTTTTGTATGAAAAGCGACAATTAATGCAGAGACTTTCTGTAGTTCTTTCCAGCTTCGGTCATGTACGTGGTCAGCGTCCAAACCCAGCGTACTTGCTGTTCATCTTTCCAGGAAGGAAGGTGGGACAAAGCGCTAAGTGATGCTTTGAACAGTCACCAATACTAACTAGATCTAGTCTGCTTTGGGAGTCTTAGCCAGCTGATACGCAACTAACGCTTACACGGTGTCATGGTTGCTCAGAGTGAGAGAGAAGTGACCAAGATCTCTCCCTGGATGTGAAGAACGCCCCGAGTAAGCATGGGAACATTACTAAGGAACAAAACCTCCCACTCCAAAAAGCTGGGCGACAACCTGCCGTACGTCAGTCAGAAAGGGAGATGTCTCCAGCAACACCCTAATTTGGATGGCATGGTAAAGAGTTACTGGGAAACTCGCCTCCCTGACAGGGTAATGCTAACAGCTTCTTTTAGGGTGAAGGCACAAATACAAAAAACTGCTGTTGAAACACAAGGCGTAAGGCTCTAGCACCTCCGTAATCTGGTGTGCTCCACATTTTGTTCTAACAATGGAAAAATTTGGGTTAGGCAGGTAAGATCAGAGACTGGCAGAGGAGTAAAGCTACTAAGTCACACAAGAAACGCTCTTCTTCAAAAGATCAAAGTATGTTGCACCATAAACAATTTTCCCAAAGTTACCGTAAATCAAAATTGTATTGTATCAGGAACGCTGCAGCGAGTGTTAAGTGATGCTCTGTCCCTAGAGAAGTTCCCAAGTGGGTATGCAGAACTATACTATTGTTGAAAGGGCAGATTTGGGGTTTTTTTTAAATATTATTATTATTAAAAGTGCATGGCGATCTGTGGGAAACTGAGGGCTGAATGCTCTCTGCTTTGGGCGGGGGTGGGTTCCCTGCAGTAGGATATGTAAATGGGGTGGCATTGCTCAACACTTGGTGGGTCAAGTACTTGCCAGCTTTTTTGGTGGGAAAAAAAAGCAGCTATTTGTATTCTAGCACAAAATTGTATGGTAATTCTGTAGTGTAAACAGGGTAGAGGGCAACAAGATAAATCATTGGGGGAGACCCATAACCCAGTGGCCACCACACCAGTTTTGTTGGAGAGTCACAGAGGAAGAGCCTGCTCCCAGAGCCGGCATCTCCGTTGTTTAACTCACTGGTACGATGGCTAAAGCCAAACAATACCTGGCCCACAGTTACGTTATGTAGATCACAACCCAAGAATGCAATGACCTCAAACAGCCCCGTAAAGAGGTCGTTATGCTGGGTACCTGTATTTTGAGGTAAAGATATCAGGGCTGTTAAGTTTTAAGGGTGCACATATTTATAGAAGTTACGGTTCTGCTTAGTTTTAGACTTAGCATTTTCCACCACCGATTCTGTTTGTGTAGCCAACCCAATCGCCCATTAGACAGAATCCTCTGAAAAAGGTTTTTTTTAAAGCCAGTCCTGGAGCCAGGTGTAGGTTATGAACGACAATATGGATGAAAGGTGCCAAAATAGCCAGCGGGAAGTATCGTCCCACCATTCATCATCTGCAGCGGGTGATCATTCCTGGATTTTTGGCACTTTGATTCAGCTGCCACAGCTTGTCAACAGATTGTTACCCCTGAAATTCGGTAGCTGACAGAGAACCTGCTTTTAGCCGTCCTAGAAGAAGGAAAAAAAAAAACCCCAACGTCTCCAACACATACATCAGTCGTTGCTCTACAGCCTAGTCCCTCGGGAGCCTGGGGAGGAGAGTGTTGCAGCATTATCAGCCAAAATGTCCAGGACAAAAATCGCCACCATGATCCAGTATTTGTGTGCCTGTGCTGGCACAACTGGGAGCACTGGTATCCTGGCACTGAAGAGAAACGGGTTGTACTGGGACAGGAGAGATGACGGCCAGTCCTGCGAGGGTCAACTGAAGGGGGAAATTCTGCTGCTGCGGTAAAAGGCCACCGCAGTGCTCGACCGGATTACCCACGTACCTGGGCTATGTTCACAACTGGCAGAGGCGTCCCTGGTCACGAGTAGCCCACCCCAGCAGACTGCAATGCTCCGTTGTCCTGCAACACATTCCTCATCCACAGCAGAGGGGACCGTGTCCGTTCTGCCCCAGGCTGGGCGCCCGAGCAGCAGCTACCCAGCCTGAGCGGAACCAGGGTGCTTGGGAAGAAACCTGCTACGAGCCACGTCCTCGCGCTGGCCACAGCACTCGCTTCTTCGCTACCGCCGGGCTGCAAACCACCGGGGGAGTGGGAGCACGTTCAGACCACGAGTTAGGAGGTCTCTGCTCTACACAACCGGTGTCTTTGGATGCCAGACGTGGAGATGCGGTTAGGAGGAAAAGCGCAAGAAAGAAAAAATCCAGCTGGCGGGTGGAGGAGCTGTGCTCTTTAAGGAAGGACACCCACAAGGAAAACCAGAAGGATGAATCACTCCGCTGAAGGAATGTTTCTCCTCATTGCACCCCGATTACCCCTGTTCCTGCAGCGTCTGCCCCGCTCTCCCTCTGCACATGCCGGATGGTGCTTTATGTCCTCTCAGCTTCCCCTCCCGTCACACCCAGAGTCCGTCCACAGCAAAACTGATGTGGCTACTGAGACACCCCAGTGACCGGGTGTCTGTGCCCAGGGGCTGCGGGGTGGCCCCTGTGGGGAGCGGCCGGGGCTGCCCCGTGCCGGACACAGCCGGTGCCAGCCGGTGCCAGCCGGCTCCAAGGGCCCCACCGCAGGACACAGCTGAGCCCCTCAGCCAAGCTGGGGGCGCCGGGGGGAAAACAGGGTTCAGCCAGGGCCGAAGGCGGCCCAGGCCCAGGAGGAGGAAGGCCAGGAGGGAGCAGCAGCAGAGGCAGCCCCAGGGCGGAGGAGGAGGAGGGCAGGAGGTGCTGCAGGCCCGGAGCAGGGATCCCCTGCAGCCCTGCAGAGCCCCCGCTGGAGCAGAGACCCAGCCTGCAGCCCGGGGAGGGCCCCAGGCCGCAGCGGGGGGATCTTTCCTGCAGGAGCTGCGGCCGTGGAGAGCCCAGGCGGGAGCAGGTTGTCCCTGAAGGACTGCAGCCCGGGGCAGGGCCCGCGCTGGAGCAGGGAGAGGGGTGAGGAGGGAGGAGCGGCCGAGAGGGGCTGCCATGGACTGACCGCAGCCCCCAGCCCCAGCCCTGCGCCCCCGGTGTGGGGAGAGGGGTCGGGAGGGGAGGGGGGAAGCTGGGAATGGGGAAAAGGGGTGGGAAGATACATTCTTGATTTCTGTCTTTTTGTTTTTCACCACACAGCTCTATTTTATTTGGCAATAAATTGTATATTTTTCCCCAATTTGAGTCCGATCTGCCTGTGACAGTAATTGGTAAGCGATCTCCCTGCCTTTACCTCAACCCATGAGCTTTCTCATCCTATTTTCTCCCCTGTCCCGCTGAGGAGGGGCAGTGAGCAGCTGGGGGTGCCTCTGGCCCCAAGGTCAACCCTCCACAACCAGAAATGCCAAAACAGCACATTAACACTGGGCTACACATGAAAGGAAATGAATTTCAGGTGCGATCAGGTGTGCAAATGGACCAACCAGCACCGTGGGGCACTAGTATAAGATTTCAAGTGACACATCCCGCTCCACACGCAGCCCACCTTTATCCCTTGCAGTAAATCAAAAGCCACGTTCACAAGCTGTTACAAAGCTCCAGCCACAAACCGCATCACTGAACGTGAACTTCCTCAGGCTGGTCCAAAAGCGCCTGAGGAGCAGTCGAACAAAACCAAGCACGCAGCTTGTGTCTTCCCCTGCAACTGGATAATTCGCCTACCATCCACTAAACTCTACAGCTGAAACAACTGGGAAAGCAAGAAAAAGTGCTTGTCTCAGACTTCTCCTTTCACAGCTCAGGGTCTTCTTCCCCAGCACCCAGCTCTCCACCACTGCTGAAGGTCTCAAAGCCCAGCTTGGGCCTCTGCGAGCCCTCTGCTTTGCCACAACTACCCCTGCTGACTTGGAAGGATTTATTTTTTTTTTCCCCTCCTGCCAACCTTTCAGGCGAGGAGCTTACTGCTCATGGACCACGCGTCAGAACTGTGAGTACTTCAACCACCATGGCCTGGGTTGACACAGCCTCTTCCTCCACCCAAAGGAGGAACAGGAAAGCCCACGATGCCGAGGACAACCTCCCTTCAGGTACTGGAAAGCTGCGATCAAGTCCCTGTCTATCTGTAGCTAGTATGGGAAATGTCACTGTAAATGGCTAAATTGCGACAAACTTACAGGCATCCGAAACCAGGGGGGGTTGCAGTGGAAAGCAGGCAGCTTTGCTTCACAACACATCGCTTTTTCTTCAGTTTTCAAAGTTTGCAGTTGCCCAATGTCCCTGGTGGTACTACGAGGCCTGTCTTGGTCTGTTTAAGGTGTTCAGGGATTTTGGGCAGCGGAACACAGCCCAGGGGACACTTTCCAGGATGAATCTATTATTATATACATATTTCTATTCTTTTCCCTCGCTACAATATTCGCTTGTGAGATCCTTCCCGCCCAGCCATGGCTGCTCAAAGGAGATGAAGCTTCCTAAGCTTGCAAAAATGACGAAAGAACAGTGCTTACTAAGTATAAATTACCATATTTCATCCCTCTTAGAAGTTTCCCGTGGGATGCTGAACATATTCTGTCAATTAGCGAGGCCACAAAAAGTCAAACACCCTTCTGGATTCAGTCAGCCAAAAGCCTCGATGGGGACTTCAGAGCTGCCAAAATTTGCCACAGCCATCTCCAAGGCCTTGCATCTACCAAAGCTTGTTGCCATCAAAACCAGTAAATGGTTTTTGTTTTCTCCAAGAGCTTGACACAGAGCAAAACCACATCCAGTTCAAAGTAGTATTTCAAAAACAAGGGGAAAAATAAAGCTCTGCCTGAAATGGAAGAGGCCGTTGTGACTTTATTTCATGTTACTGAGTAAAACTAACCTGTGGTTGCAGGGTTGGGCTCCCAACAGGAGCTCCTCAGCATACTTGCAATTCTTTTTCGTATCCCCCTTCACTTGGTACTTCATAGTAAATAACAAGTGCTGACTACTTTTTTATTTTAAAATTATAGAATTGTTTAGGTTGGAAAAGATCTTTAAGATCATCCAGTCCAACCATTGACCCTACTCTACCAGGTCTGCCACTAAACCATGTCCCCAAGCACCACATCTACATGACTTTTAAACACATCCAGGGATGGTGACTCAACCACCTCCCTGGGCAGCCTGTTCCAATGCTTGATAACTCTTTCAGTGAAAAGTTTTTTCCTAATGTCCAGCCTAAACCTCCCCTGGCGCAACTGGAACCCGTTTCCTCTTCCCCTATCGCTAATTGTAGGTATTCACTCAGAAAGCAAGCAACAAAAGGCAGGATTTCAGGCAAGCAGTTTCCAAAGTGCTGACATTCCATAAATAAATCCAGGATTGTAACTTGTGGGATAGTTAAAAGCAGCACACATTGCCTCTGGAAATCTGGGCACAGAGCAGGTGAGTGCCCACGGAAACATCTGAAATGGATGGATGAGAAGATGGATGAAATGGATAGGTGGGTGAGAAGCTCAACATGAGCTGGCAATGTGCACTCGCAGCCCAGGCAGCCAACCGTATCCTGGGCTGCATCAAAAGAAACGTGGCCAGCAGGTTCAAGGAGGCGATTCTGCCCCTTTCCTCTGCTCTGGTGAGACACCACCTGGAATGCTGTGTCCAGCTCTGGAGCCCCCAACATAAGGACATGGACCTGTTGGAGCGGGTCCAGAGGAGGCCACCAAGACGATCAGAGGGCTGGAGCACCTCTGCTGTGACGACAGGCTGAGAGAGTTGGGATTGTTCAGCCTGGAGAAGAGAAGGCTCCGGGGAGACCTTAGAGTATCTGAAAGGGGCCTACAAGAAATCTGGGGAGGAACTTTTTACAAGGGCATGTAGTGACAGGACGAGGGGTAATGGCTTCCAACTGGAAGAGGGGAGATTTAGATGAGATATTAGGAAGAAATTCTCTACTGTGAGGGTGGTGAGACACTGGCCCAGGTTGCCCAGAGAAGCTGTGGATGCCCCATCCCTGGAGGTGTTCAAGGCCAGGTTGGATGGGGCTTTGAGTAACCTGGTCTAGTGGGAGGTGTCCCTGTCCATGGCAGGGGGGTTGGAACTAGATGATCTTCAAGGTCCCTTCCAACCCAAAGCATTCTGCGATTCTATGAAATGCACCGAAGTGGTGTAATGCAAGGGAGGGTGATGGGACTAGCAGAACTTTTCAGCTCTTGGGCAACAGAGATCTTCTCTCTTGTCGCAGAAAAAGCCTCCAGACCAGCATATTTAAATTTGGATTATAATTTGACAGAGCAAAATTTGATACAGCATAAGGATCTCTGCTCCAGTATGATCTCCAGTCTGCCACCAGGACTTTTAACAACTGTTTCTGAAGTCATCAATAATTTTAGATTTGATTCTGGCCTCTGGCAGCAAGAAAAACACAGCACCAACACTGCAAAATAGCTGCTATGTGCATAGTACACAGGGACTTTTCACCCATGTCCTGGAATTTCTCTGCTTAGTGACACCTTCAGCAGCTCCCCACTCATGAGATGTCCTCCCATCGCTCTTCTCTACTCCCTATGGAAAATTATTCAGGCCATGAATACGTCCCGCCGTGTGCTCACGGAAAAAGAGGCTCACAGTGCACAAAGTAACTGCAGAAAATGGCCCAATTAAAGAAAAAGGCATCAAACAGAAAGTTGTAAAGATGAGGAATTTTATTTTATTGACATACTATGAGGCAAAACAAAAATTGACACCATACAAAATAACTTTATAAAATATCATTCACATCATTATTTTGTCAGGAATTACAGCATTCTGAGCTTGTTACAAGTCTTATGTTTTGAGGTGAAAAACACTATGCTAAATCTTTAGTATTAGTCGTATATATACAGTAAGAAACCAAAACAGAAACTGTTAGGTTTTTCATGAGTTTATTGCAAAAGTAGTGCAAACTATTTTACCTTGCAAGCTGTAAAACAAACTTGGAAAAGGACCCACCTAAGCTTAAAAACATGACAATAAATGCTCAATTTCACAGCCTTTGAAGCTTCCTTCAACAGTTCTCAACAAAGAAATTCCCCATCTCTGCACATTTTTAGATTTTTACTGACTCGGAAACGAAGAAGTAGACGACGCACCCACGCTAGCAAGCGGCCAGAGAGCAGGACGGATCCTGCTCCGACACAGGGACGACTCTTCCCAAAGCCAACATCCAGGCAATTCGGCGCACGGCGTGGCCGAGCCCACGTCCCGCCGCTTCTCCATCACCCCCAAAACATCGACCAACAGGGCAAATTTGGTCGGTTTGGTTTTCCTCCGTTAATAAGCTGCCCCTCTCCACACTCGTATTTGAGAAAAGAGTCAAGAAAGCAGTGAGAGCAAAAAATAAAATAAAATAAATTTATAGCTAAGAATTAGGAACATGTATTGTCTGTTTAAGAAATATAGTATCCTTTTCCTGGGGTCTACGTAAAGTGTATTTCCTCCTGGTCCCCTCCCCCTTGCGTACACAATGCAGGGCAAATCCCACCCCAAACTACTGCATGAAACCGAGGAAGGATGCTACATCCTACGAGATCGATAGAAAACAATGGTCTAAAAATGCTACCAGGGTCCCCCAAAGCAAAACAGGTAGCTAGTAATCTACTAAAAAAAAAAATAAAAAAAAAATAAAAGCAAACAAATGCTACATGAAAAATGTTAAAGGAACAAAATGCAGCATATTCAGGCTCTTTTTTTTTTTCTTGAGGTACCTATATAAATATTACCTTCTGCCCAAAGTACTATTTGTTTTGTTAAAAAACCCTAAAGTCCTTATCATGAGCCAATTGCAGGGCATACATTATTACTGAGAAAGTGCAACCATGCTGATAATTTATATGCAGCATATTAAAGGATGATTAGGCTTTAGAAAATATAGCTTAAGTACAGACCTGATGGAGCAGTTTTATAAACACATTTAACAGAGGCATCTTCCTTGTGTTCGAGTCTCTCTGCAGCAGAAAGCCTTAGGAAACAGCTTTGAAGTCCTGCCACGACGGAATGTCAGCGCTTTTACAATTCCATATAGACTTTTTTTTTTTTCTTTAATATTTATACTAAATACAATTTTACAGAAAAGATTCCCCCTCTGTATTAGGTACTGGTAAAAAGTCAATTTTTTTTTTTTTTTTTTTTGAACTTCAAAAAATGATAGTATATCACAACTGAAAATGTTCCAAAAAGGATTTCTCTTTAAGTAAAAAAGGTTCACATAGTAGAAAAACTTACATAGAATTGTAAACTGTTCCATAGAAAACTGTGGAAAAGTCCATGACGTTTTATTCCCCTACCCTCCCACACGTATCCCTTCATTTTGTACGTACAGATGCGCGGGCACACAGAATCGCGTACTCTGGGCGCGTGCCTGTATGCACACGCAGATGGATACAGGCAGAGATGCACGTATCGAGGGTCAGGATTATGTATTTCAAAAAAATTCTTTATCGGGTATTTCTCTTTGCCTAGTTCTGCTGTGATACTGTACATTTTATGACTTCATACGCTGAAAAAGATTTTAAAATTTACTAAAACTATGTTTTGTGGCTTTTTCTCTTTTACTTTGTGGTTAAAATTCATTCGCTGCTTTTAATTAAGAATATGATTTTTGATTGTTATGCACTGGGGAAAAAAAAAAAAAAGAAACAACACAAAGGCACAAAGAATAAAACTCAAATACAATATTGTTGTCTCTGAACAATAAACCCCGAGGTTTTGGTTCGCAGAGCGCCGCCTCCGAAGAGGTCGGTCATCACACGCAGTTTGGTCGCTTTTGCCAATCTCATCGACAATTTGAGTAAATAGCACCCAACTGTTTACATGAGGTAGATCCAAATCGGAAAAAAAAAAGCAAGCTGGGTCCCCAACACTTTATTTGCCTCTATTTAAAATGTTTTAAGGATTTTATGTCAGTCGTAAGAAGTGGAAAACGATGGCACTATCTGAAGCAAGCACAGAACTCAAGAACAGCTTTTTTTTTTTTTTCCCCCCCGACGTAAATTTAAGTGTTAAATCACAATCCTCCTTCAGGCAGAGATTTCCTAGCGGGGGAGGGAGGAGAATACGTTCAGCAACAAGGAGGAGAAGCTGAGATTTGAGAAAGCCTGGTGTGGGGAGACTGCCAGAGGAACGCCCCGTTTCGGCAGAGCAGCGGTGACAGCCAGCGCCTGCCGAGGTCACTCACAGTATACGGATGGACAAGCTTCCCTTTACTTCTCAGGTGAGAAGACTTCCTTTTCGACTAGTCCAGCTTTAGAGGAACATCCTACTCTCGGTTAAACAGTATTTTTGCATACGCTGAGAAAAATCGGACAAATTGATCATTTCGTTAAGGCTTAATTTAAAGCGGCACCGCCACACAACATCATGCGAATGTTGAACGAGGTTGGCAAGATCCGTCCGATGCATTTAAACTACCCCTACGGGAAACCTCCTCGGTTGAGGAACGTAAAGCGACGCTTAGAAGTTATGGGGTAAATTCTACAATGCCGCTGACGGGTTTAAAAGTCAATCGAGGGTGTTTCTGTGTCCGCTTTTTGTCTTACAAGTGCTACTCTTACCCAAACAGCACGACAGCATTTATATATCGCAAGCACAAGACATTTTAATACAGCTGCAACACACGTACAAACTAGTTCACACACATTTAGTACCACTTGAAATGAGGCCCTTAACATTGTATTTTTTCTTTTTTTTTTTCTTTTTTTCTTTTTCTTTCAGAAAAAAATAGCAAACTTTAAATGGTCATCAAAACATTCTGATTCAAGGGAACATTTACAATGTGAAATTTCTGAATAGATTTTTGGTTCTTTTTCAGTTATTTTATAAAAATAAAAAAAAATATTTAAAACTATTAAACAAAAGATTAAAACCTTAGCAGGTGTCAGTTAAATCTGCAATGTACCAAAATTGGGGAGGAATGGATTTAATCAATACATTCTGTTTTCCATCTCACCCTCCCGAGATCAAGTTAACCACTTTGCTGCACAGAAATCTGGGACTGGATCTCTACTTATGAACTGCCCTGAATTCTGAGATTTTGGTGATTGTACAAACTAACGAAGTACTGTGGAAACCAGTGAAATTGTGCTTATTATTTCCAGCAAAATACTGCCTTTATATCTTTTATAAACAGTCTACAGACAGTCCCGCTTTCCTTTCCCTAACGGGTGTGTATACACATACACACCTATGGATACACACACACACACACCCCCCCCTCAAATCTCCTAAGCTGTATCAACAAATGACAGAAAACAAATGGCAACACTCTTCAGAACTTTGCCAGCTACACCTCCTCATTGCACCTCATTTAAAATTTAATTTTCCAAGATACGTAATTCTGAAACTTACTCCTTAATGTTTGTCTTTTTGGTTGTTTTAGTTTTGGTTTAGGTTGTGGGGTTGGTTTTTTTTTTTCCTTTTCTTTCTTCTCTTCCCCCTCTGAACAGACGCCTTGCTTTCCCAAATGGTCTACTACTAATTATTCCTTAAGTAAATTTCGTTAAGGAAAAGCACATAATATCTAACCCCTCTCCCCACCACGTACTCAAATTACTTCCCCTGCCCCAAACCACGTAAGAAAGAATTGGAAAAACGCAACAATGTCTTGGTAGGAGACATTCTGGGGAGTCAACATTGCCAGGCAACTGAAGATCAGTTAAAGATTCAAGTGGGTCAGGCAATTAGAGACACATTATTTACTTTAAAATAAAATAACAAAGTTGTGACTTGTAAATGAGATGAGCAATTTAAGGGCTCGGTCTTAAGTTCCATGAGACAACGTATCAGCAACAACAAAATTAGTCGATATACCTTTTTTTTTTTAAAAATAGCACAGAAACAGTGGGATCTGAGCATCTCAGAGCTGATGCAGAATTAACTTTGGTGAAATCCAGAGACAAAGTCTTTGTGTGTTGTGTCAATACACGACAGATTTGATCCTACCCACAGCACACGACCCAGTAGCTGAGATTTTGGGGTGCCCATCAAGCACAGACCAGATCTGCTCTGAGTCAAGTACACGGCAAGCAAAAATGTGCAATTTTACATATACTAGCACAAGTGAAGCTTCCTCTAGTCGTGGATTTAAAAACAGGAAAAGCTGAAAAACACAGCATAGAGTCCATGTTAAATGTAATTTTTATTTTTTTTTTTTTCCTGACAGGAAATCTAACCTAACAAAGCAAATACAAAAAGCACCAGCCAGGGGATTAGAAACTCCCAAGCTTGCTTGCTGACCTTTTCACAATTCACGCTTGCCAAGCACACTCAAAAAAACCCATAAAATGGCCAGAAAAGTTTAAATTTAATATTTCAGGGACAATTCCTAGCCTTACTCCCAGGTTAGTCAGTATCTGCAGTTCCTGCTGCTGATTAGATAGTAGTTATTCCAGCGGGAATTTTAGTTGTGCTTAAAGAAAGGGGGGGGACGACCAGCAAAACTAAAGCAGACCAGCACAACAACACATCCAAAAGGTGGGGAAAAAAATTAACTAAAATCTGTGCACTCATAAAAACCACGGAGAAATGCATATGCCCTTTCGTACACATTTGTAACGCAAATACTAGGCTCTTCGAAACACCACAGGTAGGTTGCTTGGCTGAAGAGTAGCCACAGGTAGTTTTCAGCTGCGTCTGCTGAGGCAGTCCAGGGACAAATTTAAAGCAATTAAATTTTGAGGATATTCATTGCACACTGTGGCACAAGGATATTTTTACTCTTTTGAGGATATTCACCTCTTGGCCTTCACCTCATGCTGTGGCTCCACTTTTTTTAGCGCCGCCACATGCAAAACTCCCAAGACTAGCTCTCGCCAACCTCTCACACCTCCAAACTCAGCGAACGCCCCTGCTCCAGCCCACTCCAAAGCCCTCTGATACGGAGGGCTGAAACCAGAAGTCCACTTGAGGGAACTGCCTACTGATATTCCCCTTTTTGGGCAGGTGCCGCTGGACGCGTGTGGGGCGAGGGATCTGCGAGGGGCTGTGCCCCAGCGCTGGCTGCACTCGGGAGCCCCTCGCAGGGAAGCCAGAAGGAAAACCAAGAGAGTATTATAATCTGTCACCTTAACAAGTGCTTCAATAGCGGTTTTGCAAGACAATGGATCCCCTTCGCCGCCTCCTCTCATTTCCATGAGGGATGGGGCGGCCAGCATAGCGCAGATGGCATTTCTCTTCTGTACAGGCATGACAAGCCCCTAGCACAAGGCTCTTGCCTCGCTTCAACTTCCCGATGCTCCCTTGGGTTTTGCAGGCCGAGTCTAGAAAGCACAGAACGTTACCCTCCTCATTTGACAAGGATATGCTCACGGAGAAGCGTGTTCAGCACGCCTGCACAGCGAAACCCCTTCCAGGCCACAACAACATCAATAACGTCTACGGGTCCGTAATACAGGATGCGGTGAATTATTTTCTGAAAAGCAACCATCTACTCTAAAGCAAAACCCTATACTTCATGCTTTTTGGGGGGGGATCTTTGTTAAATTATAACTGAGAACTGAACAAAATTTTCAGGATTTTTACCCCATTCAGTTATTAGTGAGTTTGTTTATTCTGTCACTCACCATTGCTCAACAAGAATTGGCTTCCAGAAAGTCAGAACTTCAGTAATCCTCCCTGCCACCAATGAACTTCGTTAGTGTCTACGCCCAAAGATTAAGGTAGCATATAATCCCAGCAAACTTGCTTCTGAGATGCTAATGTCCGTAGCCTAAAGCCCACTTACTTTTAAATAAAAATAATAATAATAAAAAATTTCTATAACACTGCTATGAAACCACGCACCAGCGCATTGTGCTTAAACAGGTAGTATTTCTGTCAGCAGAGTGGTTAATTGTAAGCTGAGGAAGCTTGTTTGGATTCACTGTAAACAAAACAGGATGTATTAACACAGTTTTCTACAGTTTCATTTCAGGTCATTTAAAGCACCTTTAGTCTGCGTGCACTTAGCTCAAGGTTGAGTTACAGCCAAGGCTTTACACATAAATGACACTAAATATTCAGAATACAAACATATTTAAGGTTGGGGTTGTTTTTTGGTGTTTTGGTTTGGTTTTGGGGTTTTTTTTGTTTGTTTGTTTTTTTCCCATTTTATGATCTGAGCAGGGAATATAGTATTTTCACTGTTACAGTCTCATGTCAACTTATCTAAAAAATACGTTAAAAAAATATTCCAATACATAACTTTTGCCTCAGATTCAAAATATATTTCAAGCACCTTCACGTCGTTTTCAGTGAAAGCAAGACATTTTTCGGCCCATAGCTGAAAGTATGAAAGCATTTTTCATTGGAAACAACAGTCTACAAACCCAGCGAGTGGAGGGACCGGTTACAGAGCGACTCACTCTATCAAGTAACCCTGCACAAAAGTGAACGTGCCAGACGTGCGATTCGCCTCGCCGTTTCTGATACCTTCTTAATACCTTGCATCAACACAAGCCACGTCTACGCCTTAGGAAGACAGAAGGAGCGACGAGCAGCCCTCCAGTATGGCACCGCTAGTTCTCCGGCAAGAAACAAAACGGTAAAAGTACAGTTCATTTGGGGGCGTTTTGGCTGCTTAGTAGTAGGTTCACTTTAAAAATGAATTCATCTGCGGAGGAATACAGGAGGTAGCCTTTAACTGCATCTGCTTGCTAACTACAGAGTACTACAAAACCACCTTTTGTAGTGATTTGGCCAAGCCATTACATTCATATTAACACTTCAGGCAAAGAAACAACACTGAAAAAGCAACTGAAACACACTAAATGAGATAAAACGGACTACGTGCCACACCAAGCACACACAAAAAGCCCAAACCCTTATCCTTGGGATTAAAACCATCTCGGAGGAACGCATCTTTCCAGTCATTAACCCTCAGAAACAGGAGACAAAACTTGCCGTTTCACATCCTAACGCTACAGGACAGGGCTGGAGTTTGGGTCTCTCCCGTCCCCGAGGATTACAGAAGCAAAAGGCAATTACTGATGGATAGGAAGGAGACCGATGGCTTTCTCGTGTGGGCAATCAGAGAGGCAACACTATTTCTTAGTTCAGAGCACTAAAACATCCACTGCACTCGACAATCCCATACCTGGGGAGGGGTAGTGAGCAACGCACTGTAACTTGGGTCCCAAATCCCTACTATTCCACCAATTCTGCCACACAGACCGCCGCTTCTTCATAAGACGTGAAAGTCAGATGCTGAAAGAAGCAAGGAGAACGTGGGACAGCCACGGTTGATAGTCCGGATACTACATTAATGCTATTAGATCTAACAGTGATATCAAAGATCAGCATTTGAACGTCGCACAGACAACAAGCACGTTGGTAGCTTAAAAACTGCCTTCGTATCTTTACAGTGTGGGAGAAATGTGCATAGAGGAGAGGAGGAAGAAATATTTTATAAATACAGACGAACCCTAAATATTTCCACTGTAATAAAGCAGCTGTGCCCTTGGATTCATGCCATAATGCAAACAGAAAGTGTAACAACATTTAAAACCAAAGCTTGTATCTCAATACTGTAAAATATGGCAGTATTCCAAAAAATGTAAGAACAACAAGGAATGGTATCCACAGCATTTCAGTATTTGCTATAAACAGCACTATTTACAGTATTTTCAAACAGCTACAGCAGATGCAAAAAGGAAGTCTTACAGTAAAAAGGGAGATTAAAAAAACCAAAACAATCAGTGCAATTACCTTCTACTTGAAGTTTTCCTTAGAAAAGACTGCATGTATGCCTCAAGAAGCATGTTACAAAATGTAATATAAAAGTAAAAAACGTATTGTCCTGCATTAGAAATTGAGAAAGCCACACTGGCAGGAAAAATACACAAAAAGAGATGCTACTGTAGGAGAAATGTACTAAAAAAATAGGAAAAATGTGATTTTATTACACTGGTATCGAGTGTGAAACATACTGGCGAGCTTTTTTTACATTTGTTTATTTAATGTGTAAAAGAACTCTTAAAAAAAAGGTCCCTTATGGGTTATCTATGCCACCACAGATGCTTACTGGATTATGCCAAGAGGCAATTTTGTCCGTCTGAATCTCCAAAGGTCCCAGTCCTGCATTTCTAGTACTTGTAGCTTTGAATAAGCGTGACTTGTAGAACCAACCTGTTCTCACCTCAAAATATCAATGTTTTCTTCCTCAAAAAGAAACAATCTGCATGTACACTAAAAAGCCTAGAGCAACCAACTAAATTTGGCTGGGGGGGTGTGCGTTAACACAGACCTTCCTCCTATCCTTGCTCTCAGTTAAATTTTAGAGATTCATTGGCGTGAGAAAGACTGGGGTTTCTACAGGCAAGACGCACACGACCGCTGTATTTGAGGAATCTACTGCTGCAGTAAAGAAAACAGCATTGGCAGCAACGCACAAACCTTCCAGACCGCAATCTTCTATTTAACAGAAAACCTCTGTGCACGCACATGTACGACTTCAGAGAAAAGCTTCCGAAGCATCTCAACTCGATTACAAACATCCATCTTTTCAGAAAGTAACCTGGGCACACAAATACCTAAACCCCCCACACCTACCCTTCAAAAGTTTAAATTTAAAATCCTTATGGAAATACTCTCTCTTGTCTTAGTTATAAAATGACCTACTAACATCTGAACACAACTTACGTTAAAAATGGACAAAGGCTACACGAGTTATTGATAGAGTCAGAATTAATAAAGCTAAACCTTCACAAACTTTTTGCTTTTACAATCAGGGAACATTGCCTGGAGGAAGATCAAAAATATTTATTATGGATTTCTTGTTAGAAGCATAAAAGTTTCCTGTAAATTTTCCATGCTGGCTCCAGCAGATTAAGACACACCACCTTTCCCTAAGAACTCACCCAAAACCTGACAGATCTAGAAACAAGGAAATTAATATGCCAAAGCCTCTGTAACAAGGAAGACCATTGATTGTAATTCAGCAAGCCCAATATGGTTGCTGAAATATTCTAACCCAAACCAAGCCAAAATAAGGAGTTCTAATAAAAACAAGTGATCTCACTTCATACATCAGTGCATATATACAAAGTGTTAAGATTGCATAGGGCTATCTTGAATGCCAAACTCAGATAAGGCAGAGAGAAACCCACCTACTTCCAACGTTTCACAACAGGTTATATCCTCTTAAGGATTGACTCAACTCTGTTTCCTGGGTGCAGGAAGAGGTGGAGCGGACATGGTATAGTATTCAGCCGCTGGAGCAGAAATTTCCAAAACTAAGCAAGCTTAATCATTGCATTCTATCTATCTCCTACATTAAAAAAAAATATAAAATAAGAAAAAAGGGACAAACTTGTAAGTACTTTATCTTTGTCGATATTATTTTTCACATCCCAACAGGAGCACTTTGCACTTGCTGCTGCTAGTTTCTGGGGGGTTGCTCCAGAACCACGTGCTTCAGAAGGGCTCTCTGGAGATGCTGGATCCAGCCCCCTGCCCAAAGCAGGTCCAGCGAGCTGAGACTGCGTGGGGACCTGTCCAGCCAAGTTTGAGCCTCTCCAAGGACACAGATTCTACAACTCGCTTCAGTCTTAGAGTATTTTTATTTCAATAGTGTTACCGTTTCTATAAAAAAAAAAAAAAAGCCAAACTTGGAGAAAACTAAACCATAGCAGGCAACTCATTGAGATCTGTTCATCTCTCAAGCACACGCCCTTAAAACAAAAGAAATACTGCAGTACGGGCAGTGG
The DNA here is from genome assembly GCA_013397275.1 of Burhinus bistriatus. Classification (NCBI taxonomy): domain Eukaryota; kingdom Metazoa; phylum Chordata; class Aves; order Charadriiformes; family Burhinidae; genus Burhinus; species Burhinus bistriatus. Next base: position 86,431 of record VYXH01004674.1, on the reverse strand, counting down.
TCAGTTTGTCCATCACATCGCTCGTGCCTGCAATGGGAATAAGATTTTTGTCACCAGGGTGGAATTACTATCAGTTTTCAGACTGCTAAGCACCGGGACCGCCTGCTCCAATGACCGAATTCAAGCAAACGGTCATTGCCAGGAACATAACGGAGAGCAAGAGGAATGGAAGGGATGAGGTCCTGCCCAGCGCTCTTTTGCAGCAGGAGTCACCCAACTGCTTTGCATGGGCTGAAAAAAACCCCAAAACCACCAAACTCCCAAGTGCCAAGGGGTAACGCACATTTGGTTATTGCTGACCTGAGCTGCATAGTGATTTAGTGGTTATACCTGTCAACCTCAGCTGTGACTTCAACAGCAGGAACGTGTGTGAGATAAGAGACGTCTTGAGCTTTGTGTTTACCTGAGATATTGCTGTTTTTACAAGACACGTGGGAGGTAAGGAAAAAAAAAAAAAAGTAAGAGTAGGGTTTTAGGTGTTTGTGGTGGTTTTTTTCTTTTTTTTGACAGGAGACATTTTTTGAACATGTAGTTTATATCAAAGATATTGCCAGAAAGATAGCTGCTGGACTTACAGCATGCTGTATTTTCAAAGTATATGCTTAATCAAAATTTTTTCAGAAAACTGCTTTAAATTATTCACTAATTTACCACTTGCGGGAGGTGGGAGGGGAAAGGAGGGAGAAATCAAGCCATAAAGGATTAGCAGTATTAGAGGCTTAAAAAGATCTGTAAAAGGTAAAAATGTCCCTAGCCTGAAATGCATATAACCATCCCAAGTTCTTCATACTCAGGGAAGGAAAGCTACACAAAATTTTTGTTCATTCCAAGAGAATACACAGACAACAGCTACTCTCAGATTAAGGGTTTGCCTAATACTCCCTTTCTCACAAAAAAGAGCTGCAATGACTACTGCAGCCCAAAGAATACACCCCAAATAGGAGGCAGTGAAGTCCCAGTCTGCTGCAGAAAGAAGATTTGAGGTCAAGACAGATTCCGCCCTCCTTGCCCCATCTGACCACCTGTGGAAAGTCATTTATTCCAGATGTGCACAGAGAGGAAAGAGGAGGATGAATTTCACATCCAAGAGGTCTCTGCATAACAAAGAGCAAATAAAATTAAACGGCATCTTAAAATGGTTGATTTTTTCCTATTTGTTAAGAATAATTCATGTAAAAAAATAATTCTTATATAAAACTCTACCGAATTAAAATCTTCACCGAAATCTGCAGCCTCTCAAGCAAGTGCACAGAGAAGTGCAACATACCCACCGTGGAAAGGTTCTGCAGTTTAGCGGTACCTAGGGGAGGTAGGTACAACCTGGCTGGAACACAGAAAGACAATGTGATCTGGAATTTGCTTTCTGTTATACCAGCATAATTTAAAATCTGGATTTACAAAACCATGACCAAAAAGAAAATCTGACCCAGCAATCTAATCACTGAATTAAATAATACAAATACAATTAACCTATTAATAGGTTTTACATTGTTATTTCACCTAAACAACACCGACAACCAAGACACTGTTACAAGGTGAAGATCTGAACTTGCACAAGTTTATGTACCTAAAACTCTTTATGCAGCAAAGGTTGGGCATTTTCTAGCTTATTCAACAGCAACCGGTTATATTCTACCCGCTATATGGCACAGACCTCTGTATTGGTTAAAGCTACTCGCCCATCTCAGTGGCTAGAGGTAAATGTATTCAAAACAGTGACTGAGCATCTGCTAGGAGAAAAGGGAAAAGATAAAGCAAAATGAATCAGTGGAAGAGAATGAAGTTTTAAAAGCCTGCCTCTTAGCATGTTATTTCAGTTATGAAAAATAAACAAAATCAAGTCAGCATAAACAAGTTTCCTAGGCTTTTTCCATTTTCTTCTGAACTTCTTTGTGGCATCATAATTAGTGCAATGGTTTACATATGTATTATGGTTTTTTTTTATGAACCCAGTGTGCAAACTAACAGAAGCGTTTGTCTAATAATTATCAGTTTTAATTAATGCTTCTCCTAAGAGAATGGCAAAACGCTCACATTTACTATTGACTTTACGCATAATGAAGAGAATTTCACCCCCCCTTCATAAGTAAACTTCAGTTTCCTAAGATTTATCTTCACTGCATAGATTCTCTGACATTTGTCTAAATTACAGCGAGCCACACTCCTCTATTAGAGCTCCTGCTTTACCAATAGTCAACATATAAATAAAATACAATTGTTTTGTGCTTGAATGAACGTAGAATGGTGGTCTCGTGTGCGTCTCTGAACTGTACAGGTAAAACCTGCTATGTTGTGTGCACGCTTGAAAAGCCTTTCTACATATTACAAGCCATACAATATACACTGTATGTATCTCTGAACGCTCACATCAAAGTGAATTGCATATTTTTGCATTTGAATAGTAATGTCCCCACGATAAAGTTTTAATTTCTAAATCCAAAGCATTCTTGATATGTTAACAGAAGTATAATGAGCACTCCTTAGTAAATAAAAATAAATAATAGCATCTAGTCTATCACATTAATACTGTGAAACATATATAAAATTTACATTAACTCAAACAACAGTGAAAAAGGATTGTACTGTATTTATCACCACAGACCCGTATTCTTTAGAGACTTTGGAAAGTAAGTGTCACAGTCCTGTATGACAAATTCTAAAGTTAGCTGTCAGTATGATTTAAAAAAATTCTTTACAATTTTTTTTTTAAATGGCACATTTGCTTTTGCCAATCTAACTGGACCTATTAAAAGCTTAGGTACAAGGTTCATTCTTTAAAACTCTTCTTTAGTCTATGAAAAAGATTTTCAAATGCAGCACAATAAAAAACATTCAAGAACAAGCTTCAGAAAATACATTTGCCCTTAGACACACAGAGAATAATCTTTATAAGACAGTTGAAAACCAGAATTTTGTCACTCTCTTCTTTTGAAAATAAATTTTTGTAAATGCATCTACAGTAATCAAGGCTTCATAAATAGTCAAAAAATGCTTTGTATTAAAAGCTAATTCACAGCATTTTAGCCCACTAAACTTTAGTATGAATTAGATCTTTCCAAATTATTAAAAGCAATTCAATGAATAGCAAACTGAATGAGGAGTTTTGTGGGTTAGGTTGTTGGTTGGGTTTTTTGGGTTTGGTTTTTTTTTTCCTTCCCCCTAAGCCCTGAGATCACAGCTCTTGATTTAATTATAAAATATGGGTCTGTTTTATACCAAGGAGCTTAGAGATTTTTGGCAAACCACATTTCCAACAATAGTGGGGTTTGGTACAAGAATGCAGTTCATCATCAAGTCTGAAATTCTGGACGGAAGGCTTTCTTGCAAATGGGGGAAAAAAAAAAATTTAAGATGCATCACTCATTGCTGGCTGTCACTGTAGCTTGGGCAACTGTTGGTCTAAGTGCAGCTGGTCTCATGTGAATCCAACTCTGTATTGTACTGAGTCGCTAAACATTAAAACATGTCAAGCAAAGTACATAGTGCGCAACGTGTCCTGATGAACTTGAACTGCTTTAGCAAGTGCTTGATGATCTCTGCCATTACTCTGACCCGAAGTGTGGCTTCCTTCAGCACTGAAAGAGAACGGAGGTGGGGGAAAAAAAAAAATACAACAGAGGTTGGGGGGGAAGAAAGCAAACCCCTATTGCATCTGCCTCTCCTTGCATATAATGTTTTTGTATCATTCATTTCTTCTGAACAGAATGGTCAAAAGTTAGTTACCCTTAAAACAGCACTGACTTTCTGAAACAAAAAGAAGCGGAGAAGCACACAGGAACATCTTCTGCTTTTTCATCCACAATATAATTCAGCGCTAAGACCAAATTAACCCTCAAGCTACTAACCGAGGATACCGCTGACCCCAGAACTAATAAGCCCATGTCCTTCCTGCTTTCTTTCAAATTCCAGAATAATTCAAAACTATGCAACTCACCTATCATGTTCTTTATCCACCAGATGATACCTGGCTCTGAAGGCAACCAGGTGTGCGTAGTATGCTGGTGCAGGGATGGAAACAGAACGAGTACAGCGTACGTACGTATGACACAGCTGGTAGGTAAGAATCTGCAGTTCATCTGAAGAGAAGCGATTGTCATCCCAGAGGACATGGTAATGAGAAGGTCTGCTTGTTCCCTGAAGGCAGATCACACAGGACATCAGCATTTCAAAAACACCTCTTTAAATTTCCAGCTCTACAGGTGAACTGCAGTATAACTGGCCGCTTCCTTAAAAATCTCATGTGAGCAATTCTACATACTTCAGCAAATTTTTCCTTTAAAAACGCAAACAACCTCCTTCCTCGCTCCCTACATAACTAATCCCTTTGCATTTTTGGATAGGATTGCACTTTCTGGAATTTCATCCCTGTTACTGAAATTAAATTAACTTAGTGAAATGCACTTTCATCTTGTGAAACTCAGATCTGACAAAAAGCCATCATATAAAGTAGCTTTAGGCAAAACATTAATAGCCTACAGCAATCTAACTTGTGCCCCTACTGAATACACTTTTTTTAGACAGTATCAAATGTTGATTTTAGGTACTGTTGTTGATTAATAGTTTTTGACTGGGAAGAAGAAATCACAAGAAAACGTGAAAATACAACGGTGCTATCTAAACGTTGTTTCCCAGGAACTGGATGCACATTTCAAGACAATGCAAGAAGCAGCTCTGTAAAATAGTCCAAATACCTCGCAACCATTCAAAGCAGCACACAGGCAGGAGAGAAACACAATAAACTGAATGCACATCTATGTAGTTTCGTTATTTCTTTCAGATTTTAACAATGACAGAAGAGCACTGTGGATGGCACAGATGAAAAGCCGCAATACACAGATGAGAGTTGGACAGTTTGTCTCCTGTGTAAAGAATGTGGGAAATGCCAACAGCCAGTGTTATCTTTGAAAGTTACCATCCCGTACAAAACGCTGTACCTGAATACCAGCATGACTACACAGGTAAAAGTCAAACTCTGATGGATGGGTGATTTTTGTGTCCACTGTGGTACCAGCTGGAATGTTTCCACTTTTTCCAACCTGTGTGAACAGAAAATGCAAACATAGTAAGGCACACACAAAGTTTTTTCTTTTCAGCTGTATAGTAAGGAAAAAAAAACACAAGAAAAAAGAAATCTGTAAAAAGCAGAAAGTCAAGAAAAAATGAGGAAAACTGAAATTTTGTTCAACTGAAAATCTGGAGTGTCTCTACTATGGAGGGGAAAAAAAAAAAAAAAGACAAGCTGCAAAATCTTCTTAGAAGTTACCTACAAAGATAAGATTTTCTGATTAATGTAAAAATTTCCTGCAACTGATTTGTCCAATTCTTTTCACCTTCCCATTCCAGGACAGGTTATTCCTCTGTAACTTTTCTTGTTTATACCTGGAAGAGGACAATCCATAATTGTAAGACAGGCCTCTCCTTTCCTCAAAAACACTTTACTCCAAAGCAAAACTTAAAATATTCTTTACTTTAAAACAATTTAACAACTGTAATCATAGCATGTTATCAAGATAAAAACCACCTTCATGTCAGCATTAAAAGATATTAATCGAAGCCTAGTGGCTTTCAAATGCTCACACAGAGAAGCCTAACAGAACGAAAAAGAACATGAAAAACCCTACCTGTGAACAGAGGTTTGCCGTTAGTAACTCTTCATTTACAGCAATGACTCCATCCTAGACTTGGGGAGTCTCCTCTCCACCCAGAAAGGTGGAATCAAATATTTCTACACGTACTTCACACAGATACAATAACAACTATGAAACACTCAAAAAAAAATTGGTATGAGTACTCAAATTAGATTATGAGTACTCAAATTTGTAATACTCAAATGAGATTTCAGTACTACAAATAATGTGTTGTGACACTTGATGTGCCCAAAGCGAACTCCACATGTCTAAGATGTTAGATATCTAAGATACCTTAAAGGTAGCATTAATGGAAAAGAAAGTATTCTTGAAGTGTAGGGTTCACCTTACCTAACAATTTCAGTGTCTACTTGTGCAGCTGTCTACACCTCAGCTGGTAACCCAAAAATCACTCTCTAGTCAGTGGCAACCAAACCAGTGAAGTCACTAGTGCTAGAATCACATGAAACATGCCTTAAAGTGGGTCAGGAATAATAAACAGATCTCCATTCACAACAACGAGTGCCCAAGGTAACTGTTCCAGATGCAGACATCTACATTATAAACCCTACCCTACTCAGATCAATCTCAATCCTCGAAGATCTTGAGACAGTAAAAAAAAACTGAAAAGAAACCTGAAAATTTTGATGAACTTAAAGGATGGACAGAAAGGCACACCCTGCTGACATTTTATAAAAGCTTCTTGCCAGTTTATTATATGGGACAGAAAATGAAGGTTTTCCTTTCCAGGCAGAAAGATCTCACCCACTACGTTATGTAGTTCTTCAAACAAATCTCTTAGGGCTTAAATAAGCAGTAAGTAATGGGTAACTTGGCTGCCTGCTAGATACTTGCCCGTCACAATTAGAACGTACCCGTTCATTTTTATCTGTACAGAAGAGTCTGGTGTGATGCCTTTTCTGCACAACTATAAATGTAATTCCAGGCTGGTAATCCTTTTCTAGTTTAATGCATGCTTCTCTGATAGCCAGCAATTCATGATGGAGAACCTGAATCATAAACATAAAGATGTGTGATACATATGAAAGATAGCTATCTTACAGATTACTCTTATTTATCATGTTCCTTCTTGCACTGTCACTCAGAGTAATGAAATGTCAAAGCATGCAGGGTCAAACCTTAATTTCTTCACTTAATGAGAACAAATTAGATCACCAGTTTCCTGAGCCAGGCGAGAGCTGGTTCCATATTTGTTCAGCTCCAAGCACGAGGCTTGGACTAATAAGCTGTATGTCAAAATCTTTTTAACTGCCAAATACAAATGAACGTTTAATTAGGCTGTTGAATATAAAACAGCCTCATTATTTTTCAGACTAGTACAAGGGATAAAAATCCAGAATTGCTCAACTGCATGCTCTTTCCCAGCTTTGTGAACTCTCATGCAGGACTACAGGCATAAAGAAAAACAGAGAGAGAGAAGTGCAATAAAAAAAAAAAAAAGTGCAATGATTTGGGATTTGGGTTAATCAGATATTAAAAAAAAAAAAATCAGTGAAAAATAGTGATAAATGGGAAAAAAAAACTCAAAAGTTCATACAAAGATTAGTTAATATTAATTCAATTTACTAAGTGAACTTTAACTAATTTTTAATGTTTGCTTTTTGAGAAGTTGACTAAGTTCTGTATCTTTTAATTTACATATAAAAATTCTAGAAAGGAAAGTGTATGTAAATATCTTTAAAATATATAGAAAAATATTTCATAAAATACGATACTTGGAATAAATACAAGTAAGTATTTGTTGAATTTTATCAGGAATGAATGAAAAGTGACAGTGTGAAAATACAGGATTTATTAATCCTGGTTAAAAAAATTAGCTTACACTTAGGTTTTCTTTACTGTCCATGTTCTACGGGTTCCAATTTGACTCATGTATCTTGAATAGGTCACAGATGTTGAACATACTTGAGTGCTACAACTGTATTTTGTCATTTATTTTGCAACAGAAAGTACTTCAAAGGGGAAAAAGTATTAAAGAACCTCATGAAAAAGTAAGAAAACACTTTTCCTGCTCTGCTGAGTTAGAATCCAACAAATTTGTTGAGAGTATACTTCTTTTCATAACCTCAACCACATAAAACTTATCTGTTACCAGAAAACCACATAATCAAATCTCAAAAAGAAAAATTTAACCTGTTGAAACTGCCCCTCAGAAACGCCGTCTCTGTAGAAGATTATACGAGTTGGTTTAAACCTGGTTGATTTGTAGAATTGAATAAGCAGCTCCCTGACCATGGCAGCCAAATCTTGGATGATTTCTTGGCGGTGCTGCTGGACCCGAACAGTGGCACAGTATCGATTAGGATGAGCATCCATGCTTCCTACAACCTGTTGAAAAAATGCTTAGTACCAAACCAAATTTAATAGTACTTTAATAAAGGTACTTCATGAAAATAAACGCACTATCTTTTCAACAGTATCCTGCAAACTAAGGGGTTGACCAAGCAAAGATGTAGTCAAAAAATCATAATGTGCTTAGCAAGAGCTTTGACTTTGGTCTACCTGTGGTAACACACCCTACTGAAACCAAAAACTTATTTTAAATCTAAAAGACTAACTCCCTGCTTGCACCTACATGCAGTTAAAGATGCAAATACAATTTGGAGCACTGATACCATGACACCAGTGATTTAGTTCAGACTGCAACGTAGGAATTTGAACTCCTGAAGACAAGAGTCCCTTTCTGGGACACTGTGGATGAATCCATAAATCTGAAATGGTGAGGTACCACACAAATATCCACACCAAACAGATACCGCTTGCCAAAGGAAGGGAATTTTTTTATTTATGAAACGTCAAAATTCATACATTTTAAAAGTGGCAAGGGACTTAAAAATAAATAAAATAAAAAAAACCTCAAAAGTTTTATGTCAAAAAAATCACAGCTAAGCACATCATCACCTGGCTTTCTCTGGACATACATGTGTAACTTTTTAAAACAGGTATTTGCTTGTTTATTTAGCACCAGAGCTAAGATGAACACTGCGCATACTGTCACCAAAGACCTTCATTATTACATAAGCCAAAGCAGCTATGACAGGTATTCGACATCATGCAAGTCAAAGCCCCTCTGCCTATATTTAAAGAATAAATTTCCAAGAGATTACCGCACGATTTGTGTCGTCAGGAAGCCTGAACGCCCAACACCCCACAATTGAGTCAGCCTAGCTCCCTGTCAGCAATGGATAAACTCTTAACATTTTCAACTGCTGAAAAAGCAGATTTAAACATGCACCAGCTTATTATGGGTTGCTGATAAATATCAGCTAGTAGAAAAGCTCCTCTGTGTATTAGCATCTCAGGTATTTTACAAGCTAAGACATACATCTAAGTCATTAGTATCAGAGCAAGTTCTCCAAAGTTGCATTAGATTCCTGCAGAAAAATAACTTGAAATACTATAAATAGGCAATCAGAAGAAATGGACCGCAAAAAAATTGGAAGTAATAAAATGCATTAGAGTTGAGCAGCAGGAGAAAGCAGGGGTTAAAGATCATTACACAGTTTACTCACTGCAGCAATGGAAGGCTTTTTTCCATCTCCAGCTGGCGGATGGGTTACATCTGCACCAAGGAATATGACAGGTTGTTGAAATACTGGTGGTCTGATAAAGAGAAAGCAAATTTGTAAAAGCAGCAAGGCTTACGCTTAATAAAGCACATTATAACTCAAGTAAATAGCACTCTATGCTCTTGCAATGAATTAGTCAACAATTTGCACTTGATCAGTTGGTCACTTGTACTGTGACAGTAATTACAAATCCTGATTAGAGTTCCCATACTAAACACTTAGGCATATTTTTAAAGCATAGCTAATTATTACTTTTCATTAAAAATAAGTAAGAAAAAAAAAATAATCCTTTTTTTTTTTTTAACTTGGAGAATTGCAGCCTTTATTAATTAGACCATAGAAAAGAACAAAAGTTGGTTCCTTAGCATCAAATAGCATCTGAGAAAATTAAAGGACTGTGTATATATACAGATGCTATGAGTTTGTTTCTGAATAAAAAAAAAAAGCGTTGGTAAGGAAGTACAAAAACTGTGGATACCATAAGTATTATTTTAAAAAAGATTTTTTTTAGAACTAAGCTTCAAAATTTTAAACAAAGGTTTAAGTTAAGATCTTAATCCACTGCATCAAGAGTGGAACACCAAAACACTACATTGGAAGTTTTAAGTGTCAACTCCATTCCTTAACAAAACAATTTTAAACAGGAGATCTTAGGCCACCAGACGTCTTCCATGCATATGTAGGTGGGGAGGACACGGTTATGTAGATAGATTCTGCTGTTTTCAAGCCTTCTCCAAAAAGGAATTTGATGTTAATTATAACAGTGTAACTTATAATGCAATTATACAAATAAAAAGCTGTTCTATTCCCACCTCCTCAACCAAAAGAAAATAATAATTAAAGAGTTATGTTTTAAATACTCAAAACCTGCACTGTTATAGAATGTCTGGGTGTTGTGTGTAGTTATGCCATTTTGTCTTTTTCCCTTTATTTAACTCTATTTTCATGAATGCATATTTAATTGGTATAATAAGCAGAATTCAACTTTCCGGCCACATTATTGCTGTCAGCACATGTCATTTAACAGAGACTCTATGTTTATGAACTCCCTTTTGATAAAAAAACCAACAGCAAAACAACAACAAAAAACCTACTTTGCCTTTGCCTCTGCAATACTATGATTTTTAGTTGCTTTAATAAGAGTCTCCAACAAGCACATTACCCAGGCTGAGTATATTTAGTTCAATAAACAGAATTTAACAAGAGCCACAAAATATATAGTCCTTCTGATAACGTGTTCTTTTTTTTTCCCCTCCTTAAGTACTTGTTGGATAATTTTTCAGCAGCTGCCTTCTGACTAGCCTAAATACGTTGAAGTGAAAATTTGCTTATCTGTGCAAAACAGAATGTTGACTTCTTTGAAACAGGCTCCCAAGGATGATGCAAGCAGGTTATTCCCTGAGCTCTCTCTACAACTTGAAATGCAATGATTGTAAAAATGCCATCTTTTTACTGACATAGAAGCCTAGTTGTTCGTTTTGATTAAAGTCATTTTGTGTATCTTTACGCTAGCCTTCTCTATCCTGCACAGGTAAAGCAAAACAAGCTATACGTTGTTCATTCTTTCATCAGCATTTCTTGTCACTGATTTTTCAATAAAACTGATTAAAAGCTTCAATTTAAGAACATTTAAGATGGTACACAAACCAAATACTGTCTTTAACAGCAGGGTCCCTTGCTTTTTTACAAATAAGGAGATCTTTATTTCCCTCCCACTGAACTATACGCAGGACTTCACTGACATGTCAGATACAGAATTCAATAGTATGGAAGCAACTTCACAGCATATAGTCACAGTATAACTAAAACTTATCAGTGTAATACTAACAAGAAATTGCAAGGTAAACCGGACCTGGAAACCAATGAAGAGTTTTCTGCTCCCAGCTTTTGGTTTTTTAAATGTCTACGTAAGTTGCGACATAAAACAAAATGAAGAATCTTGACCACAATTAAACGATAAAGGAAAAGGCGCTACTATTCAAGATGGTTTCTATTTGTTTCTGAAAACTCAAGGCAAATAAAATACTATAAATTTTTCATTCAAAGGAAAGCTGTATAGTTCAATGATCAGACTGCAATAGCAATATTTTTATTATAAATTTCAGCCGGAACAAGTATTTCTCTCCAGTCTTCATAACCTAACTTTCACAGGCCTATTAGAAGCCAAAAGATAGTTTAACTGAAGAGTCACTTATACTACAGTGCTATGACTACAGATAAAGCACCCAGTTATCTTAATATGATGCACGTTCTCTTTACAATACAATACCCTCTTCCTCTTTGAAAGATGGCTTACCGTCCCTGTGGCAGTAAAATATTATTTACGCCTCCTAATTTGACATTTATTTTTAAGCAAAGGTTAGACAGAGTTTGCGGTGTTGTTCTTTGCACGTTTTTCATCTGAACGCACTGCGTAGCCATTCCCAGCACAGTGTCGCCAACACGCTTCACCTCCGCTGCAAAACAAAGTAAAAATGAAAAAATATTCACATATTGCAAATCAAACAATGTAGGAGACGTTAATTCGGTGACAATTAACTAAACCTAGAGTTTTAGCAACATGGTCATTAAGTTTAAAGAAACAAGAAGGAACCTAACCCCCAAACTCAACTCCAGCCTCCAATAAACCTTCTCCCAGTTCTGTACTGCTCCACCTGCCGACGGAGCAGTAACTGGGTCCTAAATATAACTAAAGACACTGTTGGCTCATTTTAACTGAGAAATTTTTAAGTTACACTAATTGTAATTTTAGCATTGATAAAACACTATAATCAGCATGAAGAACCTTTGCTAATGAAGTAGGTAATGTGAATAATATTAGGACGATGAGCACTTATTTCATTGTTAAACACTGAACTAGTAACGCACACTTAATAGTAACGTGCTGAGTAATAGTCAGCCAACCAGTTTATCAGTTCATCACTGCAAATTTACCACTTGCATAAAATGTGACCAGTTTAGCAAAGGATGGCCCATAAAAACTCCAAAAGAAACTCATTAAGAACTGTACTATTCAAAAGATTAAAACAAAACCGATCATTAACAACAAATTTGAGACTTAAAGGCTTTAAGACAGTCATAGTCTTACACTCAGGAAAAGAAGAAATTTAAGCTCCAAGACAGGCCCAGAGAAGATGCAACCGCCCTTTGGCAACAGGAGAGGGAAAGAGGCTTTTTGAGGAGCAGGGTGAGAAGAAGAAAGGCGGCAAGACTGTGGGTATAGGAAATGCAAGTATGGAAGAGTGCAGGGAGAAAATAGAGATAATTAGAGGGGACAGAAAGAACTATAATTAAAGATAATGACAAGGAAAGTAGATGAGAGTGGTACCACATCCTTTAAGTGGTTAAGTACAGGAAAGAGTCCCCTTTTAATGCCAAGCAGAAAAGTGAAAATGTCATTTTGTACTGAATTTCTATTGAACAAATTAGAGACAAGCAACTTCCTTTGCAAGGCTGAACACAAGGTGAAAAAAAGGTACTATTTCGTTAAGGTTCCTTTTTTAATCTCTCTTTTTACCTTATATGAGATAGTCTTGGGAAAAGAATTGAAATTATTTTCTGCTATATTAAATTGATGAGGGATGGAGGGATAAAGCAAATCTGCAGCTGGTTGGTAGATCTGAGCCATTAGAGAAGAGAGTCCATGAAGCTATAGGAGAAAAATAGCGGATGGTGCTGCAATTTGGCAAGGTAACTGAAAAAAGGAGGAAAGCAGGACAGGAAAGCGAGCAGTCTTGCCTACAGGAAGAGCTAGTTAAAACAAACATGCGTGGTTTATCTAAGACATATGAAAACCTATGCACATGTGCTATGCAAAATGCACCAATTGTCAATCTCGTTCCAAAATCAGTTTAAGTTGCTGAGTTTTCACCTTCCGTGCTGTGTCCTTGCAACCCAAGAGTTAAAAGAAAGAATAGGAAAAAGCGATTGGCACAAGCCTTCTCCTTCACTCAACTTTTTTTGCCAACGGGTGATGGCGTGAGTCAGCAAAGATGTTCTAAAAGCTACACAGTTCTTGAGTTCATTACTTCTTCAATCACTTGGAATTTTTAGCACACAAATTATAGTAAATATATTTTAATCCACTGCATATCACTTTCATCAATTTCACAAAAGCCCTGGGTTAGCTTTCTCACTCACAAACTGCGTCTCAAATGCAACCAACAGGAAGAATGTGGAAAAGCAAATTAAAAAGCATAGACAAAAATAGTGAAAATAATTAAGGTCTTAATATAAAACATCATGCAGCACAAGAAGAAGAATAAAATTAATTTACAGCCCATTCCCTAAATGGAATTTATATAGTTAAACCAGAATTAAACTTCTCTCATTCAGATACTTTACAAAAAATACATGAAATTATGACTGAAACACACACGCTCCCGATTTGCACGTACTGACCATAGACTGGTGTTTTTCCTGGCAAAATTACTACAACAAGCTGCAGCCCAGTATAAGTGTTCTTGAGATGTCTGAACATGGGCTCCACACTGTCAGCTCCCTGTGCGTATTTACAGAAGCACGGCTGCCCCTGGATTGGCATTCCTGCATCTCTGGAAATCTTCCTCAGTTGTTCTGTAAAGGACCTAAAGGATGTAAATAAATACATTAGATTCTCAGGTAGCAAAACCCACCTTGATTTGTCTTCTTACTTTTAATGGAACAATTATGTTACACTTGCAGAGTTACACTGTCCAAAAACCTGGAAATTTACCTAAACTGCATCTTTAATTGACTGTGCCTATGTAATCACCGAAAGAAAGACAGGGAAAGAGGAGGAAATACACTGTATAAGTAACACCATTACTAAAAACGTCACTTCCAAAGCAAATTGCACCTTATTTGATCTTTCTACAGGAGATATAGTATACGCTACTTTTTGTAAAAACACTGCAATTATGATATTTTGGATAGCCTTTTCTACTACCATACTTCCATGTATATCACTACAGAAATGGCTGGAGTTCCTCCTTCGAGGAAAACAACCCACAGAGGTTACCAACAATGGCTGTCTCACCAAACTGATCTACCATCAATAATAATGCACAAGAAAACCTTGCCAGATATCAGAGAAAAGGTGTATCCTGGAGGTGAAGACAAACCTCCTCCAAGGACGGTGCAAATACAAGTCACCCTTTGATGGAACTGGTCAGAAATGGAGACAACCTAATTTTGTCAGAGGCTTTTATCAGTGAAGACTCCTTCAGCCCCCCTGCTAGCATGGTCTGCTGTGTTGCAAGTTTGCCTCCTTCTCCTGGCTCTTGCTAACAAGCAGTGTTTGGCTATCTTTCCTTTTGAAAGGATACCAGGAAGATACTGTGCCTGTTTGTAAGCAAGACAATAGAAAGCACTTCATTGTAGAAGTCTAGAGCTCTATAGAGTATACCCAGCCTGGAAAGCATCTTCAGTCATGGCTCTTCCAGGCTGGATGCCTGCATCAGTGGTGCATGAGTAGTCCGTAAGTCTCATCCCCATAAACAAAGGCAAGAAGAGCAAGTAGTGACGTGTCACAGCGCAGACCTGTAGAGCGCAGTACTTGGTGCTGGAGGATCAACATCCACACTACATGTGTTTCTGGGATTTTTCTTCCGAGTGGCTGTAGTCTGGTGCGGTGGGCTGAAGCACAACCTCTAGTCCAGTTTTATCAAAAAAATAAATAAAAAAAATCCACACTGTACACTCAGACTGCTTCCTGATGCAGAATATGGCATGGCAATTGGTGACCATCAGGAGCATCACTTCAAATATGCCCTCCTGATCCAAACTAAAACACTAGTGCAGACGTACCCAGAGATGTTCTCCGTTGGTACTTGGCTTAATAACCAGCATAGTAAACGTGATCGCAGGTAGCAATGCTTAACTGACATCAGCGCTGACAAAGGCCCCTTTGTTACTTTGGGGATGTCTCCACAGGTGTCTGAAAAGTTTCTCATCTTCACCAAAGGTTGCCAGATAATACAGTCTTACCCACCGAGAGGGTGTGAAGATTTAGTTCCTTCCAAACCCATTGTTAACTTTCATGAATCATAACAAGTCTGTGAGCCTCAGCCCGGCAGCTTGTGGTTTCTTGCAGAAAATAGACACATTAAGCATTTTCCGTGGCAAAACAGGCACTCACGACTATAAGCAGAAAGAGTTAGTGGCAGAACATGCAAGTCTAAAACGGCAGAGGTTTTGAGCCTTTAGAAGTCCATCTGTAAGTATGGTTCTCTCCCAGTTCCTAACAGGTATAGCAGGATGATTTTGAAGACTTTTAGAGATTTTGAAGGTGTTTATTCTGACGGATCTACAACAGCTGAGTTCCAACTTGCTCAACAAGGTGTAACAAGAGGCAACAAGATACAACTGGATGCAACCATATGCCTAATATGAAGGAATGTCTTTTCACGTAAGGACAAACTCCATCTAAGCCACCAAATAATTTTATTTTGGCTCATTATGTTGAAGATTTCTTCCTGTCTCTCAAAACTGACCAAGTTCTCCTATGCGGCATTCCACTAAAAGCAGCAGTGTGGAAGGGATAATTCTTAGGCAGCTTAGTTCCTGCCATTTACCTGGAGAGAACAAGTCCCTAGCCTTACCTTTTACTTTTCTACCTATTGTGTAATTTTTCCACTGTTTGCTCACCACTTGTTAGGTAAAGCTTCCCAAGCCATTTGGCAAATCATCTAAAGGAACACTGTTATGGCAATACCGTTGTTATGAATAATCATTGTCTTGCATTCACCTTATAAAGAGCAGCTGAGTCACCTGCTAGGGCAGCTATAAGAGCATGCACAAAGGGAAGACAGCTGCGTGCAAAAGAAGGAATTAGACAATCCATCTACACAGGCATGCACGCTTTCCCTGATCTAAAGAATGGTAGATGTCATTTTTAACAACAGTCTTTCAACAATCATGTTCCATCCAAAGATAGAGAATTCAAATTTGAAGGTTTCATTCAAATGCTCAAAGTCAACAAAACAACAGCTAGTCGTACTCATCTTGCAAATACAGCAACTTGCACGTTATGGTAACTCTAGAGGCTAGAAAGTTTTAGCTAAAAGTTGGAATGCTTTTTAGAATTTTCCTTTTAAATAAGTTCTGCACAAATAAATCTATTCCATACAACTAGGAAGAGAACTTAAGGCGACATACATGTTAGCTTTCAAATACTTAGTGATAAACACCCTTCATTGCATCATTTTGGTCATCTTAAACTCTGTCCTAAGGTCTCACTGGTGAAAAACCTGCCATATAGTATAAATGGCTTTTGGTAAGTCTGATTTGGAGGATTCCATGATGCTAGCATTGAAATCATATTAGTGTCATTCAAAACACAGAGACAAAACTTCAAAAGCACTGTTACAGATGTATTGCCATACGCTAAACAGTTTAACAAAGTACGTATTCTAAATAAATAAGTGAAATTATGATATTTCCATACATAATAAATAATAAAATCACCACCTTATGAAACACACTTACTTAAGATGAACTTCAGTGCATTGGCGCTGGGGAGCAAAGCACGCAATTGCCCAAACCTTTATTTCAATTCCAGTGTGAAACTGTTTATTCCTCATGTCCCAGACTCCTTGAACTGGTGTAGCAATTGCTTTGTTCTGGAAGGATAACAAAACCAAATCACTACTGCAAAAATTGATCAATGCTAACAAAAATCAGTTAACGCTTCTGCTTCCCTCCAACTAGCAGGCTATTTATATTCTCAGGTCTCTCTCTCCACTGTTCAAACATCTATTCTATCTTACAAAGCTCAGTCTATCACTGTAGCAAGACAGCTTGCTAGCATGATGACACATAAAGCTCATAAAAATAAAGCTCATATTGTTTGTTTTTATTGTTGATGGTTTCCTTTGGTTATATAAATCAGTAGCAGATAGAAATTACATACGCATAGCAAGTCAGATTCATGCTTGGTATGTAATGTTAACAAGAACGTACATTTCTACAGCAACTTTACAACTGCTCAGTGAACCTTCCAGGAGCGACTTAATTTAAGCATTATCAATATTTTACACATCACTAAGTAGAGGCAAATAGTGGTTCGATGTCACTCACACAACTCTAGAAAAAATGTGAACAAGCTGACAAAAGATGATCAGTTACCCAACTTTGACCTGCACAACCCTTTTTTCATCCATCAAGCAGACATTACTGTGATGGATTATCTAGAGGACAAGGGATATAATAAGACGACTGAAGTAATTCTGGTGATGTTAATTACCTTAATAAGTATTAGTATCCAGTAGATATTTTAGACAAGTTACCATGATGTCTGCCTTCTTATTTAGCAGCAACAGCTAGAATTTACAGTAATTTTTCAGGACACGCACAAATTTGAGAATTCATTTTACAAGGCGTTGTGTCTGCTGAAAGCAGTACCTCCCCCACTCTGACTATCCATCACTCATCTGCCATTAAGCTCTTGTTCCCCCTGTTCCCCTGGTGCCAGAATAGATCATGAGAGCACTCTCCCTAATCAGGATCAGGCAAAGACAGCTGGGTTATCTTAACCTGTCAGTGAAGGAAGGTTTGAGCTAATCCGCCCGATTTTGTCTGAAGAGCTTTAGGTAGAAAACGCAAGATCCTCTCCCATTGCGGGTTTATGGAGGCAACAGTCCGATCTGTGCATAGGGACAGAACTACCTTCAGCTGGCAAAGCATGATCTAGAAGAGGTTCATCAGAAGCCTTCACAAATTAAGTTATCCCAGCTATCAAAGCTTTCATCTTGCATAAAAACAAGACACGTTATATAACTGGCAGAAAATCCCGTTTCTCAAGCTTTTTTTGAAAGACACCACAGGAGGAAGATTATGCCAGAAAGGCCATCTGAAAAGCCACTGGAAAGAAAAATACTTGTGAGTAAATACTCCAACAGGAAGAGATGGCTCTAGAGAAAAATATGCCAATAGACAGAATAACTTAAGGCAGTTGTCCTGAACACAGGTGCTCCACCCAGAATGCTTAAAATGAACCAGAAGTTCAGGAAGCTTTCAGAGTTGGGGAGGCAAAAAATGAACAGTAATAATTGAAGTCGTCTCTATTCTTCTCCACATGCACCAATTTGAACCACTATTTGCAGGTATGCAAACACTTTGAACCACTATTTGCAGGTCTTGCAACACACAATAAAACAGCATGTGAAGGAAAAACACACACATTTTTCTCTGAAGTTTACAGAAACGTATTTTTATCCTAGCTTTACTTTCAGAAATAAAGAAGCGATTGAGGGAGATGCAACATGGCTATTACATTTAAGGACCTCCAAAACTTCTATTTGAGTTCTAAACATTACACCTATGATGACTTTACCCCATTACATCCAACATAATTAATTTAAAACAACCATACTACAGAAGCTATCACAGCTGGTATTGGAAGCTATCACAGATCGTACAGTATCCGTTCAACATACCCTGCCTCCATAGAGGATTGAAGGAGGCTGTAGGACTCTGCCGGTCACATCTGTCATTTCATCTTTGACCATTATTCCGAATTCACGAACATAAGGGTCAGTATTAAAACTCGCACTCCGCATCTGAAATTAAAAGGAATTAGAAATTTCTTGCAGAAAAAGAAGTTCTCTTTATGAGATCTAAAACTTCCTGAGATAACCTGTATTTGGGCACATACCCCTTATATACGGGTGATGCCAAGCATTCAGAGCCTCTGTTAATTCCACTTGGATACTTAGCTGTCTCAAAATTTGAAATAAAGCACCAAAAAAACACTTGAAAACCTTTTATGAGAATGTATTTCTCTGGGATTAATGGAGAAAGTCTTATAAAAACAAGTTCATAACCTGTGTGAAGTGCACAAACTACCTACTATCTGCTAATAGTAAGAGAAAAATTAAGTCCATTACTACACTTCGCTCAACTTCAACAGAACACTCACCAATTTGCTAATCTCTTCTTGACGGTCAGGTGCTGATCTGGCAGTTGCTCGAATCATAGTGGAAGTTTGATTGTCAGTGAGTTTCTTTATGCATCTTTGTCCCGCCACTATGTTGCACACCTAAAAAATCCCCACACAAAAGGAAGGTAAAAAACACAATGCAACTGGTTTTTGCCTTTCTTTTTTTACACTGCTGCATTAACACAACGTCTAAAGTTGGCTACTCAGAAAACAGTTTGTCAACATTTGAGCCTTTTTTCCTCTGACCCCTACCCCCACTCCCAGAATGTAGTAATATCTAAAAATTTACTTGCCTCAAGAGGAAGGTATGTGTGTTTCTGCTCCTGTCCAACTTGTAAACATGGAAGGTGAGGATAGCGTAAAACTAATTTGTGCCTGTCCTTAAAATACTGAGCTACAGTGCATTCAACTGTTTGTCCATTCTCCTGCTGAAGTGGGAATCTATTGGAAACCAAATAAGAAAATAAGCCATTATTTTATGTAGAATACTTGCCCACATTTGCTCAGTACACATCTTGGCACAAGTTAAGCTTACTGGAGACTAAACCTATCCTGCTGCAATGATGCAAGCATACTTCTATAATTAAGGTTCCATCAGTGCCACTACCATGTGTCTAATAGTACCACAGAGGGCTATTTCTCTAACGTTCTTGATACCTGAAGCTATAAATTAAGTTTCCCAAGAAGGGGTGCCTTAGAGACAAAGCCTAATGTTTTCTGCTTATTTGGGATACTTGCAGTACTACATTTTATGATATGCCACGCACAGAAAATAGTAAGCCTACTCTGAGAGTCGCAAAACCAATTATTGCTTCAGAAATGCATTTCTCTCTTTCTGCACATTACAAATATATTTCCATATATGTACACACATTTGCATATACTTACATCAGGGTAACACAAATATTGTCTTTTCATCAATATAATACATCACTGAAAGAGGATGAAACAAAGCCCAAGCAATTAAATACCAGATTTAGATATCGAAGTTATCTTCTTGTAAAAAGTTGGTATCAGTTTTCCTCCTTATACTACTTTCTTAAAAATGGGAATAAATAGCTCCATATTTACGTTATCTGCAAATCCCTGGTTAGTGATTAAAAATAAACATTTTTTCCAGAGGAAAAAGAGATTACTAATAAGCAAGATTAGAAAGCTGATCTCAATTGGCACTACTTTTCTACTCAACAGTTCTGGGAAACTTTGTGGTACCAATAGGGCACCCTGTTCCTCCAATGCTGAAGAAATCCATAAATGAAAGTAAATGCCACCACAACAGATTTAGAACAAAGCCATTGGTTCAAATGCCATTACATTCATTATGGAATAAAAATAGAACAAAAAGAACAGTAAAATTGGGAAAATACTTTGAGGTGTATTTTAAATATATTGACCAAAGAAAGTATCATTTTTCAAGACAACTTTTCCTATGTCAGTAAGGCAAGTAAGATACTTTTCCAGCCTGAGATTAAACGTACGCTTAAAAAGAAGCAAAATACTTTACGTTTGGTGACTTGCTGGTCGTCTGGTGACATTGCACACTCTGTACTTTCTTTTCATTTGTCCACAGTGTGTTATCTCCACCTTTAGACCTAAAAATTGGAAAACACATATCATTGTTTCTTCAAAAATCAAGGTGCAAGCCCCCTTAATTGATACACAAGACCACTCAAAGTGTGCAGTAAAGCTATCCACTATTTAGCATGTTCTCAAAGCACCAAAGGGTATCCCAGACAGGATTAAAAAATAAAAACAATTTATAGTCTTAAAATTCAAAAACCCTGAGCTTCAGCTAAAGTTCAACAAAGAATTTTACAGACAAGACGAAACCCCAAAGCCCCAAGAGTTTGCAGATGAAGCCGAACACATTCAGTGAATTCCAGTTCTGTACGTCTGAGGAAGTCCAGGATGGTGGAAGGACAAAAAGGGCATGCAACCTCCTTGAAACAGAAACCTTGTTTATACTTTATGTCTAAACATACGGTGTCTGTGAGACCTCCAACTATTGCAACCAAGCCTATTAATGAATCGGTGGGGGAAAAAATACCCAGTGCAGCCTCTAGGAGCCCACAGGACTTCCTTTGTGAAGACAAACGTGTTGCAAACCCCACTGGCACAACAGCCGAGCCCACCTGAAAGTCAACAACTTCTAGAAAAATAAATTATCCACCCCAAACCAGGACAAGGCAGCTACCCGTAAAGAATTGTTTCTAATTTATCACTGCCCACAAATATAAGCTCGAATGAAGCATTTTCATTTATATTACTTTCGTGCTTAGGCAGAAACAGATGTAGGTGGGCTATTAGAGATGGGAAGACAAATGCGCGGGAAACGAAAGAAGAGGCTGTAGATCGGAATTCCTTATATATCTGCGTGGTGTATAAACTCAGGCTGCTGCTGAATAGCAGTGCATATTTCGCCTATCTGTCAAAGGCACTAATAACTTGCCAAACAACATACTAATCTTTCCACGTAATTTGTTATGGCTCAAAGGGCTATCTATTATGAAACCTTCAATAAATATCATTTTTTCATTAATACCTCCAAAATCCGTAGCACAGTATTTTCATTAAAAGATAAACTGTTACTTCAACACCTCAATTTACAACTAGCTTTGCTGCAAATTTGAGATGACTTCTTCTATCTGCAAATTGCAAATCCTCATGGAAAAAAAATGACAAAAAGCAGATGGCAATTCAGTGCCCACTTATTTTTTCAAAACACTTACAACTAGTACAAGCTCAGGATTTATTTATACTTTTCTTACTAACTTGTAGTTGGGCAAAGATGACTTTGTGGATGTTCTGTGGAAAGAAGGAAGCTGCATGATAGATTTATGGAGTTTGTTTTTCTTTTTTAACTTGGCTTTCTTTCTGTCAAGCATAGCACGAAGGAAGGAGCTCGATTTTCCAAAAGCAACCTTCAGTGAACTCAAACAGTAAGATTCCTTCCTCCTACTCTTTGATTCAGTCATTACACATTAGAATAACTGTAATTTACTTCCAGGAAAGTATATGTATGAAATATATCTAAATATGTAAAACCACATTGCTAAATTATTAGTAAATCTCAAATATGAAAATTTTGACACCAGTAATTGGAAAAATTTAAGATCAAATAATTTAAAAAAAAAAAAAAAAAAAGAAATCCCAGCCTTTGTAAACATTTTGAAATGATTAGATTAGGAACTGGAGTATCTTTGTCATGGCACTAGAGTTGACACTAGTGATATTTTCCAAAAGTGAAAATTATTAAATTTTTGTATTTCTAACTGTTAACCTCATACTTACCCTACGGATGGGGGTACTTTAAGAACAGTAAAGCACCACAGTAAATGTAACTTCTAAATACAATAAAGCAGTAGTCACTTGGGAAGATAAGTTGTTTTTAAGCAGACTGAAAGAATAAGGGATGCTGCTCTATATGTTAAAAAGAAAAGATCTCAGTAGGATCTGAAATGCCCTCAGATGCCAACACACACCAGTAATTTTGACATGACGCTTGGTCAAGTGACTGGATGGTGGTGAGGCACTTAAAAAAAAAAAAAGGTACGTCAAGAGAACCTACACTTAAATGAGGAGAAGCTTGCACAAGTCACAAGCCAGTAACTAATCTCACTAAAATAAATTGCCATCCATCTGCTAGAAAGTTTTAGTTCATCCCATCACTTAGAGTAACACATATCCACAGTTTCACTAAAGCACTTTCACTAAGGCAAAGCCAATTAAACTACTCTAGATTTGCCACAGGCAAAAGGCACACGCATATATAGTAACCTCAGAATCTCAAATATGTGATAATTTACTTATGTGCATACCTGAGCTCTAAATGTGGCTGATTCAAGAAAAAAAAAAAGCTCACTTAACTTTTTATGCTAGTGATTCATCAAATCTGAAGCCACATAATTACCTAAACTGACCCAGCTTTGCTTACATTCCCAAAGTGACTCTGTCAAGCTACAGAGATTAACTGATGTAGTAAGAAAAAAGGACAAGTAGACCGAGACACAAAATTGATCAGCAGACTTCTGAAATTCTTGACATATATGTAAGTAATAAAGTGATTCTTGCCTCTTAGTTTTGTTCAAAAATTGTATGTGCACTGTTAGTTGTGATAATCTGTTTCCCAGTAAGCCAATCGCTACAGAAAATATTTTGAATGTGTAGTGGCAACACATCAGACAGAATAAAGTAGTTTTATGTAATTGAATTATTACCTTTTATTTCTTTGGTAAACTTCACCCTTTGGGAATCTGTCAGAGGTTTTTGTTGTTCTTCAATACTTTTGAAGTCCAAAACTTCACATACAAACTCGATAACTGGCTGTGCTTTGTAAAATGCAGTTGCAGATACTGTAGACAAAAACGTTAATGTTACATTACAACAATACTGATGAAAATTTTAAGAAATCCATCTGACAGAACTAAATTTTTGCCTTTCCACTGAAAGAGAAAGAAGGAACAAGAAAAGATTTTTAGAGGACCTACCATCAATATTTAACATCATTTTCCATAATGAAGGTCTGACTGATTGATGGAAGCCAAACCAAACTTCTCTGCCACCACCCAATGGATTTGAGCACCCTTCTGATGCTGTAAAAAAAGATCGCCCCACAGGAGTATATCTGCAATAAAGAAAATAAATTCAGATCATAAAATTAAAGCAAAAAAAAAAAATTGCAATAAAGCCATAACTAATGCAAATTCCTATTTACAAAAGCACAGAAATGTCAGTGTTTCAAATTACCAATAATCTGAGCTTCCTGTCAGGCCTGAGGTTACACCTCTCAATAGCCAGCTAGTTACAGTAAGAAACTGCCTACTACTCATGTTTATTTAAATTTATTTTCAGTATATTCCTTAATAAACCTACTAATTCAAACAAAAAGCATTAATAACTTTTTTTTACTCTACTAAAAATTCAGCTATGCTTCAGTAAGAAAATAATTTAACACCTCTGCTATTAAAACAACAATGTAATAATCTCTCCCCTTACTTGTGCATAGCTTCCTCTGAAATCCGTGGAAACTTTGCGTGGGTGAACAACTGATCTAACAAATATTTTTGATGCATTTTTCATCTCGGTAATTCTGTACTGCACACTTAATATCAAACTAATCAAAACCAGCACCAATGTGTTTCTCTGAACAAAGATGTGTGACTAAGGAGTTTGGACTGTCTTCTGTGTTGCAAAACCTGACTAAAGTGATTTTTAATTTTTTTTTATCCTTAATGTGAGGGTAAAGTCAAAGTGATATAAGGCTATTTAAAGATACTTACATAAATTTAACTCATTTTCCCCATTTAGCCCTTCAAAATGGGAAAGTTCAGCCCTACTAAGCTTTGTTCTTTACTTTCCAATTGAATGTAATTTGAACGGTGGTCTTAAGCAACTTGTTTCATGGCAGCAGAATTAAACCCAGTATCTTTTGGGGTTGACTGCAAATGCTGTAGATCCCACTCGCTTGGAAAAAAAACAAATAATTTTCAAGTTTTTCTTTTCTATAAAAATAGCTATACTGGGTTGACATTAATGTTCTCCTAGCACAGTATCCTTTATACAAAATTGGCAATAAACATCTGCCCAAAGACACACAGGAACAGGGTAACAAGTTTTAAAGCCACCCTTACATGTCTACCAACCTCCAACTACTTTTCACGCAGGGAGGGCTTCCTGCTGTGAGGCCTACAGAGAAACAGGGTACGAGCGAGATGGCAGGGCACCCCTGACCTGAGAGCACACAAACATGGAGCAAGTCTGAAGACCAGTGGGGAAAGGGACTCGTGTCCAGGCTGGAGGCTACTAATTCCACCGGCTGAGCAGAAAAGCACCATACTGCCTCTTGCCTGAGCATACCATCTGCTATGACTTTTGGTTGAGCTATGAAAGCGCATCCTACCCAAAAAGCCACTGAAGCGATTCAAATAACAATGCAACCTCCTAAACAACGTCAAGGTCTTCCCCTCACCTCATGGAAGGCAAGTGCCTCATCACTACATCCAGTGCCTGGATGGTTTCAAACGGGACACTTGGCAGCCGACCAGAAAGAGCATCATGTAAAGCCTGCAAACTCACACAGGACATCCACTTTATAGCCACCTTAAATATTCTGTCCTTTCCTTCTCCTGGTAGCGTGACCTCCAGCTCCACCTGCAACAATGCCAAACAACAAACCAAGATGATTCTTTCCATTTAAAGGGGAAAATGGAAGGGACTTGGATGGGACGATGGATTCCTCCGAACAGCGCTATAAAGCATGTAGACAAAAAGCAATGATGAAGAAGAAACAACATACATTAGGTACAGCCTCTTTTTACAGCTAGATCTTTCCAAAGGTGTACTTCAGAAAGCTGGTGTGCTTTCCAACTGGCATCTAGCTCCCTCTTTGAGGCAAACATTATGATTTGGAAGTGCTTGTGTATCCACAGGGAGGTCTCCATGAAGATCCAATAACCCAATTTCAGATACCTAACACATACTAATGCATCACCGCTCACATCAGTTCCTGCATGCCTAAAATAAAATACGGTCTGTCACTACCTGTCAAGATTCATGAATTTCAAGTATTCGCTCTCTAGAGCGCCAGAGTGCTTTATATACTATTACTGTAGATATAGTTCAAACGAGAGAAAATAAAATCCACAAGAAGCTTTCAAAGGGGGGGGGGGGAAGAATAAACGCCACCTGCCCCAACAAAAAACAAAACAAAACACACACATCCCAAACAAAATAAAAAAAAAAAGAAACCCCACACAAAACCCACCAACCCAAGAACCTCTTATTTTTAAATGCCAAAGAAAGAATAAATGATGGCCCCCAAGTACTACTGATGCTATGAGGCAGGAAACAGGGATACTCCTTTAACATGTTATGCCCCACTTTGAATTTTTTGTCTAAAGAACACTAGCAAACTACATTATGGCATATTACTTTAGCCAATTACTTGTAATGCTGATTTCTCCTCTTTATTAAAACAAAGAAAGCCTGAGCACAGAAGTTCTTCAACTGACTAAAATTAAGGCTTGTCTGAAACAATTAGCAGTTCTGGGAGTGACTACAAGAAATAACAAGACCAGAGTATCCTTTGTGCTGGATATAAACAAAACCATTGCATTTTCCTGTCCTAGGGAGTTTACAATTTAAATATAAAAGGCATCTACTTAACAGACAAACTGTAATTAGTGAGGTAGCAAAAATAATACATGAGTAACGGTGAGCTAATATATGCTCTGGTCTTCTGCGACAGTTAGTTTCTTCAGTCAAAAAACAGGAAGGAAAGATAAAACACAAATAATAAGCCCTCCCATACACCAAAAAAACGAGTTGACAATTTATAGTAGGCAGTCAAAATTAATATTACAGCTGCGTCTCTCCTCTAGTACAAACATCATTCACCAGGAGAGTCAAGCAGAGGAAGGAGCCGTATGGCTGCGGGAGAGCAACGGGAACTGGAGTCTGTAATTGCTGGGTTGCTGGTCTGAATCTGGCCCAGAAGGTGAATTCTACTGAAAAGCTGTGCAAATAAAGGTACAGGTTTTCACTGACACAGGCTGGAAGCTTTCTAAGAAGACTTCTTTCCACCATGCCATCAAAAGGTCTTCAACTTCCATTTCATTTACAGAAGATGGAAGACATCTGTTGCACCTGAACTGCATTTTCCTTTAAACTTCTCCTCTAAATCAAGTTTCATAATTTGTATTATTCCTGATACTGTTGATACACAACTCGTGATTATTAACAACTTTGGTCCCCTTAATCTAAAAAAGTATTTAACTTCATTTCCCCCCCCCCTTCCTGGTTTCTATTTACAAAGCTCCTTCACCGCGATGGAGTGGAGAAAGAAGAACTGGACTACTTCTGGTGCAGTACCCATGTCCCTGGTAGAAATAAAAGACCCAGGACTGAAGAATTTCTATTCCAATTGCTAGACCGCAAATATCTATTACATTTAGCATAGCTGTGACAGTGACCTGACACTGCTGAATTTGACCCAAACAGCTTTTGCTGCTGGGTCTAACCTCACTTCAGAACAGTTGAATGAGAGTCACTGCTTAGATAAGTAAGGTTTAAATCCAGCTTTCCAGGTATTCTTCCTTTAATGTCTCACCTGAATTCCATGCTACTGAAGAGTTTGTGTTTAAAAAAAAAGAAATCATAAAAATACATTAGGACCAAAAATTGTGTCCTTATTCCGCATCCTCAAGAGCACACATACTTTTAGGAACTGCAAATCAGAATTTAAATGTCTCAATAACATTTTATTTATACCAGTGTATATTTTTAAGGGCAAATGAACACACTCATGTTTGATAGAGTAAGGAAAATATGAAAAATTTCAAGACAAAGTAGTTTTAAATGGGAGTTTTAACATGTACTTTATTACTAGGAATAAACTCTAAAGCCAAATTTAATGTTTTATTTCCTACAGTTTCACCAGGTGTAATCTACCCCCAAATAAAAAATTTACAATCTCAGTCACTAACCTACTACCTGCTAGACCCATAGCTAAATTGCAACACAGCTGACATAATTTTGCAGCTCAAGGAACTAAATGAAAGGGATGTTACTGTAGCGATGTGAAAAATCATTAGGCCTGTGGAAAAATTTGAAAGCTGTTCTTAGAAACAGTAAGTCTTGTAGCTGATGTAGCCTGATGGACTCATACAAATCAGCATATCGCTGTATAAAAATAATAAAAATTAAACCTGACCGTGTGTTTCTGTGGAATTCTTAGTACTACTTCTTCTCTATAAAATATATGCATCGCTACCTGATTATTTTATCATGTTTGAGCATCCAATGTACATTTCCTCTATTATTCTAAGAACTTTTCCTTCCCAGGGATTCAGAGGAAAACAGATGCACAGTTTCCAATCAAATATTTGGGTGCCTACCTCCCATGGGCTCGTTTGGAAATCTCAAGCTATGTCCAGAAGAAAGAGGTCTGCTTCTATCATGTAGAGAGTCATTAGCAGTACTTTAAATAGATAAAGTCAAGAGGAGTAAGGTTGTGGCCATAGACAGGATTAACACTTTCCTTCTGAAAAAGGGAACAGCAGTAGGATTTCTGCATCAAACTGCAGCTCGGTTCACTCGTAATTACTGTTTTTGTAATTAAAGACTGCTTAAGGACTATGTTAAGATGTATCAGTTGTTCTTGAATCTTGCAAGGTAAGAAAACTTTCAAGTTCAGTTAAAATTTAATTCTAGCTGTTAATTGCAGAAGAACATTTTGGGGAAATACACAAGTAACGCAGCAGTTCAGTACAAAGCCACAGTTAGAGGTGACCTGGGATTGCTGTTAGAACCTATAAGGAAAGAGGAGACTTAATATCTTTATATCTTGACAGCGTCCTATACACTTCTTTCTTCTCAATGTGTACAAGTAAAAACTACAAAACCATTCTGTTAATATTTACATATTCCATATCTGTTCCAAAAGGTCTGAAGAAATGAAGGCATTAAAGAGTGAAAATAAGGTACAATAAGGAAGGAACGAAAATAGGTATGATAACCATGAAGGCCAAGCAGGAAAGATTAAGAGTATTTATATAATAGAAAAAGTTATAAAAGAAGCACGGTTGTAGGCAAGGACAAAAAAAAACCCCCAAAACAAAACACAGAGTGCATTAGTTAAAGAGCAACAGGAGGGAAAAAAAATAATATATATATATATGTAGGCAATTTGGTGTCAGCCTTCTGCTTAGCATTAGTTCTTCCATGACCGATGCACACTGGAAGTAAATCAAGGTCTTCTTCCACTTAGATTAAGGATAGTCCATTAATCATTGTATGTTCATGAATCTTTTCAACATGATCCTAAATGTAATCAGATGTGCAGTAGACTTACTACATTTGTTATGTACCAAACAGCCAAAAAAACCCCAAAGAAACCTAATCTAATTAAACTGGAGGAAAGAACTAATACCTACAAGCTTTACACTGGTTTAAACCACGCTTAAACAAATTTAGCACCGTGTAACAATTTCCCTCATTAAGCTAAATTTCCCACGTCTGACTTAAACCAGCTGAAGATTTATCTCTATTAGCTCTTTCCCCCAGGGTAATAGCATTAATATATGTATGGCAGAAAAAACGACAAAGTCCTATATCCCATGGGAAGTAAGGAAAAGATACACGTTCATTAAAAGCGAGCCTAAATGTGAGCCACAGATGAAACTATCTGAACCATCTTGTGCTAATCCCCACTAAAAACGCTCTCCTCAGTGACTGCCTTTTGCAAATGATCATCACTCTTGCTAGATAATTCTGTCCCACTCAAAATGGTTAACAAAACCATTGAACTCAGCGTTTTCCCAGGTGTAGGTTACAACGTTCATTTGTGAGGACATGAAGGAATCAGGGCATCAAAAGCATTTCCTGCTGGCACACTGTCATGAGACTTCGTTTCTAGGATGCAATCATAGAATCACCTAGGTTGGAAGGCACCTTTAAGATCATCGAGTCCAACCATCGACCTAACACTGCCAAAACCACCACTAAACCATGTC
>VYXH01004674.1:36381-56689 GCA_013397275.1 Burhinus bistriatus | reverse complement strand
AGCAGGTCAACACTCCCACCGAACTTGGTGGCATCTGCAAACTTACTGAGGGAGCACTTGATTCCCTCATCCAGGTCATTGATAAAGATATTAAACAGAACCGGCCCCAATACCGAGCCCTGGGGAACACCACTTGTGACCGGCCACCAACTGGATTTAACTCCATTCACCATCACTCTCTGGGCCCAGTCATCCAGCCAGTTTTTGACCCAGCAAAGAGTGCACCCATCCAAGCCACGAGCAGCCACTTTCTCCAGGAGAATGCTGTGGGAAACAGAGTCAAAGGCTTTACCAAAGTCCAGGTCATCAACAACATCCACAGCCCTTTCCTCATGCACTGAGTGTCACCTTGTCATAGAAGGAGATCAGGTTAGTTAAGCAGGACCCGCCTTTAATGAAACCAGGTTGACTGGGCCTGATCACCTGGGTGTCCTGCATGTGCCACGTAACGGCACTCAAGATAATCTGCTCCATAACCTTCCCCAGCACTGAGGTCAGGCTGACAGGCCTGTAGTTCCCCAGATCCTCCTTCAGGCCCTTCTTGTGGATGGGCATCACATTCGCTAACTTCCAGTCAACTTGGACCTCCCCAGTTAGCCAGGACTGCTGATAAATGATGGAAAGTGGCTTGGTGAGCACATCTGCCAGCTTCCTCAGTACCCTTGGGTGGATCCCATACGGTCCCATAGACTTGTGTAAGTCTAAATGGTGTAGCAGGTCACTCACCACTTCCCCTTGGATTACAGGGGCTTCATACTGCTCCCTGCCTCTGTCTTCTTGCTCAGGGGACCGGGGACTGAGGGGACAACTGGTCTTACTGTTGAAGACTGAGACAAAGAAGGCATTAAGTACCTCAGCCTTTTCCTCATCCTTTGTCACTACGTTTCCACCCCTGTCTAGTACATACGACTTAGTATACATGGGCTTTAAAATCCAAAGCATCAAGAATCGAGTCCTATTCGGTCAGCAGGCATTCAGACATGGAACAGGAGGAGGTCATCTCATTCAAGTTCCAAATCAGAGTAGGGTCAACTTGTATTTCACCGAGTCTCATTAGATCCAAGGATTAATTTGATCCCAGTTTGTTTATCCTCCATTGGTAAACCATTTTTCATTTACCTTTAACTTAGTAAATGCAGAACTTCATACTTGTCATAAAATATACTGGCAGTCATCCACAACTTGGAAAGTATTATAGTTAGAAGGTAACTGCGTGAATCCAGAGGACTTGTTAAACCTCTCGGAGACACTCATCAAGTATCATTCCACCTTTAGCAAATACTTTGCAGTCTTGCATGTCAAATCTGTAGGAACTGGAATACTACATGTGAAAGTGAAAAAAAAAAAATTATCTCTAATACTTTTAAATGATTCCTTTATAGTTTTCCTAGACATTAGCTTATCAGTTAATGAAAAATAATTAAGACTGCAGTAGAGACTGACCTTTACTGCATGGCATTCACTGAAATACATTTGGGGGAAATAAAAATTGCAAATATGAGATTAAGAGCTTGATTCAAGTAGAACTATTAACTATGTCAAGCACTGCACAAGCATAAAATATGAGACAGTAAAGGACAGCATGAACTATTTTGTAGTACACTACTACTGAATTTAGGAAGACCTAAGCTCTGTTCCCAGTTTTATCACGTAAGCCAGCTTCCACATTTCTCTGTATTTCCCTTTCCCCCTTACATTTTAGTTTTTCTAGTTAGGTTGTAATCAACCTTTACGGAATTGGACAGTCTTTCCCTGTAACTGTGCATGCCTCACCTCACACTCACAGCAGAAGGCCACTTTACCCTTCAGTGGCCTCTGGGAACGACTGTGGTGTGTGCAAGTAACGAGCATGACTGTATCCTCACACGTTCATCATCTAAATTAAAAAGGCCGCAGAAAATTCAACCTGATATCAGACCACGGAAGTGTTGGTTAAATTATTTTATAGGGTTTGCGTGGTAGCATGTTCCAACACAGTCCCTTCTGCTTCACCAGCCATCAATGGGAACAGATGTGGGTACACTTCGCAGTTACAGCCGGCGCGACTGAAGAGGTCACCGCCCCACGTACAGAGCTGGCAAACGGAACATGTGAGTCCTCTTCAATTGCTCCAGGGCTAAGCTAGCAGGTCTTAACCTGTGCCGTTTAAATTAATTTGGCTCTCACGTCGTAAAGGATTAGGGAAGAGGTTTCATACCACCAACGGAGGGATGGAGGAGTTTCTTCCAGCTAGTGGATAGTGAGAATCAGCTTACACTGGGCTCTGATGAGATTAAAGAGCTGACACAACAGCTTGCTGCTGCCTAGAGGGTGCTTCCGCTCCCCTCTCCCAAACTCAGCTGTGCTTTCACTTTCTCCGTAGCGGCAGCATGGAGCTCGTCTGCTGTCTTGGGCAGTTGATCCAGCTCACCAAACCAGCAGAAACCACGTGAGTGGGGAGAGAGAGAGGAAGGAAAGAAGGGATATGGAAAGGGGAGCGACCACTTTGATGGCAACAAGCTCACACTTCTGTCCTGGCAAACCACACCCTGAGCAAAGTGGCAACAGGAGGAGACACCAATTCCAGAAATATAAAATCATTTCTCATCAGTTATTAGAAAGGCTCTGCCAATATTACATTAAAAATCTCTAATTAGAAACTTTTCTATTTAAAACTTACTTTATCTCGCCCAATGGGAAGCGGCATAGCTGTATAAAGGTTTTTTCTTCCATCAAATACTGGTTTGCGATCCCCAAAAATCTGGGTTTTAAAGTGCTGAACCATATGTTCCACTATTTCTCTGAAAATACAAAAAGATTACGTTAACTCAACCTTCTACTTTTGATGTTAAGTAGCAAAGAAACACTAACACTAGTATTTATGAACAGAGGCATTGGGTGAATGAAAGGGTTGTCCACTTTTGGGTATTAAAGGCAAGATTTGACTGATCTGAATTAAAGCAACCTTTCCACAGACTAAACTGTTTTCTTACACCAGTTATTTTTAGCTTTTTCAGATTGAAACTTTCCTTCCTCTTTTCTGTGATCTACTGAAAGTGGTAAAGCAAAAGCTCATGCCCTCTCAAGCTCAAAACAAGAGGTGCTTGATATTCTCCTGGGGCTTCTGCTCCCCTCTCCTACAGCCCTTTCCACAGAGGACCATGGACCAAAAGCACAGCAGCCTAAGAAGCTTTCAAAAAAATTACTATCCAAGCTTACAGCTTTAGTGTAAGGATGATAGTTCTATGATGACAGTGATATGCAAACTTTTTGCAGCGCACTGAGAAAGATTACTTTTAAATGTAATTTTTTCATGTACGCAACAAAACTGGGATCCATCCAAGACAACTGGATATGCGCACTCACTGGGACCTGTGCGTATTAAAAATACATATTCATTTAAGCACAGCTGGAATTAGGTTACATGTTTGTATGAATGAGGTAACCACTCAAAGTTCTTGTCAAACCACAGTGTTTACACACTGGTCATGCAAAGCAGATCACCAGCCGATGAGAGGTCTGTTGGAATAACAACACCCTTTGATGCCAAATGCCTTTGGTCCCAAGGTTCCAAAGAGACATCCTTCAGGCTATCTGTATCACAAGGCTGTAAAATCTGAAATCCATCAGCAGTCCGTAACACAGATGCCTAAAAGACCCTTAA
Organism: Burhinus bistriatus; assembly: GCA_013397275.1. Lineage (NCBI taxonomy): Eukaryota > Metazoa > Chordata > Aves > Charadriiformes > Burhinidae > Burhinus > Burhinus bistriatus. The sequence goes on along the minus strand of VYXH01004674.1, from coordinate 53,046 downwards.
CATACAGCTTGGGGCAAAAAGGCGTTAAGAAGTTAAACTGACACAGAAAGGAAACCACTGTTTCTTCAGTATTGTTGTCAACTAGCACTCAGAAATGCTGCAGGTGACCATTTCACACACCTTGACTTGGAAAGGTAATTAACCAGCATACAGTTAGATAATAAAGCAATGAGAAAAACTGAGATGAAACTCTGAATTCACTCGAGAAAAGAATAAAGACTGGTTTAATTGACAATTTCTTTGCTGTATGTCAAGGCTTTAAGACAAGATGTGACCACTGAAAGAAACTTGCCTAACCCGAGAAGTATGAATAAAACTTGACTCAGTAATTTCTGCCTCAGGTCTGCAATGTCTGACTGAAAAGTACATCATTTGGAGGGTGGGAGGAAGGAGGTATTTTTCAACCTTGAGTTAAAGGCTGAGCAATGGAAAACCCATTCTTTTACTGAGCAAGTCCTTCCGATTATGAACCACTTTATATAAAAATGAATGCTTCCACTTAATTAAGGTTTTCAAGCTTCAAACTACACTTAGCAATAGTGCTTCTCAGCTGTGGGTGGAGACATCTTAATGAAAAGTAAGTTATTTTCTCCACATGAAGTTAAAAGAAGAGTTATTTACCAATTTGCTAGTTTCAGCCCTTTGGGACTACTATTCTACCGAGACCATGCAAGCACACCAAGAACTCGGGGCCAGTGACTGCAAGCAGAGTTCATCTTGAACCTTGTACGAGTCCTAGCTGTCCACATGAATCAAACCGAGGGCATCCACTCGCATTGCCCACTCTCCCTATCTAACTATACAAATAAATCTGGGATTTCTGCGACACATGAAGAATTGTAGCCGGATTGTATTGATTTGGCACAGCAGCATATTGTCTCAGCTTTATGTTTTCCGGTCCTGCTCCAGCTCACGTCTCGTCAGCATGGAACTTGCACGGACACTGTACACACCCCTGCAGTGGGTCTGCAGGGTCATAGTCCATGCCACAGTAAGTCCTAGAATAAAACTGAAGAATGAAGCTGGGACAGATGAGGGAGTACTGTAAACGAAAATAAAATCTCCCTCTATCCTTTCTAGAGGCCGCAACATATAAAGTAATGATAAAAACTATTTACTATAAATATACATCTGAATTATATAACCAAAATACTAGAAACGTGTAAGCCAGCTGAAAAAAACCTGTAATTTAGAATTGGACTACATGTGCATTCTGCAAATTTCTATATAAACATATGTATAAGCACACACAAAAATATAGGTATACATGTAGGACTGAAAGGTCACGGCTCACAAAAACCCAGGCGCAGGTGAGTGCATGTACGTCTATAGGGTAACGCATGCAGGAATAAGCACTCAAAAGAAATAAAACATACACTTCATTAAATGAATCCAATTTGTATTCTTCCCACACTGCACTGAGAAACATGCCCATACCACTGTCAAATGCACTTATGACATCCTTGTTTACTGCAAAAGGCATTTAATCTATGTAGATTTATACTTGCTCCTGTTAACCACAACAGAGGGAGTGACTAACCTGACAAAGCAGAGCAGGTCAGAAGCTGTCAGTGGAGAAGGAACTTGCTACTGAATATAACCTGCCTCTTCAGTGAGAAAAATTGCTTTATTATTTAGTAATTATGCTGTCTGCCATTGATGAGCAACCACCCACACGCTGGACCACCACACAGAGCTACAACACCCACAAGAGCTGCGCAGCACTCAGCTCCCCACAGGAGCTACAGAGGCATGGCAACCTGCACCAGTCAGCAGCGTGCCCGTTGGTAGGGTTGGAGCTGGTAGGAAGGATATCCATTAACGAAAGCAGATCTCTCATGGCTCCCACTAGGAAAAAAGTGACTGCTGAAAGTGTTTTGCAGCACTCCAATGCAGTGAGAGTATTTCAGTGAAATCAGCAGGGCTGCCCCTGGGCAAGAAGAGAGTTCGGCTTAATACACTTATAACAGCGTTTGCTTTTAAAATTAAATTCAATTCTTGACTAGCTTAAAAATTAAATTTACCACAGGAAAAAAAAAAAAAGGACAGCAAAGCGTAGTGATGCTGCTTTATAAATATGCAATCATTACCAACTCTTTAGTTTAACAATGGATAATGCACTCTGGTTTATTAATTCACGTTAAGAAAACTTTGGGTTTTGGGTGGCTTTTTTGACTCCACACTTTGTTCACGGCTGCATATTCCATCCATGTGACCTTTTTTAATAAGGAAAAGTTTTGCTCTTGAATATATAAACATGCCATTCCGATCCTCTACAGTCAAGATGTAGGTAGCTATGATGAAGACACTTGTGGTTTCCAGTTAGTGCCAAGTCTTGTTCTCAAGTTTCACTTCTGGCAACACCACTCTTTTCCAAGTCAATGAGGTTGCCACACTGTGACTAACAGGGCACAAATGCAAAATGCAAGACCTAATTGCTTGTTTCCTTGGTCAAATGATCCATGGTTTCACCTTGCTATCTGTTTCAGGAGCATATCTTTCCCTTATATAGAATCTACTGATGAAGGAAGATTTCTTACCTAATTTAGTTCCTACACAATCCTCTCACTGCAGCACAAAAAGATGGGTTTTGCCTCACCTCGTCAGTAGGAGAAGGTGGGAAAACAAGCTGGTAACACCAACTCCTTGCTGAAGGACTTGTCAGCCAATTGCACTCCAATATTTAACGAAGCAGTACTAAGAATCATATTTATCAAGTCGGCTTACACTGACCTAGCTCCACTAGCATTAATACAGTTCATCCATCTGTCACCAGTGGCTTTGATCAGCAGCATCTTAAGATGCTGACAAGTTCAATCAAAATAAGGGACAATTAACACAGAAATCTTGGATTGGTACAGAAAGACTTGGAGAAAAAAATCCCTGTTGATGGATACGCAAAGTTGGAAGCTATCAGTACAAACACAGACAGACACATCCTCCAAGCTGTCAATGAAGACTGGCATAAGGCTCCAGCATTTTCAAAAGAAAACAAGAACGTAAATAAACTGAGGAAAAGCAAAGCAAACCAACAGTATTACCTGTTAACTCTTCTAGGGCATTTTTCTGGCTTTATATCCAATTCGTAATGGTAGATATCTATTTTAGGAATGTCCATTTCAAAGAAGTTGGCCTGCAGTTTGATTGTTCTCCCAGAAGTCCCAAAATCTGGTCGAGGAGGGGGTTTAAAGGCATATCCCTGTATTGGTGGTGGCAACGGTGGAGGAGGTGCAAGCACTGAAAAAGAGAAGGCACAAGTTAGCTATATCAAACTGACAGTTAAACAAACTTACAGGCTATTTGACCAATGAAGCACAGCACATTTAAACTAGTATCTTTTCTAAGCATTCTAAAATCTGAAAAACACCCCGCTATCAAGAATCCATGAATTCTGATTCTCTTCTTCCCGTGCTGGTTCATCATTTGCTGTATTACTAAACAAAATCTTTAAATTAGTTGCTTTTTCCTATACTACATGTCAGCTGGGTGGGAATTTGAGAGGCCAAGCAGGCACTGCTGGGAAAGTGTGAACTAGAACGTCATCGCAGGGAAGAACCTCCGTTTCAAAACAGACACTGAAGCAAATCACCTAATCACATTTATTTGAGCAAACACCTATAAAACAGAGTTTCTACCACTTAAACCACCTTTGCGATCACATTTTGGATGAGTTGCCTGCATCTAAAACAAATATAACGCAGGCATTTCGGCTGTATACATTTTGTTCTAATGACCACACCGCACTGCCTGCCAAAGAGGGGAACAGAGCACAGGAGCTGTTCCTACACGTTGCAGCTCTCTGGCAAACACTGTGTATTAGAATTAAACTACATCCTACCGCTTCCTTTGAACAGAAAGCAAACAGAGTAAGTAGTCTACTGCTGCTGTACTGTACTCTTGAGCTCAAATGCCAATCGTAGATCAGACAACTTGCAGTTGTTTCAATCTACGAAATACCGTTAAAAAAATCCATGGAGAAGTACGTAAGGGACCAACTCGAGTATTCAAAACTCCTGCGGCGTCAGTACTCAGGTTTTCTGTGGTCTAGAGCAATAACAACCTGCAGCTAAATCTTCACATGTGAAATAACCCAGGAGGCTTCTCATTACTTATGTAAGAAACCAGGTGTGGTTTCCTGGGATTATCAAATTCAGTCCTCTGCTCCCACCAGAAACAATACACATCCCTTCACTAACACATCAGTCATCGCTTTCCCACCCTCGCTTTCCCTACTGGAAAGCTGTTTCAGAACTGTGATGCTCTAATGCTCAGAAACACCCTTCCTCTTATTTATTCATTGTCACATTATATTCACTGACCTTTAGATTAAGTACTCCTTATTGTATTTTAAGATTTAAACCAAATTCCCATATAATTCTTAATTCTAGGCTATACTACTATTATCAGTCTCTTCTCATAAACCAGGCTCCATTCTCACCCTTCTCGTCATTTTTCAAGCTAATGCATTTTCAGCTCACCTTTCCTGAACAAGACCAAGTGTTATTCTACAGGAGGTCCCGTCAGGGTCCAGCACAATCGCATTGATGCTTTCATCTCTCAACTGGAAACGTTGGGTTAATGAGCCCTAAACTGCATCTGTCTGTTGTGCCACTGCCTTACAATGGCAGCTCTTGGCCACCCAGTAACCAGTCAGTACATGTGTGCCTGCCTTGGTTGTTTATGACTGATCATCTCCCTACTCTAGCAGTTAGTTCACTACTAACTCCCAGCTACATGACCATTAATATCTTTTTTTTTTAAACCATTATCTATTGCCCAACTGTTTTCTGTGTGATTCTCAGGTCCTCCTTTTCTGACAATGGCCCCTATGTGCCATGATGAAGTTTCATGTACTTATTCCCAACATTTATGCACAAGATCTTCAGTGAAATAATAAATAAGACCATTCCAAACCTTAGTAGCATCATTTCCTCCACTTTATCCTTCGACACTCCCCATGGCCAGTTTCCCCATCAGCATCTCCTTACTTATTTTTACAGTTCTACTAACCTGATTTCCCGCAATTTCCACATATATCAGGTATTTCATCAGAATCCAGACAGTTTGGTTTGCCATTGGGAATATGATAGGGTTTTGTGTTGGTTAATTGTATTTTTTTAAAGAAAAAATTTCTTGTTTTTTCTCATTTGGTTTATGTTTGGGAAGCTTGTTTCAGGTCTTGTCTTTCAAATATATTGAGCTGTACACCTTTTTGATGTCACGTTACACAAGTTCAATTTGCTTTTCTTCCTCCCTTTCATAAACATCACCATTAAGATTTGTGATTCTCCAACACTACCGTGATCAATTTGTTAAAGATGCTTGTTGCTAGAGACTTGTGTTTTCACGACCTAAACCTTCAGGTTTCTGTGATAAAAAAAAAGATGATTCTGTCTNCAAATGATCCATGGTTTCACCTTGCTATCTGTTTCAGGAGCATATCTTTCCCTTATATAGAATCTACTGATGAAGGAAGATTTCTTACCTAATTTAGTTCCTACACAATCCTCTCACTGCAGCACAAAAAGATGGGTTTTGCCTCACCTCGTCAGTAGGAGAAGGTGGGAAAACAAGCTGGTAACACCAACTCCTTGCTGAAGGACTTGTCAGCCAATTGCACTCCAATATTTAACGAAGCAGTACTAAGAATCATATTTATCAAGTCGGCTTACACTGACCTAGCTCCACTAGCATTAATACAGTTCATCCATCTGTCACCAGTGGCTTTGATCAGCAGCATCTTAAGATGCTGACAAGTTCAATCAAAATAAGGGACAATTAACACAGAAATCTTGGATTGGTACAGAAAGACTTGGAGAAAAAAATCCCTGTTGATGGATACGCAAAGTTGGAAGCTATCAGTACAAACACAGACAGACACATCCTCCAAGCTGTCAATGAAGACTGGCATAAGGCTCCAGCATTTTCAAAAGAAAACAAGAACGTAAATAAACTGAGGAAAAGCAAAGCAAACCAACAGTATTACCTGTTAACTCTTCTAGGGCATTTTTCTGGCTTTATATCCAATTCGTAATGGTAGATATCTATTTTAGGAATGTCCATTTCAAAGAAGTTGGCCTGCAGTTTGATTGTTCTCCCAGAAGTCCCAAAATCTGGTCGAGGAGGGGGTTTAAAGGCATATCCCTGTATTGGTGGTGGCAACGGTGGAGGAGGTGCAAGCACTGAAAAAGAGAAGGCACAAGTTAGCTATATCAAACTGACAGTTAAACAAACTTACAGGCTATTTGACCAATGAAGCACAGCACATTTAAACTAGTATCTTTTCTAAGCATTCTAAAATCTGAAAAACACCCCGCTATCAAGAATCCATGAATTCTGATTCTCTTCTTCCCGTGCTGGTTCATCATTTGCTGTATTACTAAACAAAATCTTTAAATTAGTTGCTTTTTCCTATACTACATGTCAGCTGGGTGGGAATTTGAGAGGCCAAGCAGGCACTGCTGGGAAAGTGTGAACTAGAACGTCATCGCAGGGAAGAACCTCCGTTTCAAAACAGACACTGAAGCAAATCACCTAATCACATTTATTTGAGCAAACACCTATAAAACAGAGTTTCTACCACTTAAACCACCTTTGCGATCACATTTTGGATGAGTTGCCTGCATCTAAAACAAATATAACGCAGGCATTTCGGCTGTATACATTTTGTTCTAATGACCACACCGCACTGCCTGCCAAAGAGGGGAACAGAGCACAGGAGCTGTTCCTACACGTTGCAGCTCTCTGGCAAACACTGTGTATTAGAATTAAACTATATCCTACCGCTTCCTTTGAACAGAAAGCAAACAGAGTAAGTAGTCTACTGCTGCTGTACTGTACTCTTGAGCTCAAATGCCAATCGTAGATCAGACAACTTGCAGTTGTTTCAATCTACGAAATACCGTTAAAAAAATCCATGGAGAAGTACGTAAGGGACCAACTCGAGTATTCAAAACTCCTGCGGCGTCAGTACTCAGGTTTTCTGTGGTCTAGAGCAATAACAACCTGCAGCTAAATCTTCACATGTGAAATAACCCAGGAGGCTTCTCATTACTTATGTAAGAAACCAGGTGTGGTTTCCTGGGATTATCAAATTCAGTCCTCTGCTCCCACCAGAAACAATACACATCCCTTCACTAACACATCAGTCATCGCTTTCCCACCCTCGCTTTCCCTACTGGAAAGCTGTTTCAGAACTGTGATGCTCTAATGCTCAGAAACACCCTTCCTCTTATTTATTCATTGTCACATTATATTCACTGACCTTTAGATTAAGTACTCCTTATTGTATTTTAAGATTTAAACCAAATTCCCATATAATTCTTAATTCTAGGCTATACTACTATTATCAGTCTCTTCTCATAAACCAGGCTCCATTCTCACCCTTCTCGTCATTTTTCAAGCTAATGCATTTTCAGCTCACCTTTCCTGAACAAGACCAAGTGTTATTCTACAGGAGGTCCCGTCAGGGTCCAGCACAATCGCATTGATGCTTTCATCTCTCAACTGGAAACGTTGGGTTAATGAGCCCTAAACTGCATCTGTCTGTTGTGCCACTGCCTTACAATGGCAGCTCTTGGCCACCCAGTAACCAGTCAGTACATGTGTGCCTGCCTTGGTTGTTTATGACTGATCATCTCCCTACTCTAGCAGTTAGTTCACTACTAACTCCCAGCTACATGACCATTAATATCTTTTTTTTTTAAACCATTATCTATTGCCCAACTGTTTTCTGTGTGATTCTCAGGTCCTCCTTTTCTGACAATGGCCCCTATGTGCCATGATGAAGTTTCATGTACTTATTCCCAACATTTATGCACAAGATCTTCAGTGAAATAATAAATAAGACCATTCCAAACCTTAGTAGCATCATTTCCTCCACTTTATCCTTCGACACTCCCCATGGCCAGTTTCCCCATCAGCATCTCCTTACTTATTTTTACAGTTCTACTAACCTGATTTCCCGCAATTTCCACATATATCAGGTATTTCATCAGAATCCAGACAGTTTGGTTTGCCATTGGGAATATGATAGGGTTTTGTGTTGGTTAATTGTATTTTTTTAAAGAAAAAATTTCTTGTTTTTTCTCATTTGGTTTATGTTTGGGAAGCTTGTTTCAGGTCTTGTCTTTCAAATATATTGAGCTGTACACCTTTTTGATGTCACGTTACACAAGTTCAATTTGCTTTTCTTCCTCCCTTTCATAAACATCACCATTAAGATTTGTGATTCTCCAACACTACCGTGATCAATTTGTTAAAGATGCTTGTTGCTAGAGACTTGTGTTTTCACGACCTAAACCTTCAGGTTTCTGTGATAAAAAAAAAGATGATTCTGTCTCCCTCATTTAAGTATACTGACCCCTTCAGTTTTGTTTTCAATGGAAATACAGCAATTCTCATTTGAGCATTTTTCTTACTATTTATCCATCTTGCCCTTGCAGTGCTAACACTTGCACTGAGAAATGAAGCAAAGTACCTTCCTAGTTTTCACACAATAGCTCTAGACTCTTATCTAAACCCAGTTCTCACCGCAAGCAGCCCATCTACCTCTGCATCCGACCTTTCCTATTTACATGCCTGAAGGCAAGTCAAAATACTTTGCTGATCAGTTCCGCTCAAGCTTTGGCAATTTTTTTTTTAAATTCCTATACAGCTCAACTTTTAAGACATGGATTTGTCATCTTTCCCCAATGCTGACAGGACCTCTGCTTACTTCAAATATTTTTCTGAAGGTGATTAACTCACTCAGGTGGCGCCCCCAGCCACCATCTCCCCTCGCTTGGCGTGACAAATTCACAAAGTTTGTGTCATTAATTGGAAAGAGCCCTCTACTGTGGATATGACAATTACCAAAGTTATTCATAGCATTATCACTACAGCTGGAAAGTAACAAAAAATACTCCCACAAATATTTATACTTGCAAGGTGACAAAGGTTTCTATTATCCACCTCCAAATCAGATCAGGAGGAGCTACCAGCAAGCATCTACCTCAATTCCATCAGAATCTCGCTTACCATCTTTTCCCGAAGAAATCTGGCTCCCATCTACGATTTCAGCTATTCCGTTGCTTAATGTTCTACAGCTTATCACTGCATTAAAGTACTTATTTTTATTTCCAACTTTTGTAATAGAACGCTCCTGTTCAAAAACCATGTCCTAGTCATTAATGTTACTCTATGATTTTTTTTTGTGTGTGTGTAGTTCCATATGATTCCCATAGCACTAGCCACTCAAAAACATTTCTATCTTCTGCCCAGGCTCCTGGCATTTGGCTTTGAACATTTCAATTTCTTGTTACCCATACTCTGTATTACAGCTGCATTACGTATTGCCTTACCACTATTACCTGGTCAACTATTACCTCATCAATATTAAGCATTTCCCTTCTCTTTCCTGTCTACTTTTGTGCTTTCTAACACTCCTCTATCTGCTACCACAACCTAATTCCCCTGCCCTTCCTTCTTCTGTGCCAAATTGTGTACATCACGACTAGTTTTCAAAAATATGAAGGAAAAAAAAAAAAGCTTGCAAGATTTGGAAGTACAAAGACTAGCATCATGGAGGGGGAACCTCCCACAAGCTATTTATGCTGTAAAATTCAGTAATTTTGTAGTTAAGTAACACATCCTCCTTGCGCTGTATTAAAATGGGATTGTTTACTACTTCTCATAGGGGCATAACGAAGACGTATCTGTAAGTGTCCAGGGATCAACACAATCACATGCTGCTCAACATTACATTCTTCCACTGGAGTTTTAGTGACAAACAGTAAATAAAAGTAAGGGAATATATTCAGTTTGGAGAATAACATGAAACACTGGCAGAAGCACAGACTCATGGGGAAAGATGTGATCGCAGAGTTTTACAACCTGTATATCTGATGGAGGAAAAAACAAGAACCAAGCTGTTCAGAAAGCAGGACTACTGTCACAACTGTATTTTCATTTTAAACATTTTTTTCAATTTTTTTTTTTATGATCCAATTAAAAAAAATAAAAAAGGAAGCTATTTCTAGCTCAACTCCCTAGGCAAACTTATTTAGGGCAGGGTGTTGCTTCAAGAAGATAAGTACTGTTTATCAAACAGCAGCATTGACCCGATAAGCAGTCAACCTATATTTTTGCCACATAAAACAGATACGTATGTGTTAGATATAGAACTGAGGGATGTGAATTGAACTTCAAGGGAAAAACCTAAATATGACAACCGTTGATCTGAATTCACTTTTTGGATTACTGCCTCAAATTAAGAATGTAAAACAAACTATCTCATGTAAAACGTATTACAGCAACCAGCTGCAAAGGACAGTCACAAAATACTGAATTCAGTGCCGACAGGAAAGGACAGGTCCTTGTTACTCTTTTCTGTCAAAGAAAAAACCACGAGCCTCAATCGTAAAACCCAATTGCTACGTTCAAAGTGATTCAGCTGCCCCAACTCCTCATTCAAGTACTCCCGCATAATTCCTATCACTCGCTCACTTTTAAATGTGACAGAAGCTGTACCAATACGAGAATGCTTTTCTTAGCACAAAGGTTCCTAACTAAGGAAGTTTTGCACCATGATGAGCTTTATTACAGAGGACACTGGAGCTCGAGGTGATGCCCTGCCCAAGGAAGCCTGCCAAAATTCATACCCCAATGCACGTTACTTGCTCCATTCCTGTTTTTCAGAGGCCCCTTCACTAACACAGATAATGCTTTTGGAGAGACGCTATTTCAAAGCATTTCAATGCATACCTGGATTTTACTTTTAAAGCACTGTCATAGGAACAATGAATTAGAAGAAAGATGAAAGACTAATAAACCCGAGCATCCGTGTGATAAGTACCAGAAGCTCCTCACTCATTTGCTAGATGATAATATGAATAATGAGAATGTTTCAGCCTTGATACGATGATTGAGACCATCAAGAGCCCCATTTTCAAGGTGTGAAGTAAGGTAAGCTGGGTATTGAATAATAAAGTGCCAGCATACTGTCTTTAGGTTTATTTTTATCATGAAAAAACAGACTTCCTATTATAATTCATCCAATTTACACAGACCAAACGTTCATAGTTATCAATCTTAGGAACTGCAATTTCTAAAATAAATTAAGAAAAGAAATCTGGAAGAAGACAGATATGAGAAAAATAACATTCTTGTGGCAGTTTTCTGAAATAAAATTAAACATCAAGCTATATTACTCTGTCAAAAGAGAGCAGCAGGGAGAAGGGGGTGGTAGAGGAACTCTGCACAATCCCAGAAATGCTGCTTTAGTACAAACACCGAGTTTTGCAAATTGAGAACAGGACTGCAAACACAAAGCTGCCCGCGTGCATGCTCCTACTCCACTACGTTATTGTGGATCAAAACTAGAGATAAGACGGTGACTCAAGGAGTCAGCTGGCCAAGACACTCCTAGTATATAAAAGGTGTGAATGAACCACACTCTTGAATGAGCGTGGCTCAGCTCATCTGCTCCAAAATCCACACAATTATGTAACGATGATTTTTCAGGACCGCGTAATTCAGAACTATTTCCCAGACTTAAAGCGTTCATTTCTTTTGTCCTTCATTCTTCAGCATCTTTTAAAGCTTAACTGCTGGTCTGCTCAGCACCCTGGAAGTGCTGCCAGTCAGCACTAAACTTGCACGTTGCAGGTTTTTTAGCAAAGAATTATGCAACTTTTAACGCGCACTCAGAGGCATAATGAGTTACTAAATAAGAAGGGGCCAAACTAGTTGCATCTAAGGGCTTGTCGACACAGGAAATCATCCGAGCATAATGATACGGCTGTAATTATATCAATAAGTTTCCCTGTGTGGCAAGTCCTAACGCATATTTAATAATCAGGTGATGTTTTCACAACTCAAAGCATGTTTTAGCATTGGGCTAATGCAACCTACATTTGTCGATAGGAAGTCTCTCTAAAACCATTTTTCTAAAAATACAGTCTCTAAATGAAACTAAGGTGAAGGAAGGAAGCCTTATTTGGAAGCTTCACTTTCAGCAAAGGTTTCTAGTATCAGACAACAGGGCAGCTCTTCCGGTTATCACTACAGGCGTTTTCAGATATTGCTGTGCAATAAAATATGCACTTTTCAAAGTATGTTAGATACATTAATTACTTAATACTCAAGTATTTAATAAAAGGTGGCCGAATTTCATGCTAGTATACGGAATTTTAATTCAATATGTGATTCAGTTCTCCTGCAGCCCTTGATTTGATCTACCTCGCTCGCCAACCCCGGCCTTGCAGACAGCACAGACTATACAACCATTGGGCAAATTCACTGCTGCCTCCAGGTCAGTTACTGATTCCATCACACAGACATAGAGAGGAGGCATTGTTCCTTGGAAAAAAAAACAGGGTTCAATAACTTGTCTTCAACTAGTGATCAACTGTTTTGCCTCCAGAACTGCAGGAAACAAAAAAATGACAAACACGTTCATCATGATCAGGTTAAAAAAAACCCCTCAAGACTCGTAAAGGAACAGACACATCTGCTTGTAAAGGCTTTCCAGCAGCTGCTGCAGAGGTGCTGAGTATCACAAACATAGAATAATGCAGGCTGGAAGGGACCAGATTGACTTGTCCAGTCAAGTTTTGAATATCTTCAAGGACAGTTTCCATAACATCTCTTACAACCTGTTCCAGTGTTTGATCACCCCCATGGTAAAATAAACTTGCCTTATACTCAACTGGAGTTTCCTGTGTTCCAGCTTCTGTCCATTGCCTCCTGCCCTGTTCTGGTGCACCTGCTGTAAGACTGGCTCCATCTCCTCCATAGCTTCCTCTTAGGCAGCTGTAGACAGCCTGAAGATCACCATTCAGCCTTCTCTTCTCAAGGTGGAACCACCCTGAGTCTCTGAGCCTCTCCTGGTATGCCATGTGCTGCTACCCCTAGCCACCTTGGTGGCCTGTCACTGGACTTGCAAACAGGTAGTGTCCCCTTTTAGGAGCCCAGCCTTAAGACGGAGAATGGGAGACTTAGGGAGGAGACATGCCATGTTGGGGGAAACAGGGTTTCCACAAATAGTTACTCAAATAACAGTAATAGAGGGAATTCAGAAAGAATGTGGAAAACATCCAGTACAAATCCTTGACAGGATCTGCAGAGTTTTTATTTATTTCATTTACAGGTATATATGGTCGCAGCAAGAAAAGAAATACAGGGAGTTCAGCTGCTTCTTTTTAGGACACAACTGAAAAAAGCTTTGGGCTGTCTTCAAGTTTTCTTACAGGCCGGGTTTTATAGAGAAGTTTAACTTTTGCACTGGCTTTCTGTTAAGAACCGTTACAGAAAGATAGGAAAAAGGCTGGCAGTGTTTTCGATGAGATAAGAAAAACTCAAAGCTGCAGCTCACAGTCCCTTGATATTACCGGGGTAGAGGAATCTATACGGAACCTGTACATCTGTCTCTGCTGCTCATTAAGCACGTTTTAGAGCACGGAAACTAAAAATTCTTCAGCCAAGCTACAGCGTTGTTGGATAAGAGGACACACAACAAATAAAGGTAACAGACTATACAGATAATAGGTATCTCCAAGAATTCAACAAAGCACGAGGAAAATGCTGGAGAGAAGCAGAAGAAGAGATGATGTAATTAGAATTTCATTTAAATCTAGTATCTGTTACAGCATTGTCTTAAATATCAACTATTGAAGGTTCTTCACTAAGATGAGATTGCAAGAAGATTTCACGAGGTTTCCTGCTAATAATGCATCTTCTAGAAAAACAGTACTTTGTAGAGGCCAGAATGGCAAATAACCCGATAAACACCTGGAGGAATGGAAATATGTAAAAAGAAAAAATTCTTCTTACCTTTTTACACAAATAAAGTACATCTAAGACTACCTAGAACAACTCCTTTAACCGCTTGCTGTCTTAGCTATCCCTATTAGGCCAATTATGCAATGGGGTGGAGGGCTAACTAAAGGTGTCCTCAGAAAAAAAAAGGGGGCGAGGGGAGGAGGAAAGCCTGTAAACCTCATCTGTATTCACTATGAGGAATCCATAAATTCAATCTAAAAGCCTTATTGCCCTAGAAATCAAGTAAGATCCAGTAAGTTGTACAGCACCCAAAGTGGTCATTGGACACATCAAACTCAACTTCTGAAGTTGCTTGTCCTTTTACTTAGTAGCAAAGTAAAAATGTAGTGCTGCTAACGATGCTTTACAACACTTATTTGTGCAGAACCACATGGGGTGTCCCCGTTCCCCATTGCATTCAGTCTGTTCCTGTACTTCTCTCAAGTATCTGCTCATTCCAGGCCACCATGTGCCTCCGTTTACATTTGGAAGCCAACCCTTAAAGACACTTAGCTCAACTATTTTCTTGCATTCCTCATTTTTCCTGCATGTGTTACATTTCTGTTATTTCTTTTCTCACTCTGACCATATACAAACTGCGCCTGGATCCTGTCAAAGATTCAAATATGATGCCTTTCACATCATTTTTGATGGAGCCCCTTTCCATTGGTTCTTCTGGTCTCTCAGTGAGTACCTAGCACACTTCCTAACCACAGCATGTTGTGTATGCCGACGTGGGCTACCAGAGCTAGGGCTGCTTCACTAATGACAAGCAAATATGATGGAGCTGTCCTCATATTTGATCATATTTTAAGTCCCATGTATGACTATTGAGAGGTTTAGGGATCCCACTCTGCCACCTTGCTTCTAGTTTCCTAGCGTTGTAGTACAAAATTAAAAAACTTAACAAGGAGTCAAAGTGTCAGCTAAACAGCATTGCCTTCAATCTTGTAATCTCATTATATTCAGCAGACCTAATCTAGAGATGATTTTTATGGAATAACTGTCACTTACTGCAGAAGAATTAAAGCAATGTTAATTCTCACACCAACCCTTTTATCTAGTTAAAGATGTCCCTGCCCATGGCAGGGGGGCTGGACTACATGATCTTTAAAGGTCCCTTCTTACCCAAACAAGTCTATGATTATTTTGTCTGATATAAATAATCAGTTACAGATCTATACCTCTCTTGGTTATCCTGGTTACTATTTGACCCCTGTAAGATATAGACAGGATCTCTTCATCATGCCAGAAGCGATACGATCCACAGAGACCAGAATCACTCCCAGACATCAATGGTGTGAGTGGGTGTTGCAGTCAGAGATGAAAGGGACAAGCAAGACATCAGTCCAGCTTATGACCATGTTTCAAATAAGAATACATGAAAGACTACAAGAACAAAATGCCAGGGAACCAAAGAGGAAGATATCAATGCTCCTGCAGAAAGCAGCAGGCAAGAAACAAAGAGCAGTTCTTCTCTCTAGCCCACAAGCTTCTTCTGGACAATGTCAACTTGCAAAAGACACCAAGTGTCAGTTTCTTTTTTTTCCTCCCACATTCTCCTTCCAGCCTAGACCTTCAAAGTTACCCTCCAAATTTTCAAATGCTAACAAGCTGGTTCTCACCACTCCACTGGCCACCTGCAAGCAGGGCGAGCGCCAGAAGAGCACCATCAGAGCATACAAAGAGCATACAATATCTATTCCTTACTGTTAATAAGCCAGGTGGTTTAACTGATCCCTGTGTGCAAAACTGTACAAAGTACTACTGAAAACCTTCTTAAGGGATGCAGAGGAATGCTTTTAGTTACAAACTGCAGTGTTAAGTCATCCAAATAGTGAGCCTCAGCCAAACAATGGAAGGGATGCTTATGGCTTACCCACAAGTCAGCAACCCAGTTTAAAGTTAAATGTGAATTCAAACTACAAAGTAACTCCATCTTCAGCAAAACTCTATTCAATGAAGGGGGAAATGGAGAACATTCTTAGTGCTATTTATCACACTCGACTGTAATGATTCATTCATTTTTCCGTTCCTTAGAAAATTATGAACTAATTCCGGGTGCCTTTTCTAACAATTTACAGTAAAGAATGTAGTAGTATTTTCTGCATTCATAAAGAGCAATGCCTCCATTCAATACAATCTCTGTTCTTTACTGCTCCAAAAGGCCTATGTAGTAAATACACACATCATCTACAAGGGGAATAAAAACCACCCACTAGTGTCTATTCCTCCCTTCATGCCGCTTCTTCCCTATAGAAGGCAAGATTGGAAAAATCTGTATTCTTCATCCCGTATTACCCTTCCCTTACCCCCTGTTTGCTGAAATACTGCCTTTAGGTTACGTTAAGAGACGTGGCTCCCCTCCACTTCTGTATTAGCTGGTAAACTATGACTTCTTTATCCATCAGTACTGACTCCTCCAATAATATTTACTTCAGTGCACAGACAGAAGGTTCCATCTAATTACTTAGTGTGATTATCAAACGAACAAGCACTTGCATTCAAGTCCCAAGGAGAGTGCACAGCATNAACCCGCCTGGACATCGTCCTGTGCAACCTGCTGTAGGTGACCCTGCTCTGGCAGGGGGGTTGGACTAGGTGATCTCCAGAGGTCCTTTCCAACCCCGGTGATTCTGAGATTCCAGCTAGTGCCAGGCACAGAACCGAGCTCAGCAAGGGGTACTTAGCCCCAAACCACACACACCCACCCCCCCCATTAAGTACTTTAACACCTTTGCACACACAAAGAGCCATCAAATAACACCATTACACTGTACACCTCCCTATGACACTCCATTACCTCTACAACTCGAGATCTCAGTACGTCATAGATTTACACCCCCCCCCTTAGAAACAAAAAGA
>VYXH01004674.1:0-12613 GCA_013397275.1 Burhinus bistriatus | reverse complement strand
GCTGGAGCGGGGTTGCCCCGCGCCCCCCGCCTTCACGAGGCTTTGTTCTCCCCAGGCTCTCGCCAACATCGACATCGGCAGCCTCATCTGCAACGTAGGAGCGGGCGGCGGTGCTGCTCCGGCTGCAGCCGCTCCTGCCGGTGGTGCTGCGCCGGCGGGCGGTGCTGCCCCTGGTAAGTGGGCTTCTGTGCCCAACGGAGGGACCTTCAGCTGGAAGAGAAACTGGGTTGAAAAGCTACTTGTTACCAGCTTGAGAGTCGGCGTGGCTCTTCCCCTCGCAGTTTTAACGTGGTTTGTGTTTCCTAGTAGGCGTGTGGATGCTCTAGAGCAAAACAGACCCTCACCCTTAGAAAGACACTTAGAGTCAGTGTACAGGACTAGTGTTAGCGCAGAACTAAGGCTGATCTTTCTCTATATCATCAGGATCTCATTCTGATGGCTAAAGAGAAAGCACCTGCTTTGTAAAGTTCTTTTATATTTGATAGGGATTAATTTTGAAGGCACAAAACCACTTTCCTAGTAGTGGAAACACTAGTCTCCATGGGTTGTTAGCATTGCTCAGGTCTTGCTTCTTGATGTCAGTCGTTCTGTGTGAAGTCTTTTGTGGCATGTGACGCTTCTGAGCTGATAAAATGGAAAAATCCTGATTCCTTTCTCCTTTTCTAGCTGAGGAGAAGAAAGAAGAGGAAAAGAAAGAAGAATCAGAGGAATCTGATGATGACATGGGCTTTGGTCTTTTTGACTAATTAGTTTTGTACCTGCCTGTAATAAAGAACATTTAAGCGTACTCATGTCTCTTACGTGGATGCATGTGAAAGGGAGTGGATGAAGGATGGCCAGGTTACTTGCAGGTACCAAAACTGCTGTCATCGCATGTTAATCTACAGTTTTACATCTTTCCTTGTTGTTTTTCATACTTAACGTAGGTACAGTGACAGTTAAGGTTCCTAATTGCATTTGTAGCATGTGGACAAAGATGGAAATGTAATGACAGTGAGCATGGGATGTCTTCATGTTTGGTGAAAGTGCTGTGACTTGCTTGGTCCTGCAGCATGTCTGGTTAATGCTTTAGCAACACTGCTGCTTCCATCTCGGGCAGGTTCTTGTACCAGGTAATCTAACCTGTTCAGGGGCGGGTAAAGGCCATGGCACGGCAGGGGTTACGCGTGCTTCACAGTGGAAGGACAGTTGTTGAGCGGAAGACTGGGGAAAAAGGCTGAATTCACAGCTAAAGGCCCTTGTTGTTGTTTATTCACAAGTAGGTATAATTCAAAAGCAGGTTGAGCCTTGCAGTGCTAGGCACCAAGCCTGGGTTGTATAAGGAATTTAATTTTTTTGCTTTCCCAGAAAAAAAGTTCAGGAGCATCTCTGAAAACCGCTTTGAAGGGTGCGTGTGGAAGATTGTGTAACTGTACATATGAAAGGATTAAAAAGTATGTATTTCTAAAGTAACTTTTGAACAGGACTTTCCCAGCGCAACTGAACAAGGTAAGGGCTGTCTTTGTAATGTGTATTCTAAAATAGTAAATGAAAATTATGCATTAGCAAAATGTTCCAAGTGTCTAAGTACTCAAAGCTGTGTAGGAGGGCAGTTCCACATCTAGAGCCAGAGTGGAAGCACTCTGCACTGCCCCATCTTCCCATGAAACTGGAGCTCATTTGCTCTTTGAAAGATGCAGGCACTCATGGAAGAGTTTAGTCCGTGCAACCCCTTGCTTGAAGAAGCCTTCCCCTAGGAAAACTGATTTTGAAAGTAAAGGAGCATAAGGAATGACCCCCAGTAATTCCAAGTCACTTAGATGATAGCACTGACTTGTTCCTGTGGTCAGTAGTTGGAGGAAAAACTGCTTTCTGGAAGACTACTTAAATCTGGGATTTCCTCCTTGGATGCTTACTGTTGCTCCTTAAGTCCAGCATAAGTGAATAGTTAAAAGCCTGGGGATTAGGGTGGGGGAAAAATTCCAAGCAGAGAAAACTCAAGTGGTTTCTCCTCCAGTGCACGCACACACAAAATACAGCCAGACTCTCACTGGTAACACCTTTTTAATAGGTCAAAGTAACTGTACAGTTCATTATATTCTTCCTGAGAATAATTTATATCCCTCAACAGCAAAAAGGGAGTGTGGTTTTTATTTTAACAGAACAGATGGCATAACTGGAAAACCAAGAAAAATCTAATTACACTGCTCTACTGTAACTCCTCCCAGGCAAGATAGACAAAAGGATGGGTTAGTTAACTACAGTGGGTTTAAAATATTCCAACATGGCTTTAATCTGTCTTTATAAATTATATAAAAATGGGGGACATGAATGGTTACAGAACTCCTCTAAATGCAGCTCTGAATTGCTCTGGTACAAAGCAGCATTTTTGCTTCCAAGGAAAACAACATTGCTACAAAAGAACTGGCACGTTATTCTGGTGAAAAAGACAGTTTTCAGTTGTGTTCTACAGCTAGTTCCAAACAAATGCTTCACACATTCACATAAAAGTAAAAGGCAGGAAGATGAAAAGGGCTTTAGTTTGTCTTGAAATGACTGAAGTCTTGAAAATATAGCTTTTTATTCTTTCTCTGTAAATTGTGATTAGCATATTGCGACATAAGTGTTCTAATAAAAAAATTCCAGTCTGGATAGTTCATATACTGTGGGCAAGAATTCTCAGCCCTGAGGTTTCCCCGAATTCTTCACTTCACAATATCTTTCTCCGATCTGCTGCTCAGACAGTTTTGGCTCTGAGACCGTAACCCTGTGGCAGCTCTAGGCTAAGCGTGTCCCATGCGATGGTGTAAAACCGAAGTGTGCTCCATAGCTGTGAATTCCCGAGGACTTCTGCACAAACTTCATCTTGTGATAATGCCACTTTTTCAATCCCAGACCAGCTTGGCTTTATGATAAAAACTTGGTTAAACTTTTGTAATGAGAGAGAACCAACAGCTGTCAGTCAGGTCTGCTGAAGCAAGAGGCGCTGGAAAGCCAGGACTACACTGGGTTAATCCTCACTGCTGGTGGAAGGTGAAATAACATCCTTTCGCAAGCAGAATTCTTAGACTGATGAAACTCTTCCCTCAGTACTTAGTGCGGTCTGGACTGACTGATCATTTTCAGTCTGGCTTGATCAATGACATCCAGCAAGTTTTTGGCATCCACAGCCAGAGCGTGAGCAGCCGTGAGCATTTGTTTTTTGTACTCCTGCTGCAGGCTGGTCATGACATACTGCTGGGCCAGTTTCATCTTGTTAATGAGCTCGGCCAGGTCTGAGTTCAGCAGCTTCTGTGCCATCTCAATCTGGAAGAAGAAGATACGGTCAGCTCTTAAGTCATTAGAAGCATGGCACTCGTTGCAGCAATACTACAGAGCAACAACACTGCCCTCCCTCAACAGCCCCCGCTTGAGGTTTCTGACGGAAGCTGGGGCTCTTTGCTTGGGCATCGTGGGGAGCAGACGGAATTTTGGCACCTGCTGGTCTACACTGTGTGGAGATCAAGACCAGCCTCCTCAGCTGCTGAGGCACCCTCTGTTAAATGGCCCCAAGATCCAAATCACTAATAGCAGATTTTAACCCACATCTTACAGGTTTCCAGGTCCCTATAGTTATCACTGTATTTTTTAAAGTAGCTCTAAAAAATATAACTGGTCAAGAAGTGAGATACAGGTGACTTAACAACCACATCACTGAAGTCCAAGATGGCACTTAAAGAACCATTCTCTGGCTTTCTCCTTATCACATTCATTCGAGGTTTTGGAGGAAAATGGTTTTACTCCTGACTCATAAACTTCACAGAAGGATCTCGGTCACTTCGCATCCAGAACTAGGTTATTATGGGATATCCCTTCAAAACCTTCCAGCTGCACTAAGCTGCTCAGTTACCTGTTCAATGACTTTGTGTGCAAGCTGTAGTTTAATGAAAGATTCAACTTGCACTAAAAAGTTCTGTGTAAGCACTGCTAACAGTTTTTATGTCAGCTTGAGTGCGTGTTGTACACTCTTCAATTACATCCAGTTTGAGTGTCTTCACTTAATACAAGCCTACGGCCACACAGCAACTGGATTCTAATAAAATTAATTTCATGAATAATTTTAACTCGAGAGTTCATACTGCTTAGTGAGTGAAAACATACGCAAAAAAAAGAGAGCCCAAACGGTGTCCAGATACCTGTCCTGGCTGCGGCTAACTTGAAACCTAACAGACTGAGGCGCAGGGGAGGGGAGCTCTACGTACCTCTCGGTGGGTGCTTGCAGGAAGCACGGGGAGGCTCTCATCTACTGTTGCCAGTAAGGTTCTTAATGCCAAACCAACCTCCTAAGAAAAAAAAATAAATTAAGAAAATAAAATTTAAAAACTTGGAATGAATGGATGAGAGACTTGTAGCCAGAGCGCAGGAAGCAACCGATACACTTAATCCCTCATCTGGCTGAGAAGGGAGTTCGAACATGGCTGAGGGACTTGGAAAACCCCACTTGCAATTCCATGTTTCACCGTCAAAACAAAATGCCAAAGGATTAATTAAACCTTTTTAAAAAATGAAATGCAGAGAAGATAGGGCACAACTCACTGCCCCTGGACAAGCACAGGCAAGCTGGGGAATAAAAGCAGCGTTCCCCACAATACTGTTAACAGTATGCAACGCTCCAGCACTCTGACCACGAGTTCCTCCCCCCTGCAAACACAAAAAGTTTTCTACTCCCAACTTCCCAGAAAGTGTCTCCTGCACCACTTGAAGACCTCATTCAGGAGAGAACTAAACCACTGATTTTAGGAATTGCCTCCGTACCTTTACCATGGGCACATATTCCTCCGGTGGAGCTGGCTGTATTTTACTGGACATTTCTATGACCGCTTTCACCAGCCCAGTGACATTCTCGTAGACTTTGTCGTTGGAGCGGTCCAGGTTGGCTGTAGGAGGAGGGCTGATTTCCTGCGGCTGAATCTGGAAGCAGAGAAGGGTTGTTTAACCTCCTGTCCCCAGCAGATGGGGCTCGGCAACTTCCCAACCTCTACCAGGAAGGTCTCATATTCACAAGAGTTCCTCCCCCCCGCCCGGTCCCCTGGGTCCCCTGTTCTGGCTGAGCACGCTCGCTTCCGGATCTGAAGGAAGCTTCCTTTAGTTCTGACTGAACCTGATCTGTGAAATGACACTGGGCAATTTTTACCAGGATTTCTGTGAAGAGCTTCCAGTATAACTCCCACAACAGAGAAGAAAATAATTTGAGGAACGAGGAGTACTGAGTACTCGACATGTTTTAAGTGGTTCACTACTGATGGACAAGTTCTGCTGCTAAGGCAACAGATACCAGGTCCCTCGTTCCAGAGAGTTCTTTTGTGCTCCAAAATAACGTCAGAGGACATAGTTAACATTCTGATATAGCAAAGAGAGAATATTGCAGTATATTTGTTTTGTTAGTGAAAATTCACAGCAGATTAACAACAACGGTGTCACCAGTACAGGTGGGAAACACCGAATGTTTTCATATGTTTGTTTCCAACAGATCAGAAAAAAACCCAGTAGGTTAAAAATCCTGTAGTCCTTATTCATGCGAAACTTCCATCGAGTCAGATCTGTCTGGAGTTAAATCCAACACAGACCAAAATAATCCTGGGTCAGAAAAGAAACAAACTTTGAAAACTTCCTCTGCAAGGTCCTCAGTATCTCCACTCCTGAACCGGGAAAATACAAGCATCCCAGTTCCCCACAGCTCCTCACTGCTACGGGATGCCCAAGCAACCACGCAGTGGCAGCAGAAGGTTAAAAAATCATTTATTTCCTACTGGTCACACAGTGGCTGTCCACCCTGTTGAGCTGAGATAGCTCGTGGTGGTTCAGCCCAGCACACTGGGTTACTGCTGGTTCTTACAAGTGGTCTTGGCTACAGAGATGTTTCACTGGAAGCACCTGAGATACCACCCTGATGATACAATACTTGGATGAAACTTCGTCTAAGGAAGGAGTGCAGGATTTAGCACTTCCATTTTGTTGCATTTCCCTAAGTGGGCACTGGCAATTATTACAGAGATTCAATCTAGTGTATTGATCAGAAAATACCGTAGGAAAAAGAACATTGTAATTGCTTCAATCACCAGGGAAAGGCTGTGATTCTAATTGGTTTCAGCAGTCGAGAAGTTAAAACAGTCATCTGGCAAAGTCACATGCAAAGACATTTTGGAATAGGGCACGTACACACACGCTCACGCACTGCTTACCCTCCATGGCTATGGTTGAGCAGAATGTGGGGGAAGGTTAAAGAAATTTACCAAAAGAAGGGAAAAAAGAAAAACAATATTAATAAAACTCAGCAGGAAAAAAACTGAACCAAAACCAAAACATGTGTAGCAATAAGAGACCAGTTAAAAAGCCTGCAACAAAAATGCATCCTCAACAGTATCGGCAGTCATTCGTGTTAGCTCTTGGTCCATTTGTTACGGAAGCACCGTGTGCTGACGGCCTGCTGTGCACCCGCGTAGAAGTGGAAGTATTTGCCATGCACCCATGCTTACTTTTTACTAAACACATGGGGAAGAGATCATGCAAAGCTTGACAGGAGCAAGCCAGTCTGGCGAACAGCGAAGTGGTAAATGGAGTAGAAGGCCTCTGCAACGGTGGGAAACAACATGTCCTGGGCAACGCTGGTCCCTTTACACAAGAAAATGTATTCATCTTTCAAAACTTTTTTTTTTTTTCTTTAGAAAAGTCCTGATAGGAAATATGCGATCATCTAACTGTGCAGCTCCTGTTTGCGATGACTAATCACTATTGTGGTTAGGAACTACCAAGAACCCATTCTAGATGGATTATACCCAACTCACTTAATTCCTACAGCCAGGCCCTAACATTTCAAGAGTACAGACGTCTGCGTTTCTTAATGCTCTGGGTTTTTTTGTTTATGTGAAACATCAACACTATTGCTCTGCAGACTATGAAGTCAGGAGTTTCTTTGCATGGACTGGCTGAATTTGCCTCACCAAGTAACAGAAAACCGTCTATTTCCTGGTGCGTGCCCTAAAGGCTCCTGAGGGCAAGCAGTTCAAATCCTCTTAATTTGTGTTCTGCAGAAAAGGGAGACTGAACTGGGAGTCTGGAATGAATCGTTGAACCATCTTCAGTTCAGGACTGCAGACATTAACAAAGCCATATGCTATCAAAAAATAATGGGCTGTTTTTTTGAACGGGCATAAACCAATCCAATTTCAAGAAACTCAACAGAAAAAACCATCAGCCCTTCTTTTCTACTGAAGAAGCTATTTAGTACACAGATCTTGTTCACTCGTTATTACTGATGACTTTGGCTGCTCAGGTTTGTTTGTTGTCAAAAGGATGTATTTCAGAAAACATTTTTCATGTTCCAGTATCAGCATTTAGAAAGGAAATTTTAGAGAAGCCAAGTTTAGTAACACATCTGTTACTGCTTTTTGACATTTTCTGAGGCTTGGCAGCTTGGAAAGCACTGGCATCAGTTTGTAATAAATAATCCTGCTGTCTATTTACAGTGATTCTTAAATATTCCAATAATCTCAGAACGAGAGAGCAAGAGTGAGACAGGCAGGCAGTGGCTGAGATCGATTTGTCCTGAACATACTGCTTTGATGGCAAGTTTTGAATTTCATGGTCAGATGAACTGGATTTTTTCCTGTATTTTCTTAAACCACCTAAAATAAGTGTCGCATATCACAACAGCCGTGTCTACCACAACATGGATTCCTGTTCTTTACTGCAGGCTTGGCAGGGCTTAGATTAGCCAGAGGTGCTCCCTCCGTAAGGAGCTGTACTATTAGCACTAGCTGTTTTATTACGGCAGGGATTGCCCCGGGGTATTTGCAGAAGCCTGTGCTTTAACACACAGACCATCTTTGTCCTCTCGGGAAAGAGCTGGAGCACAAATACATCACCTCCCCGGCTGCTGCCGATGGCATCAGCTGACAGAACGGGACATGAGCTGACAGAATGGGAGCAGCAGCAGGAGTGATCCTGCTTTAAGGCTCTGGTCAGTAATACTGCTGTCAGACCAACCATGTTTGTGGAGGCGTATTGTCTAGCTGCAAAGGTTGTGAAATAACGTAACAGTGATGTGTATAGATCAGCTGCGTTTCTGTTAGAGTATTACTGACGGAGGAGTCCCAGCCACTACTCTATCTAGCTGCTGGAAACTGCTAGCATCAGGAATAGCTCCACTGGTGGCCTTCAGGAGGCCTTGAGGTCACTCAGAGGTTTCTTTTCCAGAAGGTTAGAGAGGTAACACAGACCCAAAGGCAGGGAACACCACCAAGGGGCATGATTTTAAAAGTGATGGACGTGCTAAAGAGCAGTTCCATTGACACCAACTGTAGCAGGCGACAGGATGCTGTGTTCCACAGCACCCTCCAGCATCTCTCTGATAGAAAACTGTAGTGTTTCATTTTTGGCTTTATTGCCTATTTACTGGAGATGAACCAACACATTAGAAAGTATCTCAATCACAGGTCATACACATTTCCCCTCTTCCCTTGTTCCCCAGAGCTAGCAGGGGCTTTGGTGCTGCAGCAACAGCTTTTTGAGCACCACAGGTCAAACAAGTCTCACTTCCCTGTGACTGAGGACAGGAGACTTTGGTGCTACCCGAGTAACCAGGAACCCTGGGTGTGCTCCTTCCTGCTTAACAAAGCTGCTGAGCAGGGAGGCTGAGTCCGTAACAGGAGACCTCATGTGCTCGTCAACCTAGAAATAAGCTCACCTGGGAACGGTTCTAGGTGAGGAACATGCTGAATCACAGCAATGGAGGATATGAGCCTGTCAGTTAACTCCCCACTTCCCTGGAGAGCTGCCAGCGCATGTTTGCCCCATGATGACATTTACTTGGGAAGTTTAGTCACTTTAGCTTTCCACGGTCTCTACTTCAGGAACACCAAACTACCTCAGCGTGGTAATGTTTAATTTTCTGAAGCGTATTTCATGTGACACCGAGCAATGTACCTTCACGCCTTCGTTGTAGCTGTCCACAGGGCTGTTCAGGCTTGCAAGGCTGCCCAAATGGCTGGGGGCTCCAGGGCGTGGAGGTTTCTTTGGCGGAGCTGCGTGATCTGGTTACCAAAACAATTTGCATTTTAGAGGACCAACATATCAGATGTACCTGCATCATTTTGGTCTATCAACACTACAAAGGCTACACGTGCTTCACTGGACTAGCAGAGGAGATGTACATCTTTATGCGTCTTACAGTAAGTAAATCCATTGTCTGTAGGAGCTACATTTTAATCTGTATTTCTACTGAAGAAATGCAGACAGAAAAGTTTGTGGAATTCATCAGGTTTTCCTGTGATTATAAGAACATGACTGTTCTAGTAAGATACTTCGAAATACCCTTTGTGGGGCAACTGCTACTCACCTCAGTACACCCACCCCCAGACCTGACAGGTACTCGCCCTTCGTACCACAGCCCAGTGCCACACATGCTGCGTTACGTCTGGGGAAATTAGACTTCATGGCAGAAACCCTGGGTATGATTCACTTTGAGATTGAGAAACCTAAATTTAGGCGTCTACTTTTGTTTTACATGTCTGAACTCCACACACAGTGAAATCCTACACGGTGACTCAGCTTCCTCCAGACACTTCCCTGTGATGAAACGCTTTCTTGGCTTTGCTGACTGCATCGCTGGGGACTGCACGGGGAATTTAAACACACGGTGCACCGAAACATCTAAGTGTCGTTACCTGGAATCGATCCACCCCTTGTATGAAAATACTGGCATAAATCTTTGTTCACTACTGCTGCTAGAAGACTTGTAATCAAGGATTCAAGATGGCAATGTATGAATTTACTGCTTACCTGGTTTACCCACAGGCTGATATATGTGCTGGTTACCAGCCTGTAAAATAAAACAGACATTTAGAATAGTGATTACAGTGCCCCCAGCTTTCATCAGCACAGTCTCAAACATTGAGAGTAGCCAGTTCTCAGCACATTTCCCAACACTTAAAAACACATCATCACCAGCTAAGCTCCTAACTACGGGTATATTATTTATGCAGTAAGAAAATAATTTTCACTTCTTTCGTATCGCTCACAACAGCCCTGGCCTCTACATTACAGTTTATCCTTCATTATTAATCAAATGTGGTGAGCATCTTCACAATCATTTTTAGTCTGTATTCAGAGCTCAAGCTGTAGAAGTCACCGTGGTGAAGAAGATACGGCAGTACAACAATTAGGTGTTTCTCGTGTTTCTGCACTGCTGGTTTCCATAATGGCAACAGATTTCTAACCTGGTTTACTTTTTGGTTTTGTTGCAAAGCTCTTTGTCAAGGTCAATTTGCTTATTCATCTAGAAGTAGTTAATAATAGATTAAAGTGACTTTCCTTGGTACTTACATTTATAAAACCTTCATGCCAACCTCAGTCTCTGAGGTGAGCAGCTCCTGTGCCAGGACAATCGGCAGCGGAGCACTCTAGCATGGTGCGCAGGGGGATTTCCGAAACTGGGGGAACCTCAGGGGAGCCAAGAAACCCGCCAGCAGCTGCAGCTCATGCCACAGCGGCTGAGGACACCTGGGCAGGGCCAAGAGCAAAGGCAGCCAAGCCCCCCCACCTATAAAAGAAACCCCTGGGGAGCGCTACCAGCCCGGAGCGCTTCAAACAGGACGGGCAAACAGGGCATGGCGCAGCAGTTTGAGCAGGAAGGGCGCTGTAACTCTGCCCGCTTGACCGCGGAGCGATGGTATCCACCCAGCGGAACGCCTTGTCCTCTCTAAACTCTGCATCCGCCGTGACTGAGGCAGCTTTGCAGAGCTCCGATGGGAACATACAGCAGCAGTGAGCACACCTGCAGGAGGTGTGCCCAGGGAGAGGAACTCCTCTGCTTGGTGAGAAAGCTCCGGAAGGAGGTGAGCAGGTTAAGGAGTATCAGGGAGTGCGAGAGGGAGACAAGACTACTGGAACTGCACCCTACCTTCCCTGGGACAGGCCCAACAGGCAGACAGGACACAGGACACAGAGGACTCCCTATCCTCTTCCCCACCTGGCAGAACGCAGTGACTTAAGGGATAGGGGGCAATGGGGACAAGCTCCTGCCCGGCACAGCAGGAGCATCTCCTCCGTGACGACCCCACCTTCCCAGGCGCCCTGGAGGCTACGAGGTATGAAGCTCTGCAAGTGGAACCGAACAATGAGGACAACGATGGTCCATCTAGGTTGGACCAAGGTGAAGCTGGCCTATGCTCTGCATGAAAACCACTTCGATAAACAAAGACAACTCACTGTCACAGGAGACTCTCTTCTGAGGCGAACAGAAGGCCCAATACGCCAATTGGACCCACTTTTTAGGAAAACCTGCTGCCTCACTGGGACCTGGGTTAAAGATGTGATGAAAAAACATCCTACCCTAGTATGGCTCTTGGATTATTATCCACTATTGCCTTTTTATGTAGGCAGTGATGAAGTTGCAATATGAAGTCCCAGGGTGGTGAAGAGAGACTTCAGGACCTTGGGACGACTGATTAAGGGATCAGGAGCACAACTAGTGTTCTCTGTCCTTCCAGTTGCAGGGCACAATGAGGGAAGATACAAGACGACCCAGCAGATCAATTCCTCGCTCCAAGCCTGGTGTCACCAGCAGAACTTTGAATATTTTCATCATGGGTCAGTTTACACAACATCAGGCCTGCTGGCGATAGATGGGGTACAGCTGTCTCAAAGGGGGAAAAGGATCTTTGCGCAGGATTTAGCAGGGCTCATCAAAAGCGCTTTAAACTAGATTTGAAGGGGGAAGGGGATAAACCCAGGCTCGCTAGAGATAAGCCTGTGGGCAGCAAGCCAATGTTTCAGGGCCGGTGCGTGAGCGAGGTCCTTCAGTCTGCTCCACGATGTGCTGGAGCACATTTGAAATGTCTCTACACTGATGCGTGCGGCATGAGGAATCAACAAGAGGAGCTAGAAGCTTTGGCCCAGTCCCAGAACCATGACATCATTGGCGTAAGTGAAACCTGAGTGGGATGAGTCCCGTGACTGGGGTGCTGAGATGGTCAGTTTTAGGCTCTTCAGGAGGGACAGGCTGGGCAGGCGAGGCGGGGGAAGGCGCTGTATGTAAGGGAGGGGTTGGACTGTGCGGCGCTTGCAGTTGGCAATGACGCGGTTGAGAGCCTCTGGGTAAGGATGAAGGGAAAACCCAACAAAATGGATGTTGTTGTGGGAGTCTACTATCAACCACCCAGCCAGGACGATGACACCGAAGGGTTACTGAAAAACTTTTGAGAAACAACACAGTCATCGGTCACAGCCAGAACGGGTTCTCGAGGGCAAAGTCCTGCTTAAACAACTTAATTTCCTTTTATGACAAGGTCACTCATCTAGTTGACCAAGGGAAGGCAGTAGATGTGGCACTAGTTTTGGATTTTAGCAAAGCTTTTTGATACTGTCTCTCACAGTATCCTTCTGGACACAGTGTCCAGCACACAGCTAGACAAGTCCATAACACGTTAGGTGAGCAATCGGCTGACGCGTCAGGCTCAAAGGGTTATAGTAAAGGCGGTTACATCAGGCTGGCAGCCAGTCGCCAGTGGGGCTCCCCAGGGCTCAATTTTAGGGCCAGTACTCTTTATAATTATTTTATAAATGATCTGGAGACAGGAATCAAATGTACATTAAG
>VYXH01004673.1:266439-288612 GCA_013397275.1 Burhinus bistriatus | reverse complement strand
GAGGGACAGCCCTCGGGGTGGGGACACCGGATACTTGGGGACGGGGGAACCCCTCAGAGGGGCCTGCAGGGGACAGCGACAGCTCACAGGGGAACTTAAGGGGGACGGGGACATCCCTCAGAGGGACCTGGTGGGGACAAGGACAGCCCTCAGAGGGACCAGGAGACCCCCTCAGGGGGATCTGGGGGACAGGGGAACCCTTCAGGGAGACACGGGGCAAGGGGTGGACATGGACAGCCCTCAGGGAAACTTGGGGGACACTGGGACACCCTCCAGGAGGACAGTGCTCCCATGGAGAGTCCCTCAGAGGGGACATGGGGGGCCATGGTGCCCTCCAAGGGCTGGGGACACCCCTGCCCACCAGCTGTGAGCTGCATGGGAGCGGGTCAGTCCCTCCAGCCTGACCGTGGCTTGGGGGACAACCCGGCCCGGTGCCCGCTGAGCTCTGTCCCCGCAGACGTCGCCTACCTGCGCTCCGTCCTGCCCAGCACCACAGAGGACGCCTTCTTCGATTACCTGGCCACCCTGGATGCTTCGGAGGTGACAGTGTCCGCCGTGCCTGAGGGCTCCGTCGTCTTCGCCAGGGTGGGACGCACTTAGTCCTCTCCCCTGCTTCAGAAGTCTTTGGGGCTGTTGGCTCCTGTGTGCCCCGGGGAGGATGGGGACATCACCACCCGGCTGTCCCCGCAGGTGCCGTTCCTGCAGGTGAAGGGGCCGCTGCTGGTGGTGCAGCTGCTGGAGACCACGTTGCTGTGCCTGGTCAACTACGCCAGGTAGGGACACGTCCTGCTCTGGTCCCCCAGGTGCTGGGGACCACATCCATCTCTGCTGTGGCAAACCCTCCAAGTCCTGCTGCGGTCCCTGCCATGTCCCCACTCCTTGGCTGTGGGCGAGCAAAGCATCCCAGAGCTCCCTCAGCCTGGCTTGGTGTCACCTGTCCCTTCCTCTCCACAGCCTGGTAGCCACCAACGCCGCCCGCTTCCGACTCCTTGCTGGCCCGGACATGAAGCTGATGGAGATCGGGCTCCGTCGTGCTCAGGGGCCGGATGGTGCCCTTTCGGCTTCCAAGTACTCCTACATCGGGGGTGAGTGCTGCCCCGCGGCGCCCCACGGCACTGCGGCCACGCCATCACCTGTGTCCCCACCCCTCCATCCCTCCTCGCAGGCTTCGACTGCACCAGCAACGTCCTGGCGGGAAAGCTCTACGGCATCCCGGTGCGCGGCACCATCGCCCATTCCTTCATCATGTCCTTCACCTCGCTGGAGGAGGTGCAGCCCCGGGTGAGCGTCACCGCGGGCAGGGGATGGGGATGGGATGCTGCACCCCCGGCGCGGTGGAGGATGCCATGGGG
This sequence comes from Burhinus bistriatus, assembly GCA_013397275.1. Classification (NCBI taxonomy): domain Eukaryota; kingdom Metazoa; phylum Chordata; class Aves; order Charadriiformes; family Burhinidae; genus Burhinus; species Burhinus bistriatus. Next base: position 287,260 of record VYXH01004673.1, on the reverse strand, counting down.
CGGGGGTGCAATGCCCATGTCCCCCGGGCAGGAGCTGCCACCGCTGGCAGGAGGAGAGCCAGTGGATCTCCCAGCCCTGGCCGAGTCGTGGCTGCAGCGAGTGTGTGAGCTGCTGCAGACGCCTCCGGAGAAGGTGAACCAGGGTGAGCTGGCCGCCTTTGTGTCCTACGCCATCACCTTCCCGCGGGACTTCCAGGGGCTGCTGGACACCTACTGCGTTAGGAGGTGAGAACACCGGATTCCCCCGGGATAGCTTTGCTGCTGTGGCAGCGGGGATGGATACGTCCCTCCTTCCTTGGTGGCCTCGAAGGAGGGACATTTCCACCTGGCAGCATCCCCGTGCTTCGCTGTTGCCGCAGTGCAGGGCATGGACCTGCTGCTGGATCTGCTCTGGGTCCCCATCCCACCAGGCAAAGGGACACTAACCCTCTCCTCGCCCGTCCCAGGAGCGGCTTGCCAAACTTCTGTGCCGTGGCGCTGGCCCTGCACCAGCTGGGGTACCGGGCCATCGGGGTGCGCCTGGACAGCGGGGACCTGGCCCAGCAATCTAAGGAGATCCGACGAGTGCTCCGAGCCTGCGGCGCTCAGTGAGTTCCCCACCAAGCCTGGGTTGGCTGCCACCAGTCCCCGGCTTCCCCACTTTGGGCACCTCGTCCTGCCAGGGCGGGAGCCCTCGCTGCTCAGCAGGGTGCTGCGAGTAGAGCCCGGGGTCACCCCAAACCCTGCGTCACCTCCCTCCCTCACTCCCCTGCCCCCCGCCAGCTTCCAGGTGCCCTGGTTTGAGACCATCCCCATCGCCGTCAGCAATGACATCAGCGAGCAGAGCCTGGAGGAGTTTGGCCGGGAGGTGAGGTAGCTGCTGTCGGGGCTGGGACGTCACCTTGGCTTTTGCTGGCACCGCTGAGGTTTGGCGTGCGTAGGGTGGACAATGAGAGTCACCTGGGACTTTCTCCCTGGGCGGGGGGAGAACAGAGAAGAGTTGGCTGGGTTTCTGGGTGGGACAGATGGACAAACAGACACCAGGAACCTTCAGGTGGAGCATCCTCTGACCTGCCCCGTGGCTCTGGTTTTGGAATGGGCTTAAAAACAGGTAGGGCCGGGCTGTTGGTGGCCACTGTCTTCTCTGTTGCACCAGGGGAGCGAGATCGACATGATCGGTGTCGGGACGAACCTGGTGACGTGTCCCCTGCAGCCATCGCTGGGCTGTGTTTACAAGGTAGGGGTGGCAGCTCTCTGCCCTGCTTGGCTCGTGGGCTGTGGGGCTCTCTGGCTTCTCCCAGGCTTGGGACAAAGTGGCAAAGGGGACTCCGGCCCTAAGGGACACTGCTGTGAGGCCAACGTCATCAAATCACAGAATGGGTCGGGTTGGAATGGACCTTCAAAGATCATCTAGTCCAACCCCCTGCCATGGGCAGGGACACCTCCCACTAGACCAGGTTGCTCAGAGCCCCGTCCAACCTGGCCTTGAACACCTCCAGGGATGGGGCAGCCGCAGCTTCTCGGGGCAACCTGGGCCAGGGTCTCACCACCCTCACAGCCAAGAATTTCTTCCTTATGTCCAATCTAAATCTCCCCTCTTTCAGTGGAAAACCGTTGGCCCTTGTCCTGTCACTANTCCCTCCCTCCCTCCCTCCATCCCCAGCCTGTGCTGGTACTGAGGATTGCCCCAACCCATGCGCAGGACCCTGCACTTGGCCTTGTTGAACCCCATGAGGTTCACAAGGGCCCACTCCTCCAGCCTGTCCAGGTCCCTCTGGGTGGCATCCCTTCCCTCAAGCAAATCAACTGCACCACTCAGCTTGGTGTCATCTGCAAACCTGCTGAGGGTGCACTCGATCCCACCATCTATGTCCTTCTTGGAAATAACGGTCATGAAACTGCTGTAACAAGAAGCTTGCAGACAGGAGGAGGCAGAATGTCCAACTTTGCGGTGGTTTGAGGGGTTTTTTTTGTGATTTACTCAGCTGGTTTGTAGCAGCAGCCTCCCCAGCATGCGGGGACACACATAGAGGACACAGAGCTGGGGACAGTGTTCGGCACCAGCATGAGCTGGTGCATGTGACAAAACTAAGGTGCCCATCTCCATAACCTTCTCCTCCAGCTGGTGGAGGTCAATGGCTCCCCATGCCTGAAGCTCACAGAAGATGAGGAGAAGATGACGATCCCAGGGATTAAGATGATCTATCGGCTCTATGACGCTGCCGGTGAGTTAGAGCACCCTTGCTATGGTGCTGCCTCGTTGACCTGTGTTTCCCTCCTGCTCCATAACCCTGTCCCTGGTGTTTCATGCACCGGCTGGCCCCTAACCTGGCACCCCTTCAGGTCACCCCTTCATGGACCTCATGGCCCTGGAGGAGGAGCCCTCGCCCAGTGTGGGGCAGGAGCTGACGGTCCATGTCCTGGGGCGGCTTGGTGAGACCAGCAAGGTTGTGCCCACCACTGTGGAGCCCCTCCATCGCACGTACTTCAGAGATGGCCAGGTCAGGCGTGGCGCTAGTCTCTGGTGGGGTGTCCTCCCCAATGTTGGGTGAAGGACCAAGCAAGGCTGGTGGTGTAATGGCGGGTGCAAAGGGTTAAACCCTGGTGTTTCTTTGCGTCTGTCCCCAGTCCCAACAACTCAGGTGCCACCCTGGACACAGTGGCATCAGAGTCCAGCCTGAAGCTGGCTGGTTGGGGATTGGGGCTGGGTGGCCAGCTCCCCACATGGACATGGTCATGCATCTCCATCCCGCAGGTGTGTGAGCCGCTGCCCAGCCTGCCAGAGGTGAGGAGCCACGTGCAGGCGTCCCTCAGCCTGCTCAGCCCCGCTCATCGCCGGCTCCATGAACCACAGCCCTACCCGGTACGTCCGCCACTTGCTGGCACCATCGGTACACATGGTGGCCTGGGCAAAGCTCGCCATGGAGCCGCAGCGATGGGTGGATGCAGGCCATGGGGCTGCAGTCCCCCCCGGGGAACGCACAGTCACCATCCCCTCTCACTCCTGTGCCAGGTGGCCGTGACGGAGAGGCTGCACCATCTCCTCACCGAGCTGCGGCAGGCCAGCCAGTGAGGGGGTCCCCGCTTGTCCCCCGCATGGCGCCAGCCCACACTGGGCACAGCCCCTGCCTGCGACCAGCTCTTCCTCTGTGCTCTTTTGAAGACCAGGTGACTAACTGGGAATTGATGGTTCTAATGATGTTCTGCTGCATGGTGCTTATTCGAGGACCCTGCAGGAACTGGAAGTGTTCCCTGGGGTCCCAGTAGCAAAGCTGGGCACAGAGGGATGGGGCAGGCAGAGCTGGGAGGCAGCTGCCCCCACGTCCTCTGGAAGTGACGGTCCTTCCCTGCCTTCCTCGGTGGCCCTGCCAGCACTGCACCTTCTGCTGTGGCAGTGCTGCCTGCCTTGGTGGCCCTGCCAACCTCGTGCCTTCTGCTGTAGCAGCGCTTCCCACCTTGGTGGCCCTGCCAGCCCTGCACCTTTGGTGGTGGCAGCCCATGCTGAAGCTCCTTGGTGGCACTGGAGACCAAGTCTTGAGTGCACAAGAAGGAGTCCGACCATGGGAAGGGCCAACCTGTCCCCCAACCCATGTCCTGTGGGACAGCCGTGGCAGATGCACTTTGCCCTTCCTCTTCTAGGCTTTGGTTCTGCAGCCACATTTCATCTCTTTCCTTTTTGTATCCGTTCCCTGGAACCTGGAGGCCAACTCCAGGTTGCTGCCAACTCCAGGTTGCTGCCAGGAAGTACGGCCCTAATCCCCCTAACTAACGTCATCCTAAGCAAAAAATGAAATAAAGGCCTTTACACCCTACGGCTATGGTCACACCGTATGGCTGCTCTGCTCCTTCAAAACATTCATTGCCTTCCGCTTGAATGTTGAATTCAACATCCTTCACTTTATGGTTTATGATGGCATGAAGTCGGAATGAAAAGTGCTGACCTGTGAAAGCACCTGGGGGTGGTCCCAGCAGGTGCCTCACAGCCCTGTTTTGTGGCATCCTATGACCCTAATTCCAGTGAATCCCCCTTTGTAGGTCCACTGGGGGTAGGTCTCATGCCCAGGCAAGGACTGTTTGAAGGCTTTATCAAAACAGGGTCAAGAAAAGTTGTTGCATGGAATGGAAAAGAAACTCTATGCAGACTGAATCTTCTCCAAGACACACATATTTTGTCTAATCCTGCCCAAATTTGTAACAGGGAGATAGTAAATCCTTTCCCCTGAGCTTGTAAAATGTACAGACCCAAAACNGCCCCATCGCTGGAGGTGTTCAAGGCCAGGTTGGATGGGGCTTTGAGCAACCTGGTCTAGTGGGAGGTGTCCCTGCCCATGGCAGGGGGATTGGATTGGATGATCTTTAAGGTCCCTTCCAACCCAAACCATTCTGTAGTTCTATGAGTTGAGCCACCCATGGGAGAGCTACAGTGAGGAAGGGGAAGAGGGAAATCCCCAGCAGAAGACATCTGCGCATCCCCAGGCACCAACCCTGCGCCTGTGTTTGCAACACCCTCCCAGGAACAGCCACGGTTTAGATCTTTGCAACACATGGGGATGAGGGGGGTGTGGGGAATTAAAAGAGCTTAACGAAGCATGGCTTGATGGTCTTTTGTTTCTAAAAAGCCCAACAGGCTGGAGCTCCCTGTTGCAACGCTCCAGCTGTGGGCGCTGTGTCACACTTAGCATTTTAAGAGAAGAAAAACTCCAGGAAAACCAAGACCAGTTTGTTATTAAAACTTACAGTTTTAGAGCAGAAGCACCAGAAATATAAAAGCCCAACCCCCACTGTACCTGAGTAGAGATTGTCCTGAGTTCTTACCAGAGAAGGAATGAAGAGCAACGTTAAGTTGATGCAGAAAGATGAGACAGCGAAGCCCTTAAGCCCTCTCTGTGGCCAGAGGGCATCAGCATCAGGGTCAGTGAGTCAATTCACAAGCGGGAGCAGGGTAAACTCATCCTCAGGATGATCCGTCGCTGGCTCTGCCACCATCTCTGCTGCCCCTAGACAGACTCTTCAACCGCTGCTGCTTTGGCTTTGCCCAGGAACCATTTTGAGGATGGAGATGACTCCACCACCTCTCTGGGCAACCTGTGTTAGGGTTTGTCACCCTCATGGTGGAGAAGTGTTTCCTCCTGTTCAGAGGAAACGTCCCGTTTCAGTTTGTGCCCCTGTCCTGGCACTGGGCACCACTGAGAAGATGCTGGCTGAGTCTTCTTTGCACCCTCCCTTCAAGTATTTATAGACATTGATGAGATCCCCCCTCAGTCTTCTCCAGGCTGAACAGTCCCAGCTCTCGCAGCCTTTCCTCATAGGAGAGATGCTCCAGTCCATCATCTTTGAGGCCCTCTGTTGGACTCTCTCTCATACTGGGAAGCCCCAAACTGGACCCAGTACTCCAGGTGTGACTTTATCGGTGCTGAGCAGAGGGAAGAGATCCCCTTCCTTGACCTGCTGGCAACACTTCTCCCGGTGCAGCCCAGGAAGTTGTTCACCTTCTCTACCACGAAGACACGTTGCTGCCTTGTGGTCAACTCGGTGTTGAGGCCCAAATACTTGGCAAGGACGTTTGGAAGCTGAATTGACATGGACTGTGTGGCACCAGTCTGGGTTCAGTACACACCGGCCGTCCTTTGTAGCCACCACACGCAGAAATAGGGGACACACCAGAAAGCCGATATAGCCATCGAGCTTGTTGAGGTCCCAGTTAGCATCACAATCCCGGTGTCAGCAAAAAAGACCCTAAACCACATGTATCGCGCGGCCCAAGCCACGATACAAAGCTACGGGTTGCATATTACAATTCCTGCACCCTGCGTTAAAGAAGAAAAAAGATGACAGCTCCACATCTGGGGCTCCCAGATGCGTCCCTCAAGGTTTTGGTGCTCTGTCAGCGCAGTCCGGAATCTGGGCAACCCACTTCATAGCACTGACTCCTGTAACAGCTTCCCACTGCCATGACAGCATGCGCTTAATGGCAGAGAACCCCCAGTTTGCAAATTTTAAGTTATTTAACTTAAGGAATACCAGTTCCCACCCCAAGACCCTAATCCTGACTGCAGCCATGGCAGAAAATCCAAAAGTGCTCATTTTTTCCATTTTTGCCCTTGGAATTCTGTTGTCTTTGGCACAGATCTCAGAAGTGGATGCAAAGATGGGACAGTAAGTGCTAAAAGTGAGGTTAACACACATGATCATGTAGCAATAGTGCAGACTTTGGAAAAAAGAGGACAGCATAATGACCTCCCATCCCGTTCCTCTGCTCCATCTTTCTTCCAGTTTCGTTCTTATAAATAGATGTATATTTAAAGCATATTTGCAGCGCAAGACATCCAATTAACCTCACGGTTGAAAATAAGGGATGGTGGGTAAAAGTGCTGGAGTATTAGTGCTGGACAAGGGGAGCGCAGACAATTCAGGGACCCAGCCTGAGGTGTGGGGTCACACCCTCGACCTCAAGAAAAACCCTCGTCCTGACCCATCTCTTAACCACACCTCACACCTCCTGGTTTCCTCACTCCGCAAGTCCACGTTGAAAAGTCTTACGCAGGGCGAGGCTGTGGTTTTCTTGTTCTCTTTGCAAACCTGAGGATAGCTGCTCACGTTTTGATTAGATGCTGGTCCTCAGCTTTGGAGGGAAAGGCTGGCAGGGAAAAAAGGATGTTGGGGAGGACTCTGAGGTAGGGCAGAGCTGCAGCATGCCTGGGGAGGAGGGAGGGTGGAAAGGGAAGGTAGGAAATGAGAATGAATTTGAGTGTAAATAATTCAGAGTCCAGGTCTGCAGGTAGTACAAACTATCACTCGGTAAGGCCAGGTACAGGATTTAACAAACCCAGACAGGCTGACGTGGATAGCTTGATACCAGACACTGGCAGAGGTAAGAAGATGCTGAAGTGTGAGCTCGGTGCACCCAGACTCGGCTGCTTTCACTGATTACAAGCTGCAGGGTTGATCCAAGCTCACGTTTCCGATGCCTCCCTGTTCTGTGGCACCAGTCTGAGGCAGTGTCACTTGTAAAGCGCCATCTTCTTGCTCTGGTACATGTACATGTAGGCGTCGCAGAAGAGGCGCTTGGCGACTCCATCCATGTCCCGAGGTTGCTCCAGGGCCAGCACAGCCAGTGGCAAGCCCAGATATTTGGCAACTTCAGGGCACAGTGTTACGGTGGGAATGTTGAAGCCATTTTCGTCACCTAACCCAGAAAGAAGGAAAAGGGTCCAAACCAGGTCCCAAGGGACGAGTACCTACAGCTCAAGCAGATACCGTCACACTCAACAGTAACTTAGTGACTTAGCTGAGAGCTCTGGAGGCCAACAACAAAGTGGGGAAGGACAGGAGAATGGTCCTCGCCCACATGGCAGCCAGTCCCAGCAGGCTCAACAAGTCCCCCGTTTGAACACAGCCAGAGGATGAAAGCACTAGGAGGAACTCACACGTGCTTGGCCTGGTCATACTTTTCTCTGGGGTCTGCTTAAGTGGAAGAGAGAGCCTAAATCGTGTAGGGGACTTCAGAGGAAAAGGCTGACTGACCAGCACCTACACAACGACCATCGCAGACCCTCGCAGCTGCCCACCGGGCAGCACCCAGCTGCGATCAAAGCTCTGAGCCCACCACCACATCCTCACCATGCCTGTCAGCCATGCTGTCGAAGAACATCCAGTGTTCGTTCTCCGGGCCGTATTTCACAAAGGAGACATAATGACTGGTCTCGATGCAGAGCACGGCGAAGAGCTCCATCTTCTCACGAGGGACCTGCTGGCTGCCCCGGGGACTCCGGCTGTGAAACTCTTCTGGGATGTGCAGCCTGGTTGGCTTGTGCATTTTGCGCCGGTAGTGGGAGTGAACCTGAGGAGAGACGACGGAGTGGCACTGCTGAGCAGGCAGAACTGAACCTGGCCTGCCAGAAAGAGGAGCGCGCAGGGCTCAGACCCCCAGTTTATTCCCCACTGATCTGCCTCCCAGGCGGCCGACTCCTCCCTACATGGCAGGGAACGGCGTTGTGTTAACAAGCTGGCAAGAAGCTGAGACAGGAGCCTGCCACCCTCCAAGAAAGGCCAGAAAGCTGCAGGAAGGCTCCTGGTGAGACAGCATGGAGGGCCCAGCACTCAGTCTGCGCAGGATCACTCCTTATTTAGGCTCTGTGTAAGCAGAGGGTTCAATAACGTGCGGCACCGAACCCTGCTCACACAGCTGATGCAGGTGATGGGACTGATGCTCAGGAAGGAGCCCCTCTGTGCCCAACCTGAACGGCTGCAGGGACAGCAGGGGAAACACGGATATTTTGGGGGGTTCAATCTGCTGTCAGCCACCAAGGCAGATTTCGTGAGCAGCCAAAGGAAACGAATACCTGTCTGGAGCAGGAGCTGCAGAACTGCTTCAGGCCCGTAGCTGCGAATACTTTGTCTTTGAAACACTCTGAACACTCCAGGGTGGCGACGTCGCCGCACACGCAGCACTCCCTGGGACCTGCAGGGGCAAGAGGGGTGAGAGGATGTGTCTTCTCCAGGTCTCACCTGAAATCCAACTTGTCCTGCCAAAACTGGTGTTCAGGGAAGAAGAATCACACCATGAGCCCACCTTACATCTGCTCACAACCCAAAGAGGCGAGATCTGTCACCTGGTTGCTCACAGTCCCAGCCGGCAGCTTTACCATTGCCCAACAACTTACTGTCAAGCAGCAGATCTGTTATATCCAGCTCCAGGGAAGGAATGATTTTGCTGAACATTTTATATTCCTTCCCACAACGCGGCATTTGGATAATGAAGCAAGATGGGATCTGGGAAAAGAAAAGCACATGGAGTCACCAGGCCAGAAGAGACGAGTCCCAGAGACTCTTCTCTCCAGATTGCTGCTGGGAGTAAAGACTTTCTGCTCCAGTTATTCACAAGACAAAACGGCAACAGGGAAAGCATAGCCCTCTTCCCAGGTCACGCTCAGATTCCCCAAGACTTCTCTCTTGTGGCTGTATCCTGCTTCTTTGCAGTGTTGGATATAAGACATACTAGACCCAGCGCAGGCTCGCTGGCAGGCACGGGTATGTTGGAGGAAGCAAGAAAGAGGTGGCAGATAGCAGCACAGGCGGAAGGTAGCTGGGCTCACCTCCACTAGCTTCAGATTGGATGACAGGAAGGAGCGTTCCACTAACTGCTGCACGTCGGGAACCACCAGATCCTCCTGTTTGTCCATAAATATCTGGTAACAGTAACAGTCCTGCTCCTTCTGGCCTCCTGACCTGCAAGGAGTGGTCACGGGGCTTGTTTACGTGGTGCTACAAACATCTGAGCTTCCAGAGAACATACTGGTTTTGTCCTGCAAGAGCTTCTGGGCCCAAGGGCCGCTTGGTGCAACACTGACATGAAGCACTTTTTCCACCCAGAAATACTAAATACATGTAGTGAGAGGATACAAGTACCACCTTCAGTCTCATTATCCCTCAATAGCATCGCATCCTGCTCCTACGAGCAAAACTCAGTTTCCCCTTGTCAGTGTAAATATTAAAAGACATTTCAGTATTTTTAAAATCAACTGCACTATGGCACAATCAGCAAACTCCTTCTCAGACGAAAGATCTATTTATAACCGCACATACAAAAGCCAGAGAGCAAAACTTGGTGCATTCAAAAGGTGAGTTGTGTGCAGAAGACCTCCCACAACCCCTGCATCCCTGAGCCAGCAGAGAAAGCATTTCCTTCAGATGACCCTCTGCAGGGGAGCTGCAGCACAGAGTCATCTTTGTGCTCAGCCTTTCCAAGTACTCCACGATCTACAGCTTGACTGACGTCTCAACAAAGGAGCACAGAAACCAAACAATCCCCTTCTATGCTGCTGAACAGCGCAGTTATTTTTGGCTTCCTTCAGCCTCTCATCCTCTTTGTAGAGTCCTGAAAAACTGGGACTGCATCCATGGACTGCCTGTTTGAGAGGCTGCAGGACCTGAGCCAGCTTGACAGTTTGGACACATCCCAAACGCATCCAGAGGCTGTCAGATACTGCTGGCTCCGCACTGAAGTTGGACACTACGTTTCTCAAACCACTACTGGCTGTCCCTAAGGATGAGACAAGGTTTTTATCATCGTTTTCCAAAGGCAGCACCTCCAGGGAGAGTTTAGAAGTGTCTTTTCTTGGATGCGTCACCTGGGACAAGATCACACGGACAGCAGAGAGGAGCTGCACACAACTCACTGAGCTGTGCCTCCAAAACCTCGATGAAAAGGTGCAAGTGACACCCGGTGATCGTGAGGTGGATAACTAACGAGCCTGGCCTGGGTAAATTGTATCGCTTACATATGGAAACTTACTGCAGTTTGAAGAGTGGCTCTATTCCCAGGATCTGATGCATTATGAGATTGAGGAACTCCTCGGGATCTGGAAGGTCAGAGAAAAGCATGGGTCACACCAGGAACGTTCCTTTGCCCCGCTGCATCCAGAAGGCAAAAGCTGCCAGATAAACACGAGCCAACATTTTGTGAACCTGGAATCCCCTCTTTTACTCTAGGTAAGGGGACAATCGGGCTAAAAGCTGAGAGCACTTGGTTAATGCCTAAATCCTAGGGTGAGCACGAAAAAAGCAAACCAGCCCTCAGATACTGCACTCTTACCAGCCGGGCCACCACAGAGACAGTGTCTCAGAGACCTTAATGGACAGCTACTGCTCACACCAACAGTATAAACTCAAAGTGAAATCGGGGACAGCTACAGAAATTCAAGAAACTGAACAGTTAAACTATCCCTGGCTAAAAGAAATATAAAATAGTACAAAACACAAGTGCTGTTCACTGACAAGATACCTGTTGTTTCTGGAAGAATCAATGCCGCTTGTTTACTATCCAGGTACTTGTAGATTGTTGCAGTGATGTTTGGCATTGGTGTAATCCGCTTCCTTGTTGTAAACAAGGATGTGCACGGATGGGAATGTGGTGATGGCAACCAGAGAGAGGTGGGCTTCAGTTATAGGTGTTTTCTGTCTTAGTTAAAATAAGACTAAAGTCTTCGAGGAACCTAAAATAACTTATCAGAACTCAAAGACAAGCTGATCTTGGCAAAATGATAAATCAGGCTGGATTCTAGCAGGGACATCAGGGATGGGCTTATCAGAGTATAACTCAAAGTATAAAGGTGGAGGAAATTTTCCCTTGTTTAAATTCTGTTCACACAGATCTTCCTCTCCCCTTCTGGCAACAGCTGCCACCAGGTAGAGACCCCGTAATTCCTATCTTTCGATCCGACTTCAGGACAAATTTCAGTGGAAAAGCCTGTAGAGTTTTACAAGCTGAAAGTATTTAACCTGTGCGTTTTCACATAAACAAATAGCACAGCAGGCATATTAATACACGTGCCTGGGAGAAGCATACAATTAAGTTGTCAGGCTGGTGCCTGGATGAGGCGGCGCACAGCGAAGCAGCCCGGGGAAGGCCCCAGAGAGCACATTACCTTTCTCAGCGTTGGTAAAGCTTGAACACTGGCCCTTTTCAGTTAGCTGCTCCCTAAGGTGCATCACACTCCTAGCCCTGACGAAGCCAGTCCTAGAAAAAAGAAGTAGCTGCAGATGATCTCTCTGGTGTACATAAATCACAGAATCATTGACTGGTTTGGGTGGGAAGGGACCTTTACAGGCCATCTAGTTCAATCCCTCTGCAATAAACAGGGACATCTTCAACTAGACCAGGTTGCTCAGAGCCCCGTCCAACCTGGCCTGGAATGTTTCCAGGGATGGGGCAGCCACCACCTCTCTGGGCAACCTGGGCCAGGGTCTTACCACCCTCAGTGTAAAACATTTCTTCCTTATGTCCAATCTAAATCTAGCCTTTCATTTTAAAACCATCTCCTCTAGTCCTGTCACTACAGGCCCTAGTAAAAATTCTCTCTTCATCTTTCTTCTAAGNGCATCACACTCCTAGCCCTGACGAAGCCAGTCCTAGAAAAAAGAAGTAGCTGCAGATGATCTCTCTGGTGTACATAAATCACAGAATCATTGACTGGTTTGGGTGGGAAGGGACCTTTACAGGCCATCTAGTTCAATCCCTCTGCAATAAACAGGGACATCTTCAACTAGACCAGGTTGCTCACAGCCCCGTCCAACCTGGCCTGGAATGTTTCCAGGGATGGGGCAGCCACCACCTCTCTGGGCAACCTGGGCCAGGGTCTCACCACCCTCAGTGTAAAACATTTCTTCCTTATGTCCAATCTAAATCTAGCCTTTCATTTTAAAACCATCTCCTCTAGTCCTGTCACTACAGGCCCTAGTAAAAATTCTCTCTTCATCTTTCTTCTAAGCCCCCTTTCTATATTGAAAGACTGCAAGGTCTCCCCGAAGCCTTCTCTTCTCCAGGCTGAACCCCCCAACTCTCAGTCTTTCTTCATACCAGGCCTCTGACCAATTTTGTTGCCTTCCTCTGGCCCCGCTCCAGCAGGTCCATGTCTCTGCTGTGCTGAGGCCCCAGCGCTGGAGGCAGCACTGCAGGGGGGTCTCCCCCGAGCACAGCAGAGGGGCAGAATCCCCTCCCTGGCCCTGCTGCCCACGCTGCTGGGGATGCAGCCCAGGATGCGGAGGGCTTTCGGGGCTGCCAGCGCACCTTGCCGGCTCATGGCCAATTTTTCATCCCCAAGTCCTTCTCTGCAGGGCGGCTCTCAATCAAATCTCAGCATCACAGAACGCCCCAGGGTTGTATTTCTGCAGCCAGTACCAGGACACTAGTCCTCAAGGATGATGATAATGTCTATGTTCAATCAGCTCTCCATGCCTCTCTTCCACAGCTCTCTAGGGAAGATGAGGAAAGAACCTGGTATCCTTGGTACAAATTCCAGAGAATTTAGCTTTCGTGCCGTAGGCTACCCTCAATCAGCCTGGCATTGCATACTGCCTTTGGGACTAACTGCTGACGAAGGCCATGCCACTGCTTCATCAACTCCAGGGTTCCCCCTCCCGAGATGGTTTGAACCCCAGGAACCCCCTTTTTGTCCTTTGACTGAGAACTGCAGCTCACAAGGCTTCAGTCTAAGCAGGGGAGACTCACACACATGCAACAGGAGTCATGACAGCCTCACAACCCGGGAAAGGGACCGACTGGAAGAGAAACTTGATATTAAGGCCTTTGGACATGGGTGACAGGTGAAACCCCTCCAGGTAGCCCCTTCCCTCAGTGACAGGTACCATCTGACAGGGCAGCAGAGAAAGTATGAAGGCAGATGGACAACTTCCAGGATTCCCACGTACTATACTCACTTTCGGAGGGGATTAACAATCTCATCCCGCAGAATGCTCTGGACGTTCCTGTCACACAGTGGGAAGGGCTTGAAGAGCATGGAGTCCACCACGGACGTACAGGAGAAGAGGCTGTGAAAAGAGTGTGATGGGGGTAAGTCTGATGGGTTTGCAGCAATAGTTAGAACCAAACCATTGCGCCTGGTGACAGTCGGTGGCTTTTGTTTTCAACAGTCCGTGCATGCAATTACAGAAAGGTGAGTGACAGCGCGTCTCCACAGTGAGATAAACCACATCTGGTTTAATGAACACTGGTAGTAAGCAAGGCAACAGCTCAGAGCAAATGAAATCTCGTACTTTGCAGCCAAAGCTGCTCATGAGGGGGCACCACTGAGTCTTTTCCTCTCCAAACAGTGCTGCACAGTGAAGCTGGGACCTCCTGGGCGGTTTCTTTGAAATGTTTCCAGCCATTACCTCCAGTGACAGAGTCAGCACGGTCCAAGTCCAGAGAACTACGATCTCTCACCGCCCTGCATGACAGACACACGGGTACCTTAGGTCCTCACGAGGGGTACTTCAGGGCCTGAGAACCTACCAGATTAGGAAGGACATCAAAAAGCAGCAAGCACTGCTGCGTCTCCACACAGTTATATTCTGCTCTATACCAGGTAAATTTCCAGCCACCTTGGAAGTCCAGGGAAGCGCTGCAGTTTAGGGCTCTGCCCGATTCAAAAATACCCACTCATTTAATGAAACAGCATCACCCAAGCAGGTCCTTACCTGAAGAGAGCTGCATCCATATAGCAGGAATTACAGTGGCCTTGGATCCCCTTCATCCGCCCTCGCAGGACATGCACCGCTGCCTCGTTCCTGAGGGGAGGAAAACTGTCTGGAGCCTGTGGAAGAACTTCCTGCCCTCCTGCAAAAGAAGGAACAGAAGCAACTCCCTTTATTGTCCCACCTCATCCGGGTCAGCTCTGCCCTTCCCCGATGCCCCAGAGGTCTGCTCTGCTCAGAAGTCAGCACCACACTCTTCTGCGCTGCTCCTGCTGGGACTCAACCATACTGGGATGAAGGTTTGTCTCTTCAGTAATTCATCTACTGGAAATGGAGATAAAAATATCTCTACTTCACCAGAGACATGCCCTAGCAATCCATACCACCTCTGCCATCGTTATGCCAAGTATAACGAAGGCAAAAAGAGCTACAAACGAGCTGGTGCTGTGTTATATGCAAGCTTGGGATGTCTCTGTTGGAAGACCTGTAACTCCAGTAGCAGGAGGACAAAGAGGCAACTGTGCTTTAATAGCCTCATCCCTCTGGCCTGTCATCTCCTCTGGTCTTTCCTGGTTTCTTCAGCATTCTCCCCTTGTAATTCAAGCCCCTCTCTTAAGCATGTCCTTAAGTCATTATTCCTCGTCCCTGCTCCCAGTTTTTGGGCAGTCCTTACGTGAATCCTGTCTTCTCGTTTACAGCGATCTCATTTACAGTTTCTAAATGGCTAGTTTACACTGTCTGCTCTGGAGGAATTTCTTCCTGTTCAAACGAAAACACTGACCTGTTCTTCCCTGCATCTTCTTGTGAATATCTTATTGTCACAGCAAGCTCTACATTAAAATTGATTTAATCCTCTCTTCCTTTCCAAGCTCCCTCTTATTTCTCAGTCCCCAGATGCAACACCGTTATCATCTGACATTTAGGCCATGGGCCTGAGTTACCCACTCCAATTCTCCAGAGCCACACGTGCGGTCTACATTTAACATACCTTTAATGCTAGCGAGGCCAGGCCCTAGAGCTAAAACACTTGCTCATATTCAGGTCTCAATTATACAAGACCTTTTCTTCTGCCCTGAAAACCACAGGCAGAAGAGCCCTGCCTTGCTTGCAGCACTCACGATGCCTTGCGAAGACTGCTGCTCTGGACTTCTATCCTCTGTTACACCTCATCATTTCCTGCCAGCTTTCCCTTCTACAACATGGTTTCCCTTCTACAACATTGGTTAGAGACATGGTTTAGTGGCGGACCTGGTAGAGTAGGGTCAATGGTTGGACTAGATGATCTTAAAGGTCTTTTCCAACCTAGGTGAGTCTAGGATTCTATGATAACATGGTTGGACTGGATGATTATGGTTGGACTGGATGATCTTAAAGGAATCTTCCAACCTAGGTGATTCTATGATTCTATTCTAGCACATCCATGCCACCAAGGCCTTATTTTTAAAGCCACTCATAACACGTTGCCCTATGCTCAGTGCCCTAGTCTACATTACCCCGAAATTACTTACTATCTCTCACGTTTGTGGGGCATTCCCTATAAATACCATCACGGCAACCTCAGCATCCTTATAACTGACATCCTTCGGAACACTCAAAGAAAGTGAAGAATATTAAACCGCTGATTAAGACACTGCGCTTGAGGCTTCTCTGTCCCACGCCTTGTCCCAGCACAGCCCTGTCTCTCCTCTCCCCAGAGAACTTACTGTAATCCATGAGGCTCAGCTCACTGTTGCGTGAACACTGGAAGCGAACGTCGGGCTGGCAGGACAGCAGCTTCACGAAGAGGCCGCGCTTTGGAGTGCAGTGGAAGTAGTATTTGCCCAGCCATTCGCCAGCAGTGACCCCCTTATCTTCATCCTGGGAAAAGAGCGTTGAGGACTAACATGAGAGCAGGCTTTCCATGAATTAGATGCAATCCCCCATGTGGTCGTTTAGTATCTTAAGACCTGTGTACAAGTTTGGCCCCGTTTTGTTGACTGTTTTCATTCATTCTGGTTATGTTTTGACCCTATTGATGCCACTTATAGGATTCATGATTATTCCATCCCACATTCCAATAACATTGCTCTAGAAGACAGCAAACCAACGCTCATAATCATTCCGCAGGCTCTCTTCCCCAGCCTAAGGGAGGGCACAATTGTGTGCTTGCCTCCACAGTTCACACTCTGACACATCAGAGGCCCAGGTCAGGCTATGAGGCATGCAGCCAGAAGCTGAAGGTCTTCAAGGAGAAGAGAAGAGCAACCAAGACCTGCCCGTTCTGATATATAATCTCACAGCAGGAAATATTTTTGCTCCTTACCAGTTCAACTCCTGCCATTTTGTGCTTAATTTGGGGCAGGTAGCCCAACCAGCGGATGATTCCCGAAACCTGATTTCCCTTGTCCAAGGTGATCTGGACCATGGAGTTCACCTCCAGGGATGAATTCCCACTTTCACACTCCTCACCGCTCTCGCTTATCTCTCGTTTCATTTGGTTTGGGTGTCCCAAGCCCATGTCGGACTCAAACGGTGAAAATAAACCTAGTGGGCAATCCAAAATGTCAGGTGAGGTAGGAAGTCAACACCTAATGACAAGACACTTCTGGATCTCACCTAATAGCAGGTCTACTTGAAATTATAGACCATGCGGACAAGCATGAAGCTGAGCACCAGAGACACAAGGTGTAATTCCCAGTGATACGGCCAAGCTGGTCTTACAGGCTGAGAGGGGATGATCCTGCTCCTTGTTTCCCCGCTCGAGGCTGCACACTCTGGCCTCTCGCTGGCCCTGGAGCTAATCCAGCCCTTCACAGAGCCATTTCGGACTACTGAAAGGGCAGCAGGAGGGTTATTTCCAAATTCCTTTTCTGCCTTTAGTGAGATGAATCAACTCAGTGAAGAGTCTAATGACGGCTCCCCTTGGGCTGGCCCTGACAGCTGCATGGTGTCTTTTGATGGCAACAGAGAAATTCCACTAATTTCTTGTCTTGTCCAATGACTCATACCATCGCTGCTGGCATCTGTGCCTTTCCAAATCTGTCTGGCATCTGGATGAGGCTCCTGCTCTACCTTCTACAGCTAAATTAAAGACTCTTTTAACTAGTGGTGCCTTCTCCCCTAGGAAATACTTATGCATTGCAATCACACTCTCTCTTCTTCTTCCTGATAAATGGGGAGACTCAGCTTTAGTTGCCTCATGCAAAGAATTTTATCCAGAACTTGAGACTTTTCCACGGACCTTCTTTGCCTCCTGATCAACTAAGTTGGGACTAGCTCAAGCTTTTGTTGGACTTTCAGCTCATCAGTACCCCGCAGAGAAGAAATAAATGCCAAATCCCCAGGAATGTACATAGGGCAGACACATCTGATGATAACCTACTTTGCAAGCTTTCCTTCACAACAGAGTCCATAGGGATTTCTCTGAAAATGTCAGTTGTTCCTTCTTCTTCCTGAAAGGAGAAAAAAAATCTATCAGCTAACCACTTTATGAGACACAGGGCATTCCTGGAATACAAACCTATTTTTCCAAACAGGCCTGGAAAGTTTGCATGTAACCTCATGCCCCTTTTAGACATTCCTTCCACTTCTCTTTAAGGTCCCACCAGAACATAGGTTTTCAAAAAAAAAAAAACCACCCCAAAACCAAGAAAAGGCAGCAAGACTGCTCTTACCGGACAAACTTTAACGAACCATTGGGTTCCCTCCCTGTAAACTGCCATCGCTATTCCTTTTGTGAGGACCTCGTCCACGTAGAAGCTAACTGCATCTCCCACTTTCACAGGAACCCCCTCCTCTGTGTCTGCTTTTGGCTTCTTTTTCACATAGTTGTCGTCCGGTGTGGGAGTAAACTGGACTCTGCTAAACGGCAGGAAGATCCCGCAGTTCCGCTTACACTTAAAATACTCGGTGCCGTGGTAAGATCCATCGCTGCGCCCTATGTTTTCTCCCTCGCCCTAAAAACACGCCAGAAAGGCATGTTACATACACAAATATGAAGGGAAAATAAGAAACTTGCTTTCTTGGCCACTTTACCTGTAACTCCACCCCGAAGAAGAATGGAGACAGCACAGCTGAAGTATTTTTGTAAATGCTCCCGATGTAGCGGATGATACCAGGGAAATACTGCCGGTCAACCTCCACCATCACTTTTTGGCCCGGCACAGCTCGCAGAGCTGCTTCAAGGCTCAGCCTCTCCAAGAAGTAGTTCAAGCGTTCATTATGGCTGCTGACAGCCAGGAGGAAGGCGGCCGTCTCCTCGCGCACAGGCTGAAGGATTTCTACATTTATCGTCACGGTGGAGCTGTCATCCAGCATGACGACTTTCAAGAAGCAAGCCGGGGGCCTGTCATCGGAGAAGTTGCGTAGGTAACTTCTCTCGCTGCAGAAGCACATGTTCCCAGCTTGGAAGTACTTGCTGCCATAGGCACAGTCTTCTGTCAGGATGTAATAGCAGTTTCCATCCCCTGCTGAAGGCAGGAGGCTGGTCATCGTCATTCCCCTGGGTTGGTGAGAAACAAGAGAGTCACACCAGTGAAGATACACGCATGTTATCGTAGGATCTCAGAAAAATTCAGGTTGGAAGAGGTCTTGAGCCCAACCCCGCCCCCAAAGCGGGTTGCTCAAAACCTCACTTGGTTGAGTTTTGAGCATCTCTAACGACAGAGATCCCACAGCCTCCCTGGTCCCTTGGTTCAGTGTTTGATCACCCTCATGGTGGAAAAGGAAAAAATTCCATCTAAACAAGGTTTCCCACATTCCTGCTTGTCCCCGTTGCCTCTTGTCCCCTCACTGCGGGACAAGTCTGGCTCCGTCTTCTCTGCTAAACCCTCCCAGTAAGAAGCTGCACAGAGCAGCACCTCGTCTGTCCTGTTCTCTACACTGTACAGCCAGAATGGCCTCATTAAATTCCACCTCCTGCTTTCTTTTCATCCTTACTTGCAGGAGCGGGGCAAAGGCTAAATCCTGCCTTTTAAAAATTCTCTAAAAAGGGAGTTCTAGACTGTGACTAGAGCTCTTTGATATTGTGTTAAAGCACATTAATATTCAAAACACTTGCAAAGCACAGCACCTACCACATTACTGCGCTGAGGCACCAAAGATCACCATGTTTCAAAACAAATATATTAAAAGCAATTCAAATATTTGGAATCAGAAGTACATTCTTGCAGTTAAATTCTAGTTAAATTCTACTCTTACGCATTTTACCCCTCCCCACCTCACTTTTTACGATACCACACACAGCCAGGACCCAGACATTTTGTTACAACATAAAAAAGGGGTGAATATAGAAACTTCGTCCTGCAGGGGGGCAGAACTGGTTGAGCCAACCTAGCAAATATAGAGAGAATAAGAGACGTGCCTATTTCTAGGCTGTGGAGGAACTTAAGAAAGGGAAGAAAGAGGTCTCTACTATGGGCTACCTGGTAGAAGTTTCTTCAAAGTTCAAAGTGGAGAGAGGAGGAATTGAGCAGATGCAATTAAGGGAAGTAGAAGCACTCTCGGGGCATTGCGGCAGGAAGCATGGATGCAGCTGCTCGCAAGAACAACAAACGGGTGGGTTGGGAGGAAAACGTAGGCAGGGCTTGAACACAAAGGTGGCACGGAGCTCAGCAAGGAGGAGGGCAGCATTACTGGGGTCTTCACTGGAGATTACAGAATCACGGGGGTTGGAAGGGACCTCTGGAGATCATCTGGTCCAACCCCCCTACCAGAGCAGGGTCACCCACAGCAGGTTGCACAGGATGGCGTCCAGGCGGGTTGGGAATGTCTCCAGAGTCAGAGACTCCACCACCTCTCTGGGCAGCCTCTTCCAGTGCTCTGCCACCCTCAAAGCAAAGAAGTTCCTCCTCATGTTCAGATGGAACTTCCTATGGTCAAGTTTGTGCCCGTTACCTCTTGTCCTATCACTGGGCACCACTGCAAAAAGACTGGTGCCATCCTCCCGGCACCCTCCCTTGAAGTATTTGTAAGCATTGATGAGATCCCCCCTCAGCCTTCTCTTCTCCAGACTAAACAGACCCGAGTCCCTCAGCTTTTCCTCATAAGGAAGATGCTCCAGTCCCCTGATCCTCTTTGTAGCCCTCTGCTGTCCCCTATCCAGCAGTTCCCTGTCCTTCTTGATTAATATCAAGAGAGTTCATTTTTTAAAGCGTTAGGAAAAGATAAATCACTGCTTGTGCTGGAAAAAAAAAAATCACCTGATGCCTGATCAGATACTGGAGCTTCCCTTGTGGTTGGGCTCATCGTGGCAGCTTCCTACAGGAGCCATCTCCCTTCCACTCTTATTTTTTAACCTTAGTTGGCAGGAACATGGCTCGGAGACCTGATCCAAATGCTGCTGCACTGCTTTTGGGCAACGCTCATTTGCTGCGGCTAAAGATCTGGCCTCAAAATGGAATAACCCCCCAGAAAACCGTGGGTCTCCTCAAGTAGCAACCACTTGGGTCTGCC
This sequence comes from Burhinus bistriatus, assembly GCA_013397275.1. Lineage (NCBI taxonomy): Eukaryota > Metazoa > Chordata > Aves > Charadriiformes > Burhinidae > Burhinus > Burhinus bistriatus. The sequence goes on along the minus strand of VYXH01004673.1, from coordinate 266,875 downwards.
AGCGTGGCTAATTTCACGCGTATAGCCAGAGATTCAAGAACAGAACACGTGGCACCGAGGCGGAACCCTGCCACGGTGGTGCAAACCACGCTCACGCTCGTCCAAGGGACGCCTGCCAGCAGATCACCAAAGCTGCAGGGAACCCAGCACAATTCACTCGGGGCTAACCACCTCGAAGTCACGGGGCACTGCGGGGGTACACGGGAGCGGCCGTGCCGGGGTGAGCCCTCCCCTGCTCTGCAATAAGCAAATTGGGAGGCGACAGCAGGCGGTGGAAGTGGAAGAAATCCTGTGGCACACAGCAGTTCCCTTATTTCCCATCCATGCAACTCGCTGCCGACATTTTGTAACTCTGCCGGCAGAGCAAAGGCTTGAAATCCTGTGATTTTTAAAGGACAGAATTAAAGAATAACATTCTGTGTCCCAACGCCCCCCC